>OX387194.1:15738169-16190482 GCA_947561395.2 Buxus sempervirens | reverse complement strand
AAATAGAACTACTAAATAAACAATGACAAGGCTTCAAAGAAACTGAAAATTCAATATATTTATAGTCCCATTATACGTAATGGAAGCATGAAAGAAAGCTTTGTGAGAGAGAGAGGAAAAAGCTCCAACATTTCCATTTTATTTTTTTCCCCTGATAACTACACCTGCTACATTTCTTGGAGAGAGAGAAAGATAACATACCCAGCAGGTTCATCATTCTATGCGACCAGTCAGTTAGTGAGATTTGGTGATATGACACGTAGATAATTGGAGATCACTCAAATGGGATAAGGGGTGTTTTTATAGGCATCGGTTGGGAAGGATTTCTCCTTCCCAACCGATGTGGGACTAAAAAGTAAAACACTGTCTCATTAACATTCAACATCGGTTGAAATGCTCAATCCAACTTAAAACCCTAATCGAAATAAAATTAAAAGTCATACTTTTTAACAAATCCAATCTAAATTACAAATTAATTGTCTCCTAAAAGTAGTGTTTGATGCAAAACAAAGTTTGGCACTTTCAAACCCTTTAATGGATAAGAATTTTTTTTTTCAATCTTTTTGAAGTGCAACACGTTCTTTTTTTTTTTTTTTTGGGGGGGAAAATTATGAGAAAGGTCACTTTTTGAAAGATGTCAAATTACAGAAAAGGCTACTTTTTGTCGATAATTATAAAAAAGTCCTTTGAAATTAAATTATAGAATTACTTTGCAAAAATAATTAATTTGAGGATCATTTTCTTGGGACACAAGCTCTTTATACATAGGGCGCAAGCTTCTTACATGGGACACAAATCCATCTTACATGAGACACGAGTGCATTTTACGTGGGATACGAGCGTAACATACATGGATACAAGTATAATTTGCATATCATAAAATGACACTATTTTTTAATTCTTTTTTACAAGTAACCCTTCAAGTTGATTATTTTTAAAAATTGGGCAAAATATCAGTGGGCCTCCAATTTGGGTCCATGCCCGATTTGAAAACGCATGGGCTCATCAGGCCTAATGCTTGGCTCCTATCAAACGCCTGGATGGATACCCATAGAAACATCTCGAATCGACGATCTACCTGATCAGATGATCTAACGTAACGTCCATCGTAAACTCTACATCGGGACTTCTTGCGGTCTTGGATCTGAACAAGACCAAAAATTGGTAATTCTTGCGTTCTTTTCATCTGGGTTGTTTATTTTTCTATTATCTATTGATTTTGTTCTTTTTTGTTTAATAATCTGTTATTGGGGTTTGGTTATAGCTTTTTTTTCTTTTCTTTAATTCAGATTTTGTTTCGGTTGCAGTGTTAACTTTCTCCTATTTTCTTGATGTTAAATTAGGTTCGAATTTTTTTCCTTTTTAATTTTGGCTTCTTTTTATTTATTTATTGTCTTTTACTAATGTTCTCATCATTTCTGACTCGACTCGGGGATGTGTGAGCGCGTGGGCGTGCTAGCGTCTGTGCTGATGGAAGGAGTCAGAAACTTTGACCCTAGCGCCAATCGCACGTAGAATTAGACAGATTGCGGTTCGATACGACCAAGCTGCCTGTAGATTTGGAGAATTCTGATCTGGCAATTGCTGAGAGGGCTGGGGTTTGTCTTCCAAGATTCTCTCCCCCAATTTTATGGCAACATAGATGACGGCCATGTTGGTGGTGGCCGTTTCATGTAGAATTTGTAGGAATTGAGTGTTGTGTGGAGTGACGGTCACTGCAAGGATAGATAGTGATAAGAACACGTAAAAGGTAAAAAGAAAACCAATAATATCTCGGTACCTACCGCCTGTTTCCCTATAGCTGTGATCGGAGTATGGAGAGAAGATATCAAGGGCCGCCTTGACGATCATTAGTTCTAGGGTGTACATAGTGTCTACCTCTAGCCTTGGTTGAAGGAATAAGCAAGATCATACCTAGCCATGACCGGAGTAGGGCATATCTTCTTAGCTTTGCTCATGAGGAGTGAGAGGGATCTCCATGTGTTGTTGCGACAGAAAGCAACAGGGAAGATAGGCTACTTTATGCTATGAGGATAGCATGACAGTAGGGTGGTTTGAGGAGACCGAATAGGAGGTCTGAGAAGACCGGGATAACTAAGTGTGTTGATCGAGGGATCCTATTTCACTTGCCGTTAACCCTTTTTTATAGACTTATTTACTTGATGGGCAATTTTGCTAACCAACCCACTTTGCACGTTGACTACTTCCTATTTACACCCTATACAGACCGACAAATAAGAAAAGACCACGTGGTATCCATATGGCCTGACTCTATCAGATAGGCCACGTCAGCATACACGTAGGCCAAATACTCAGCCAAAGCCACGTAATCACATACGACAAATGTCTTCATATTTTTAAGAAACCACGTCGCCATCAGCACAAAGTAGACCGTTATAGAGTGGACGACTACGGGAAAAGAAGTTAGTCGTTTATGATCGTGGCCCCGGAAGTGGTTTCTCATGGACGGAAGATGGAAGATAAATAACTTCCATGAAGATCGTGCAAAAGTGGGACGTTGAGCAACCGTCAGGAATGGCTATAAAAGGCACAAGTTCGAAGAGCTCGAGGACGACCTCCATCAAAAAACTGCAACCGGTTATCATAATGTTAATTTGATCATCCGTGATCTTTATCCCCTCTCCTACACCCCAAACTGTAGCAAGAAGGATAAATTAGGACTTCTTTCACTGCTTCCAATCCCAGTGACACCTTAGGCCCTTGTTTACTCCGATTGACGTCAGAATCTTGCCACTAGCAAGTAGGTTGAGGTTGCCCCGGACTCGCAGTTCTATACCTTGATTAAGCTACAGGATCCCGAGCAATTGGTCCTGAGACCGACTTTGATCAAGCTAGGTGACTTGCGTATTTTCGGTTAAATAGCACTCCTAGGTGAACCCTCGAATTGGCTTTGTGAGCAGCCGCCCCTTCTCCTATTCTTATACTCCAATTATGGCTATAAGACCAAGATAGGCCGGTCCTGTAAACTCTGTCAATTTTTTTTTTTTTGTTTTTATTTCCTTTTGGGGATTATCTGTTGTAACCTACGGCTGTATCCATCGGCTGATTTTATAATAAAGTGCTATGCCATCGATTGCTTTGACTTTCAAACAAGTATAAGAACCCAAACAAAGACCGAACCCCTAGTCTTCATTCTATCGCCTGACCGATTTTATTACAGGTGACTTGCAGTACGGCTAAACCAACTCCGGTTTAGATTCGGAACAGGTGCCCGGGGTCAAGACCTGACCTGAAATATTTGTATCAATTGATACTGGCACACCCGCGCAAAGACACATCATCAACATCGCCACGTGTCCAAATCGGCCAAATTTCGGAGTAACATCCTTTTTTGGCACGCCCGATGGGACCCCTAGTCTTTGAAAGAGCAGTAATGGTGGCAAGAAGAAATACTCGGCATGCTGAAAACGTGATGCCAGATCGAGGAACCTGCCGAATCTCAAGTAAATCCTCTTTATGTTTCAGAAGTTCATGAAGAAGGACCTTCAAGTGCACAGCCGGATCTTAATGAACGGCTTATCCAGGCCATACAAGGTCTTAGCCAGCAAATGGTAGGATCTGGCCAGGCTATTAATAAAATTTCTTCTAATAATAGTAGAATCCTAGCAGTACTGCAGGAAGGATTTTTTACAATGGCAAGACCGGCCATGATGGCCGAACGAGCCGAGACATCGGTTGCTGGGTCGAATGCTCATGGGAGGATGAATAACCCAAAGCAACCACCACCCGTAAACTTGGGTGGTAATTGCCGAAATGAACCGGCCAATGTTGCCGTCGTTGGGGGGGGGGGGAAATACCCCCTGATATCCCAGTTCCCCTTAATGTGCCTCTTCCTGAGGTGCACCCGGGGGGGCAAAGGGAGGCTCATGAGAATCATAGGGAGGGTATTGGTTTAAGAAATATGGCCATGAACTGAAATTACATTCAGAATATAGTTCAGGAAATAGTCGGAGTTCAGTATCACCGACGAATGACTAGGCTAGTATACCGGAAACCATATCCAGCCTGGATTGACCAGCAATTCGAATTTCCTAGGGGTTATAAAATTCCTGAATTCACCTTGTTTTCTAGGGAAGGCCAATAATCTACCATTGAACATATTGGCTGATTCACGGTTCAATGTGGGGAGGCGTCCGGTAATGACTTCCTTAGACTGAGATGGTTTGGGAATTCATTAGCTGGACAGGCCTTTACTTGGTACATTACGTTACCAGCTAATTCCGTTACAAGTTAGGCAATAATGGAGGAAAAATTACATTCCCAATTTTATCGAACGGAACCCGAAGTAACCATGGTTGATCTTGCTCGGTTAAGACAACAACCAAGGGAATCGGTCGATAAGTATATCACCTGATTTAAATGCATGAAGAACAAATACCAGATTCTTTTACCTGAATCGGAATTTGCGAACTTGGCTTTAAACGGGTTAGATTTTGAGCTTAGGAAAAAATTCGAAGGCGAACAATTCGAGGACTTATTTGAGTTGTTCACCAGAGCCATTAAATATGAATGGCTCTTATAGGAGGATGGTAAAAAGAAGGTCTCATCCTATGGGACCTATTATAAGGACCCAAATTTTGAATATGTCGTTGTAGAAATTGTTGGAAAGAAATCAATTACTTGTCCAATCCTTCTCCCAAAATCTAAGGATGCCGGAAAAACAAAAGAAATGAATACTTTCAGCCGAAATTATTCTTTTGATATAAATAAAATAGCCGAAATATTTGAGTATCTTCTGAAACATGGATTTTTCCGGTTAACTAGAAACCACCCCTTTATTTTGGCCAAAACCACCCCTTTATTCTGGCCAACGTAGCGGCTAAGGGTAAATCATGTAAGTGGCATGGAATAAAAACCCATGAAATTAACGAATGTATTGTGCTGCGTAATGTGATACAGGAAAATATCAACAAGAGGCTCTTGAAATTTACAGAAGCGGACAAGGAAAAGATGCAGGTGGACACACAACCATTCCCTAAGAACGTACCAGTGAATATGGCCACAATTGGCTTACCAAGCAAACCCCGGCCATCAAAGTGGATCTAGATGGACCATCGTCGAAAAAATTAGAACTTAAAGCCACCATCGGTCCGAAGTCAGTTGAACTTACAACTGAGGAATGATTGGAGGTATCCACCTACTGAAGGTCAAACTTCGTGCCATGAAATGCGTGGCGAGATTTGGGGTGAGTGGTAGCACAAACCCAGGCCGAGACCCAACCGAGGTACATTTATAGAGGAAGGATATAGAAAAACAGCTGCAGAAAAACATGCATCGGTGTCTTCTGGGTTTTCTTCCGCTCAATTTGCAACCACGAAGCGGCCGGAGACGGCGGCAAAGGCGTATGAAGACTCTTCCGTTGAGCAACGTATAACACCCAAGAGTCCAGCCAAGATAGAAGTGTCACCAGACCTTCTTTGTGGCGAATGTAGATTGAGATTGGTAACAGGCCCTCAGTGCACTCAACATGGTAGGGGAAGATCCCTAAGTTCAGAAGGCACGCCTTGGACAGGGGGGGGGGGCAAGAGGCAATTTCATTGGGCTTCCGGAAGACAAGTTTCATCATGGATGCCGATGAGGACGGCATCCCCATACAACCCAACTTGAGAGAGCGGATATATGACTTATGAACAAGAAATGATGGTAAAAGGGGATAAACCTAGAATGGTGAAATCCCCTATTGTTCTAGAAGGTCGTTGGAAAAAACTGACTCATCCTAAGTTTCCTTTTTATTCGCAGGAAAACGTCGCAGCCATGACCAGGACACAAAAGCGACGCTGGTAGTGACAACAGGCCAGTATGCGACATCAGGAACAGAGTACCGGGTCTACTCAGCCTTATGGATACTCTAGGTTTGCGACCAAGAAATGCACCCCAAAACCACAGAAGCTTAAGAAGAGCCCAGTACTTGGTTCACCAAATATTACGGGCACTACGACTGAGCTTGTTTCCAACATGACGACCTCAAGGACCGAGAAATTGATCTCTGACGAGGATGTGACGGATAACTTCGCTGGAGGAGAAGAAGAACAATTACTAATCGATCAGATGCTAACTAAATATAGCAGGATGTCGACTCCCTCCATGGTAGAAGTAATAGAATAAATAGTGCCTGAAACCCCGGAGGTTAAAACTAATGATTCATTGAGTCAGCCGCCACTGAGTGCCGATGCCTCAATAGTAGAAATTTGCTTCGGCCAAATGCTGCCAATCCCACTTGATTGTCATATGGTCCTCACGTTGCCTATGATTTTTGAAGCAAGCATGGAGTTACCACGACTAGAGGAAATCAGTGACAAAGGGGATCCGGTAGCACTGTACATGGTCAATCCAGAACACCTCGAGGAGGGAGAAAATAAAAAACGGGCCGATGACAAGCAAATCGGCCCGGTTGAAAAGGTATGTTTCGCTAAACCATCTGTAGCCATGATTCAACATTTGAAATCTTTGTTCATAAAGGTTCACATGAACAGGATCCCTATCAATAGAGTTTTAATTGATAATGGGGCAGCAGTTAATTTTATTCCGGTCTCCACAATGAGGTAGTTGGGTAAGTCTATTTCGGATTTAATCCATTTGGATATCACCATTACTAACTTTGCAGGTGGTTTTACAGGAACCAGAGGAATCCTCCCAATTGAATTAACAGTTGGGACGCGGCAATCTCTTACGGCGTTCTTTATCATTGAATCATCGTCCGGATACAATGCATTGCTGGGAAGAGATTGAATCCATTCGAATGGATGTGTACCATCTTCTTTGCACCAATCGTTGATTTTTTGGAAAGATGGCAATATCGAGGAAATAAAAGCCGATAGTTGGCCTTTCGCCGTAGACTCTAATACCGCACACGCGTCCCTTTATGATGAAGGGATAAAACCCATTGTATTTGTGGGGTATGATAAGAATGGGCAGCCGATTGCTTCAATTTTGACTGAACAAAATACGGCGCAACAACGGCTCGCGGGTGTAAACAACTGGACTACTGGTTTCTTTTTTAAATACGGATTGTTTTCTTTTTCTTTTTAATTCTAACTCTTTCATTTTGCTGGAAAATTTTAATTATTTTCTCTAGTTCTCCTCTCTCTCTCTCTCATTAGATATATATTTGCTGGAATATTATGAATATCTATGTTTTTATCATCTAGGTTGAAGCTCTGTTTTTTTTTCTTTATGTTTTAATCAAAAAGATAAAATTTTCTTCCCTATTATCTTATCCCGTTTGATTTTCTTCCTGATGTTCCTATTTGAAGATTAAGTCTTTGTATTGATTTAAAAATTATGTTACCACAAGGAAATACTGATTTAGTGGTGATTTTATTTGTATGTGTGTGTGTGTGTGTGTGTGTGTGTGTGTGTATGTGTGTCTATATATATATATATATATATATATATAGATATATATATGTATGTATGTATGTATTCACATTTTTTTGAAGTAAATTATGATCTCCATTACTGGTATGTTTTATTGGGATTGCTAATGCAGACACAAGGAAATACTGATTTAGTTGTGAATATGAACGTATGGTGTTTAGGAATGCAGTCATGATAGGTTCTTCTGACTGTGTTAGATTGTCCTACAAGTGTACTCATAGATACCATACTCTCAGTAATTCTTGAATATGAACGTATGGTGTTTAGGAATGCAGGATTGGCCACAGATGTTTTGCTTCCCGTGTCAAACAAACAAGCTACGGTACTACCCCCAATATATAACATACATCCTATAAATCTTTTATCTACTAATCCTTCTTCAGTTGATTCCTCCTGAATTGGATTAGGATTTTCCTCAAATGGATCCTCCTCACTTGGATCTTCTTCACTTGAAATTCTCTCAAATGTTTCTATTTCCTTTGATTCTTCATTACTTGAGTCTTTTTGTTCCCTAGGATCCTCTTCTTCACTTAATAGAGAGTCTCTAGGTGAATCTCCCTTTTTATCAACCATGTTGTTTTTAATTGCATAACAACACGATAATGTGTATCGCTATACAATTCCATATATTATAAAGCAATTTAAATAATACAACGTAAAAATTAACACATTTATTCTTATAATAGTCACCAACAATTCTGTTGTTATTATCATGATTATCTTGCCCTAATATGTTTTCAAAATCAGTTTGTCTCAAATTATTAAATATCTACTTACTGGGATTTCAACAATATTTTTTTATAGTATTCAAACATTACAATAATTCCCAGAATATAACGCACACCATCAATATCACAATTAAAATAAAGAAAGAACACAAGTATAAGAATTAAACAACAGATAAAGAATCTATTATAATAGAAAAATACCCTCAACTAGACTTGGAGTCTCAGACTCTGGCTTTTCTTGAGTGAATATAGTAAACATCCTGGTTCGAGGATTTTGAGAAACATGAGCTGCAATTTGCTGCTTGGTTTCAAATCTTTGTTGTCCACCTCTCCCTAAAGAATTTCCTATTTCTCGATTTTGTCTTTGAAACCTAGTAGGCGGAACTACAGTAGGTAATGCCCTTGATTGCAATGCTGGTTGTTTTTGGAGCATTCGATAAGCTGAAGACACAGGACACTGGGCTATACTATGACCATACAGCCCACATCGATAACAGGCTCCTGGTGGTGCATAGCATGGACTAGGAAAATGAGGTTGCTTGCATTGAGGACAATTATTTTGAACTACTCTAAAATTTTGTCCCCCTCGATAAGTTCCTACTTCATTTGGCCCCTCTTGGTTGCCTATGCCCATTCTCTGCCTGTTCTCCCCAAAAACTTCTTGATCTAAAGATGGTCGAGGTTGCACCCTCAGTTTACCTACATTCTCCATCCCACTACTCATAGATTCCTCAATAACTATAGCCCTACGCACCGACTCATGAAAATTAACACCGAAGAAAGCAACCACTTTCTCTCGTAAACTCGTTCGAAGACCTCTCTCAAATCACTTTGTCCTTTTCTTATCAGTATCTACCATATGTGGAGTGAAACGGGATAGCTTCATGAATTTTGCCTCATACCGTGGCACTATCATACTCCCTTGAGTTAAGGTTATGAATTCCTCTTCCTTCTTAGCCTTAACCTCTTCATTGAAAAATCGTAGGTCAAACCAAGTCTTAAATTCATCCCATTTTACCTCAATACCTTCTTCATCAAGCTCATGTTGTACTGATCTCCACCAATGCTCGGCTTCCCCTTCAAGCACATAAACCGTAAGTCTAACCTTTTCCGTCTCAGGACACCTAATAGCAGTAAAAATTTTGTCCATTCTCATAAACCCTCTCTCTGCCTCCGTGGAGTCTGGAAGACCATGGAAAAGAAGAGGATTCATCTTATGGAATTTTGACATAATCTTAGAAAATCTATCTTCCCCTTGTCCTTGCCCAACTTCATTTTGAGGTTGGTTCAGATTCAAGTCATACCTAAGATTTATGCTAGTCTGCTGCTGATTCAAGGTAGCCTACTGCCGAAATATATTGGTCACCCCCTCCAAAGTTCTATAAATCACCTCCAAGGGTTCTAGGGCAATAGGATTTGCACCCGCAAGAACATCCTCATCTGGACAATTAACTGAGATAGATGCAGCTCTACCATGTCTACCTCTACCTCGTTCTGCCATACTCAATTGCAATGCAAGAGACTTAATTAAAACAAACACAACTAGATAGAAAAACTCTCATCCTGTGATTAACATCTTAGAGGTTCTAGTGCACACACATTCCCAAAATCCCATTTATAGGTTTCTAACTTCTCAGTTTTATACCAAAATTAATACTAAAGGGTTTGAATTCTGTTTTATTAGACATGTGTATAGGGAGGCGAATAGTGTGGCTGATTGCTTAGTCAACTTCGCACTCGATCAATTTCCTTGTCTTTGGGTGGGTAAGCCACCCCCTTTTTTGTTTAGTCTTCTCCAATCTGATTTCATTGGAGGGACCCATGCAAGAATGGTTTCTGTAAGTTAATGCAATCTTGTTGAGGTTTTCTTACCAAAAAAAAAAGATTGGTAAGCTTTCTTCCTGAGCCGAATGCTATAAAGGCGTTGCCGTGTCAAAGCCAAAAAGCCAAATGAGTTGTTAACTGACCCAACCATTGGGCAAACGAACCGTTATAGGTTTTGGTTCGCTCCGGTTGTTTACATATATTTATCATTAAATTGTAAAATAAACTTGTTGAACTAAAACCGAACCGATTTAGGGTTTGGTTTTCGGTTTCTTCATTTTAGATCGGTTCAGTTTTCGATTTTACAATATTGGTTTTCATTTCGGTTTGGTTTTGGGTTGTCTTCCAGCTACTTTGTTTCTATCATGAATTGAGCTTAACCCGGACCGAACCGACCCAAGTTGCATCCTTAGTTTAAGGACATCGTAGCCTTAGGGTATTCATGTTTTTGTACTGTCACAATCCAATACTTGCCTAAAATTAGTATTTGCATGGCAATGGGTTGGGTAGGGTTTGGTTTGAGCAGATTGTAAATGAGTTAGGTTGGGTTCAACCATGTTTACTAATGGGTTGATAAATTTCCAAACCTAAACCCAAACCCAGTAACAAAACGGGTTGAAACACCAACCATTTTATTTCTAAACTTTTCAAATTAATTTTAATTCTAAATATTCTTATATAAAAATCCATTTAACATATTAATAAAATTTTAATAAATACTATAACAACATTTAACACAATTGAGTTCTTTTCAAAAAAATAGAAACTTTTTTGTGCATGAAATTAGAAGGTTGCTATATTTGATGTTTTGGAAACTTTCTTGGGTGAAATTAAAAGGTTTCTATCTTGTATAGCATATTTATGAAAACGCCTAGACGATGCCGGGCGATAGACCTGCCTGTAGCCTAGGTGACCACCTAGGCGATTAGGCACTCACCTAGGCATCAATTTTTTCAATTTTAAATAATCAAAATATGTTAATCCAAAGTACTAAAAGATCTAGATGGAAGTATCAAATGGTCTAGATGCCATCATCCAATGTTAAATCCATATCAATTTCTTAAAGCAAGCCTCCTGCAATCCCATCACCCCCAAGTCCCCCATTATGATTAGCTTCATCTCCATCTTCATTATCATTTGACTCTAAGTATGTATTTTCTTCCTCACCTTCAATTTCATCAGAATCAGTCCATTGGGGCTCTTCATTTTCTTCCTTTCCTTCAATATGTCTACTTGAGCTTCTTGAAGTACTACTACTAGTTGCACTTGACATGTTGCGTCCCAGTCTTGACAGTCCATCAATACCTTCAGAAGCCCCCATAGCAATATCAAAATCTAACCAACTAAGCTTGTGACATCCTGGCTGTCTGAGTGGGCAGGTGAATGGGAATCTCACTGGGTGAGCTACCGGGCGAGGATGTGCATATGGTTGGGATTCCAGAACGCTCGGGGATGCTATAAGTAGTCTTGTGATCCCTTATAATGCAAGAGGCCTTTTAAGGCATAACACAGGACTAAATCCCCTTGGAATCCTGAAGTTAAGCGTGCTCGGGTGAGAGCAGTGCTAGGATGGGTGACCACTGGAAAGTTTTCTTGTGTTATCCCTTGAGAACAAATCCGTGAGGGTCCATTGGGCTCAAAGCGGACAATATCTTGCTGGGTATGGGTCCGGGGCATTACAAATGGTATCAGAGTTTGCCCCGACTGGAAAGTGTGGGGGTTCGGCCCAACGCGAGGATGCGTTGTCCCATGGAGGGGAGTATGTGACATCCTGGCTGTCTGAATGGGCGGTGAATGGGAATCTCACTGGGCGAGCTACCAGGCGAGGATGTGCATATGGTTTGGATCCCACAACGCTTGGGGATGCTATAAGTAGTCGTGTGATCCCTTACAATGCAAGATGCCTTTTAAGGCATTACACAGGACTAAATCCCCTTGGAATCCTGAAGTTAAGCGTGCTCGGGTGAAAGCAGTGTTAGGATGGGTGACCACTGAAGTTTTCTCTTGTTATCCCCTGAGAACAAATCCGTGAGAGTCCATTGGGCTCAGCGGACAATATCTTGCTGGGTATGGGTCCGGGGCATTACAAATGGTATTAGAGTCTGCCCCGACCGGAAAGTGTAGGGGTTCGGCCCAACGCGAGGACGCGTTGTCCCATGGAGGGGATTATGTGACATCCTGGCTGTCTGAGTGGGCAGGTGAATGGGAATCTCACTGGGCGAGCTACCAAACGAAGATGTGCATATGTTTGGGATCCCACAACGCTCAGGGATGCTATAAGTAGTCTTATGATCCCTTACAATGCAAAAGGCCTTTTAAGGCATAACACAGGACTAAATCCCCTTGGAACCCTGAAGTTAAGCATGCTCGGGTGAAAGCAATGCTAGGATGGGTGACCACTGGGAAGTTGCTCGTGTTATCCCTTGAGAACAAATCCGTGAGGGCCCATTGGGCCCAAAGCGGACAATATCTTGCTGGGTATGGGTCCGGGGCGTTACAAAGCCCTTCATGGACAACGTCCTCCAATGGCTCTTTTCCTATGAGCAACTCACTAAAGTCATCAAGATCATCAAAGAAAATGGGGTCAGAGGCTTTAGGATTTTCTTTCCTTGTTAAGAATCTTTCTCGTAGTCGCTGATTGTATTGGACAAAGACAAGATCATTCAACCGCTTTTGTTCTAGCCTATTCCTCTTCTTTGTATGAATCTTTGCAAACAAAATAAAAAATTACTAAAGAATCTCAAATTTTAATAAAACTTCAAATTAAAGATACAAATGAGATATATATTTTCACTCACAAATTCAAAAGTACTCCAATTTCGTTGACAACCCGAAGAAGTACATGTAAGTCCTAGGATCTGAAGTGCTAGATGTCGAAGTTCTGAGGTATTAGCTCCATAGGTATCCCACCATTCAACTTCAAAAAGTATAAGTTAAAATAATGAGTAAAGGATCAGTTGTTAATTGTTACAAATAAAAATTCAAATTTAAAAGCATTACAATGAACTTACTTGGCTGCTTTCTTCTCTCTTTGCCTGACTGCCATATCTTTTCCAGAAAGGTCCCTATAGTTTTTGTAAGTATCCATTTGTCTAGAGATCTTATCTTGTAACTCTTCATCTCTAACCATCCTCTCTAAACAATCAAGAAAACCAACTTCATACTTTCCAATAGAATCATCTGAGATGTCTTTAGCTTTAAAATACAAGCTTGGATTGAGAAAGAAGCATGCTATATGTAGTGGCTGATTGAGTTGCTCTTCCCATCTCTTATCAACAATAGTCGAAACAAGTTTGTAATCTCTTTCTTTGTGTCCAAAAAATCTTTGGATTTTTTTCTCTTGATCCATTGCAGCATTAAAATAACCCATTGGTGGCTTCTCATCACCATCAACTAATCTCAAAACTTGTACAAGTGGATATGAAGCTTTTAGCAATAACTAATAACTCTCCAAAATGTTGTTGATAAAATAATATTTGCAACTCTTTTCCCATCTAGTTTTTTTGCCCACTTACTATTATTCCAATAAGAGGAAACAAATAAAGCTCTCAAGGCTTGTCTATGTGTAAACAAACTTTGAAGATTCATGAAAGCAGTAGAAAACCTTGTGACTGCTGTCCTTACTAGGTCCTTTCCTATCTTGAATCTCATTTGATTTTATAGATGAAAGAAGTGACTGATCGGGCCTTAGCAATGATAGCCTTTGTTCCCTTAAGATTCCTAGTATCTTCTAATATGAGATCTAAGCAGTGAGCAGCACAAGGTGTCCAAAATAATATTTTTCTCCTATCCATTAATTTTATACATGTAAAAAGGCATTATAAATATAAGTACAAGTAAGATAATACACTTTAATTCAAGTTGATGATGAAATCAAATAAAAAAAATGACACCCAAATTATTGCAGCAACGTAAACAGCATGGTTATCTGTAACAACTTGAACCACATGTTCTTCTCCAACTTCTTCTATCACATTATCAAGAAACAAGTACTGTGCATCATGTATTTTAATAGAAGCATCAATTGATTTCAAGAAATATGTCCCTTCAAGACAATTCACTAAGAAGTTAATTAAACTTCGTGTCCTCTTATTAGTCCAACCATTAGACATGATTGTGCATCCATACTTTTCCAAGCTGTTTGATAAGCTTGAAAAAGATCCTTAGTTCTACAAACCTCAATCTTAAGAAGTGGTTCTCTCAACTCATGAAATGATGGAGGTCAATAACTTGGTCCAAATTGACAGATTGCTTCCACCATTACTTGAAAACTTCTTAATTTCACTATATTGAATGGAATTCCAGCTTGGTAAAACCATAGAGCTACATATTGATTTACCTTTTTTTGATCCTCCTTTTTGTATCTACTATTAATTGTGGTCTGAACTGTATTTGCTTTAGCCCTCTCTACAATTACTTCTTCAGGATTCCTTCTAAAAAAGGCATCCATGGGTCCCCTTTCACGTGGCTTTTTTTTAGTCACTGGACTCACTTGTGTGAACTTCTCCTTGCCTGTTCGTTTTCTCTTTTCTGCACTACATTCCACTTCCACATCTTCACTTTCTTCAACATTAATTTTCCAAGGATCTTGGCTAAAAGGATCATCAAGCAAGTCATTTTGGATTATTTTATTACTTGCTATATGATCCAATAATTCTGTAATTATCTCCATAGATGCCTTTGGGCATTTCTTGATATTCCCATACCCACCAATCAAATGTTGCTTTTGTCTATAAATACCTCCATTTGTTACAACCCCACACAATTCACACTGAATTTTTCTTATCACTAAAATCAGGCCAAAAGCAATAATTCCACACTGGATCCTTTGATTTGGCTTTTGGCTTGGAACTACTAGAAGATGACATTTCTTTAAATAGACAAACACCAAACACTTTTATTAACATTAAGTAATAAAATAAATAGTGTAGATTTTAGAGAAGAAAAACAATAAAAACCCATAAGATTGCAGAAAAGAATAAAAAATAGTGATATTAGATTGTAGACAAACAACTATCTTACTGTTTTACTCAATTTTTTTTAATAAAAACAATAAAAAATAATAAGAGTTAAGAAAAGACAAGTTCACTGTATTCTGCAATATAGGTATGCAATATAGGCTGTTCAACTAATGAAGAGATAAGTTCACTGTATTCTGCAATATAGGTTTGTCTTTTCTATACTCTAATGGCTGTTCAACTAAAGAAAAGATAAGTTCACTGTATTCTGCAATATAGGTTTGTCTTTTCTATACTCTAATGGCTGTTCAACTAATGAAAATACAAGTTCACTTTATTCTGGAATATAGGTTTGTCTTTTTTGTAGTTCAATGAATATTTTATTTGTGTGAAGCTTTAGAAAAAGCTTTTTCTGCAATATGACAATCAACTAATGAATATTTTATTCGTATAAAGTTTTAGAAAAGCTTTCCTGCAATATGACAGTCAACTAATGAATAATTGATTCGTTTGAAGCTTTATAAAAAGCTTTTTCTAGAATATGACATAGTCGCACATATCAAGATCGACAGGGAGAACAGTCCAAAAACAAAAGAGATCAACAGGGAGAAAGTTTAGTTTATTCAGCTTATTTTATTCTTACTAAGAATAAAATATGATTCTTAGAAAGCTTTACAAAAAGCTTTTCTTGAGAAATAGAAGGAGGCAAGAGGGAGAAAGTAGAAACACAAGGTATCGACAGAGAGAGAGCAAGAGGGAGAAATAGATGGAGGCGAGTGGGACAGCAACAGAGGGAGAGTGAGAAGGAATCAACAAAGGAGAGTGAGAGAGCGGAGAGAAGAGATTTGTAAGGAAAAAAATCAAAAGGAAGCCATGTCCACTTGTCGCTCAGCTTGTTGGAGAAGAAGAAGAGGAAAAAAAACCAGCCACTGACGAAGATGATGGAGGAGAAGATAGAGGAAGAGAGATAGAGTCGATAGACATACCTTGCGTTGATGAAGCTCAACAAAGAGTCCATGAGTCGTCGATTTTTCAGTTTCTCCTTCTTTTTTTCTTCGTGTCGCAGTGCATATACGAAACTATCACGACCCAGAACCAGGTCTGCTCATCACAGGCACTAACCCATTCCTAGTCCTTACAGGTAGGCCTTGTGGACCCAATAAAATACGAGTAAATTAAAAACTTTCCTGAACAAGTAATAGTGGTGTAACAATTTATACATGTGCATATAAAGGTGTATATAAAGTGAAACAAGTCCTGTGATGGACTACAAGGTTAAGTACATGTACTACTTGATTATTATAAAATGGTGGGTATCTAACCACTCATCTCAGTTACAAGGTGTTACATGTTCGAAAATATACAACTGAACCATATACAGGAAATGAAAACCTAGGTAGGACGATAATAGTCCTCTTCTCTATACCCAGGTGCCTTATCCTTGCCTTTCTCCCCATTCTGGTCCTTCACACCGGAAGTTGACGGCTCTGAAAACAAAACCGATAAAACAACTTATGAGACGAAGTTCGTAGTAAGCAACACATGCATGCTCATGAAAACACAGTTCATGCTGATATCATTCAGAATAAACCATGACATGCGGATAGTTAAAACAATAGTTAAATCGTCAACAATTCAATAACAATCAAAATGATATAATTCCATGTTTAAAGGAACAAGTCAATCAATCAATAGACACTAATTCAAAAAGTCTCATTTAGTCGATTTATCTAGGTAGTTTAATATATAGCACTCATGATCACCGATTCCACGTGGTGGGTTAGGTATCCAACATCGATTCCCCGGAGCTGTGAGTATCGGGCACCGGTGTTGCTTGGTACTGGAATAAAACATGATGATACAAGAACAACAGTAACAAGGTCATGGCACTATATAAAAACCTACCCACTTAAGATTTGTGGATCCATAACTTAAGGTTTGTTCATTATGCAATATCCTTTAATTCATTAGGATGGTACACTTAACCAAATTATCTCATGCCACTCACGCATGAACAATAAAAGGGGTAGCTTCGTAGTCTTACCCAAATACACTCGTGCCAATGCCCTTTTTCATCATCTCATAAAGCCGGGCCATTGCCCTCCATACATGTCAAGTAACTGGGCCAATGCCCTTCATATCATGTCACATGCTACATAACAATTAATAAGGACAATTCATTCTCATATCTCAAGATCATATCATGGAAATATTGAAGCATTATACACACTAAGTTAAGAAAACTAGACCCCAAATCATTAGGAATCTTCATAAAATTTCTTTGGTTGTGATCCTCCACTTCCAAGGATCATTTGGAAGGTGTTCCAAGTGGTGGAATTAAAATATTTTACTTCCATAGTAATTTGAAACCAAAACTCTCTACAGAACCTAGTTTAGTAGAATGTACCAAAACTCTTGGTTAATTTGAATTTTGTGATAATTCTAGTGTGAACACTTCTTAGATAACTAAATCCTATTTGTACATAGGTTGGATTTAAATAAAAATCAATTCGTAGTTGAAATTACCTCAAAATCCCCAAAATACACAAAACTGGACTTGGCGCCTGCCATCGAGCTTGAGCACAGGGTTGGGTGCTCGACTTAATCGAAAATCCAAATTTCGAGTTTCTAAGTTTTAGAAAAACACAGGCGGGGTGCTCGCGATTGCGCTCGAGTGGCCCCGCATGCCTGGCAATCTGGGTTTTGGGCAAAAATGGGCACTTGGCATAGTGCTCGAGGGCCATGTTGAGCGCTCTGGCGATTTTCTAAAGTCGCAAACCCTTATGCGATTTTTGTGATTTGTCTCAAATATAAGCCATTTGCGACAGTTTTTATCTATCAAATCCACATAGAATGAGCTACTACTTAGCCTCTATCTAACCATTAACACATGCTCATTTCATTTGTAAATAAATCAAGAAAAACACAATGCCCTAACTCAAAATCCTTTTTCAAAATGAGAAATCAAATGAGGTTTTGTTTAAAGAGTGTTGCTTACCTGATTCAAGCAAGAACTACCTCTTTGCATCTTACACAACCCACGAGTAGCTCCTCTTGAGCTTCCTTGGAGGTTTCTCCACAAGGCACCAATTTGTGAAGGAAACAGTAACTCTATCTCCAAGCCTTGGTTCTCCTTCTCTTTAATAAAAGTTTCCCTTAACTTTGCCCAACAAAGAGGAAGAGAATGGGGAAGAGAAGAGAGTGGGAGGAGAGAAAAGTTTGGAGAGGAGGAGTTTGTGTTTAGGTTCGTACGTATGGGGCAAACAAAATCCCTTTTTATACTTAACTTATTTCCCCCAATTTCTCAAGTCAACTTCCAAGTTTGCCCTTCTCCCATAAAACACACATAATTACCACCATGCCACTCTCCTTATACTTTTATTTCTATAAGTCTTGGACTTTGCCGCTTGATTGGTTTCAAGCTTTAATCTGGGCTTCTCCCACTTCACCTTCACAATACAATATAAAATATGTTAGAAATACTAAATCTCCCTTACATAAGCACTTACGCAACTCATCTAACATTTGGGGTCTCACAAGTTATTTCTTGATCTCTATGTGATATCTTATGGAGTCATTATGGAGAATTATGAGTTATTTCTCGATCTCTATGTCATAAAATCTTGTATGTCTCCGATTTATTTAAGAACAAGCTCATTGCTTAGAAAAGGAAAGGAGGTTGCTTCTTCTAAGTATAAAATATCTTGAAATGGCTCCATGTGCAATGCATGTGCCCTCTCACTAGTATATATAAATATAAATAAAAAATATATATTCATTTTCGTTTTAAATGGGTTTCTTCAAATTGTTTTATTTTTTTCTAAATTTGTTGAAGATCTCTTTAAAGATTCAATAGTCATCAATTCTTGCTTTGGTTTTTGATTCCTTTTTTCTATGAATGCTTCTTATTCATTAGATCTCAAATAGTAGTTCTTGTTGAAGCTAACAACATCGATCTCACTTTTTAAAGATTTAGGCGAGAATTAATAGTTCCATAAATCCATTCGCTACTGAAGAAATCCATGTCAGATGATAAGCCATGGCAATAAAACTAGAATCTCATACCAGTTCAAGCTTTTGCTTCCTCTATTTAGTGGGTGTTTTCATTCTTCTAGCAAAGACTCTATTTATTGACTTTTAACTATGGAAGTAACTATGATGCAGCTAATTGTTTTTGTAGGAAGAGCTGCCTTTGATAATGAAATCTAATTCATTGTATACATTTCTAATATTTCTGGGTACAAAACAAAAAAAGAAGGCTCATATTTCAAGGCCATGAGAATTGAGAGCAAATTTTCAACTATCAGTCGTCATTCAAGTCCACTTTCACTTCATGTAATTGTAACTAGCCGAGTGCATGTGCAGTGCACATGCACTCGGCTTTATAAGGGGGTTGTATCTTAGATAAAACAAGGGGTACCTTAAGCAATACAAGGGGGGTACCTTAAGGAATACGAAGGGGTACCTTAGGTAAAACAGTGGGGTACCTTAAGTATATTGAAAGGGTACCTTAGGCATATAATGGGGATACTTTAAGTATATTTGGGAGGGTACCTTAAGTATAATTGGAGGATGCTTTAGGTAATACATGGGAGTACCTTAGGTATAGTTTGGGGATACTTTAGATACACTTAAGGGATACTTTGGGTAATGCATGAGTGTACCTTGGGTAATACTTGGGTGTGCTTTGGGTAATACATGAGTGTACCTTAGGCAACACAAGGGGGGGGGGGGGGGGGGGTACCTTAGGTATAATTGAGTGGTACCTTTAGGTACTCTTAGAAGTTACTTGAGGTACATTTGAGAGGTACCTTGGGTATACTTAGAAGTTACTTTTGGTATTCTTATGAAGTACTTTGGATACGCTTAACTCTAATTTTTTAGAATTTTATTTCCAATTCACTAAAACTAATTAGAGAGTATCTTAGACAATTGGAATTGAGGAATAACATTAACTAAGCTTACCTTAATAACCTTCATAAAGTTCGATTTGATTTCTCTAAATTCTTACTTAGTCTAATAATCCGCACTTACCTCATCATCATAACACAATTGCTTACTTAGTCTAATAATCCTGCTTTAGATAATTAAGCTTTAATAATTAGGATATAATCCGGGACGGGGTTTTACATGAAGCATTTTCCTTAAAATCAATATTTTCATATAAATATTAGTCTTTTCTATATAAAAATGAGGATACTCTATTTAATTAATTAACTTTGCCATTCCTAGGTGTGTAAGTGAGTATATTCTACTTGATTAATTAACTTTGTCGTTCATATGATATGTACTAAACTGTCCCCATAGATTCCACTTCAACATGGTCAATAACCTCTCTTGAAGGTTCTAGAAGATTAATATAGAAAAATCAATAGTAGTGAAATTTTCCTCATAGATTGTTGGATAAAAATAACTCCAATCCCTTCAAGTAATAGGGAAAAAGATGTTACAAGAAAGCTATGTTTGGATATAAGTCATAGGTTTCTTCTTTGGATGTAGTTATGCTTAGATGTAACTCATGTGTTTCTTCTCGAGTTTGGGCTGTGAAGCTTGAACCCAAGCCCACCCAAACTAAAGTCTTAGTTTAGGTTGTTATTTGGGTCGGGTTGGGTAAGCTGGGCAAACTTACAACTTTACAAATGTCTAACTCATTTTCTCTCAAATCATTCAAGAGTAAATTATACTTAGCTCCCCTAGTTTCTGACAACTACAAATACCTCCCCAAGGTTTTGAAATAATAATAACCTCCCTTATCAAACTTGTAAAATCAATAAAAGTGGTACTTTGGCCATTTTATCATATTAACTTTATTTAAAGCAATAAAAAAATTTAAGAAATTAATAACTATATCACCCTCACTAATGATTTATAGATTAATTGTTATTATCTTTAAAACTTAAAAAATTATTTTTTATTATCAAAAAGATCAAATTGTTAAATTTTTTTGTACTTACAGAATGGTAAATTTGTCAAATAATATTAAAGTTTAACACAAGGAAGGGACATGTAGTAGACAACAGAGCCAAAAGTAAGGTTTGTGTTATTTCAAAAACCTAAGGAGAGTATATGTGGTTGTCAGAAATCAAAAGGCAAGGGTGATAACTATATTTTACTCATCATTCAAATCCATTCTTGGGGAATGGAATTCCCCAATTTGTCCCAGGTTTCTTATTTTTTATTGATTTAATGTAATTTCTCCTTCAAATGAAAACTAGTCCAATTTGTCCCAAGTTTCTTATTTTTGATTGATTTAATGTAATTTCTCCTTCAAATAAAAACTAGTCTATATCATTAGAGCTTTACAAAGGATTAATCCTACTACTTTTTACTGAAAAGGATAAAAATAAGAATTTCAATTTTTTCATTTTTCATTTTGTTTATTTCATTTATTTATTTTTTGAGCTCAGGCTTTAGAGACAATACATGCCTGCATATTTACATTTGAAGGTAAGTGCGTAGAATCCACATTTGAAGAAGGCCAAAAATAACTTAGATGGCATCCAAAATTGTTATGACTTACATTCTTTGGGTGGCATTTTATTTCTGTGACGGGAACATCTTTGTATTTTGAGTATTTTTTAGGCCCAAATCTTTGACCTTGCCTTGATATGCAAGTATAAATAAAGGCTCTTGCTCCAAGCTGTAATATTAAGAAAAAATTCATTGTACTTCAACATTGCAAAAGAACACAAATCAAAACTCCAATGGCAAAATTAATTTAAAAAAAAAAAAAAAGGAAGTTATAACCTTAGTTTATAAGTGGGTCTAGTGTACTTGCTTACTAGCACCCTTCTTCTCAAAATAAACAAACGGATTATTATAGTTTACCCCCTTAAGATTTTTAAAATATCAGTTTGCCACCTTGAGTTTTACTGTGTGTAACAATTTCGCCCTTTAAAGGTTTGACCATTGAAATTTTAATAATGTTGATGATGTGACAAGACAAAAAAACATATATAGAAAATTTACCCTTCTTATTTTAATTATTTAAAATTAAATACCAAGATTACCCTTTAGTGAGTTGGTTGAATGTTTACAAAATTGGTTCAAATGAAAAAAAAAACTCAGTCCATATCCACCTTGAGAGAATTTTTTTGTACTAAGGCCTAAATAAAGCTTTGTTTTTTTTCTTTTTAAATGTAAAAAAGGAGGGAAATTTGTCTATTAATTTTTATTTTTCAATTATGATTTAATGGTCAAACGTCTAAAAAGGGATACTTTTACACAAAAAATTCTTAAGGTGGTAAACTGGTATTTTAGAAACCTTGGGGGGAAGTGACGTTATTGTAAACCTCAAGGGGGTAAACTGTAATTATTCCAAGAAATAATGATCAATTCCTTAATCCCCATTTCAAAAGTAAGGTTTTAAGAGAAATGAAAGAAACATTTTTTTCCTATTCAAATAAAGCATTTTCAAGCAATATTTTACAAGAAAGTATGGGACTTGGAAAGAAGAAAAACAATTTTATTAATAGGGCTTAGAGATTATCTAAAGCCTCCTCTGTTTCAGTAGTTTGGCCCTCGAGATTCCCGAATTCCCTTTCATCCCAAGCCAATATTGACCAAATCCTTGTACGGCGTCCTTGGTTTAAATAACAATTTTACTCTTATATAACGGATAGCTTCATTGTCAAAGGCAGAAAAGTTCTCCTTTTCATCAATGGTAGCCTGGGCTCAGTTGTAATCCCTACCTTGGGTTTTTATGGATGAGCAAGTTGTAACTCGGCTGGGTTTAGTCTTTGGTAAAGTTCTTTCTGTGTAGTTATCGAAAGATCCAGCCTTCTCTACTATCTGAAGCCAATGGGAGCCAACTACCATTGTTGAAACCCATCTAAAGCTGTAAACGGGTCGACTACGATACGGATCTACTAAGATCCAAATTCGAACCGATTATCCGACGAATCTTTCACATCTAATACCGAATTCGATATAAATTGAAATCCGACCGATTATCCGATATCCAAATCCGAATCCGATTACATTATATATGGAAAAAAATTAAGATATTATGAACCTTAAGTTAGTAGATCAAATAAGGATGTATTAATTGTGACGCCCTGAATCCGAGTTATGTAGAAAACCCATAACTCGTCTCTAGAGGTTATTATGTAACACAGGACCGCAATATCAGAGTGAAGGAAAAACATGAATATAACAATAACAATAAAACAGAGTGCGCTAAAATAACCCCAAAGTAATAAACTCACATGACCAAGTAAACTACCCGCAAGTATCGAGCTCTCCAAACGTATCTGAAAACAAACAAAAACAATGAAATGAGATATGAATATCTCAACGAGTAGCATATGCATGCAAAAATACATTTCTACCTAGTTGTAAAACATGATTCGAATAATTTCACAAGTAATGATGGCAATAACTCGATTAATCCGACTAAACTCACAATAATTCATTAGATATAATCATATAGCTAATGAAAACCAATATGTAATTAAATATGAGTAGGGTGGTCAGCAAATCTGAATAATCACGTCTCGGGAAATCCGACTTTACAAAACAATCCAATAATATGTCTCATGCTAAATAAAAAAAACAAACATTTGGTTAATGTTATGTAGTTGTTTAGATTGGTTAATCAACATGCCAGAGCGACATCCACACCTCCATGTACACAGTTCTGACCTACGCAGGGTTTTGGATACTCTGAAATGACGGCCTACTCAGGGTTTCGTCATCCAATGCTGGCCTACTCAGGGTTTCGGCATTGACAACCAGGCCTACTCAGGGTTTCTGGCTGCTTTACACCAGTCGTGGCAACACTCCATGGCCATGCCATTACACCAATAAAACAAAAGACATCACATTACTAAGCTTAAACTCTGGATCCAGGACATGCTAAACCAAAACAGAAAACCATCGTATAAACTCAACTCTGACATCATATTAAATCAACATACTCATCATCATGTATACACAACACAGCTCAACATAGGTCACTCCGGACCAGAACAGTACCTCATGTACTTTCAGTAAATACTCCAATCTCATAACACAAGACCCTTGGTAATAAAACCCATGTACTCACACCAAGATAACTTTACAAATACATTTCAGAACTTTAAATCAAGTAAAACCAGGTTAAATAATTTCTCAATCAAGAACAAGTGTATAACAAAAGAGAGAACTAAATCATGAACCCCTAGTGTCAGGAATAGTAACACAACCTACCGATAGCCCTTCAAAATTTACTTCGGAAACTCCTAAAAATTATCAATAATTCAACTTAATAATCCCAGGGTGGTTTGATAAGGCAAAAGTAATTCTAAGATCCTAAACAAGTCATTGGCTAAGTGATTGAGACCTCAAAATATCAAAATCTGGCTTTATTTGGTCAAATACACATTTCGGCTAATTCTTAGTGGGTGCGCTGACCTCTGGTGCTTGGCACGAGGTCGGCGTGAACTCGGTTATACAAATACACTTCTCGCTAAATAAAATACACTTGGCGAGAGAATAGCGCGAAGTCAGCGGTAACGAAAATCGATCTCGCACTTAACTAAAACACTCGGCGCGAGATGAGTGCGTGCTCAGAGATAACTAAAACTTATTCTCACGCTGACTAAAATCGTTGGCGCTAGGTAGGCGCCAACCCGGCGGACACCACTTACGAGTTTCAACTCTCTGTTAACTCTAGATCTCCATGACTGACCCATTTTCTCACCTCTATAATGACTTTTCTACACTCCTACCATCCTCAAAAGACCATTAGACACGATTCGAATTTAATCTAACAACCTAAAAATTTTCGCCTCTAAAATTATACCAAGAACATACGCAAAACGTTATTTTCTCCGAGATCATGCATATGGCTAAATCATATAGACAAAACCCAAAAACCTCAGATTAAAACGATGCTACTCACCTGTTATTGAAGACTTTTCTTCTAGCTTCCACTCTGTTGATGATCTCCTCCGGAACATCTAATGGCCGATGACCCAAGTCCAAGGTAGCCTCTAGGTTTTTATTCTCATCTAACTCAGCCTCCGACTTCTTTCTCTCTACCCGAAATTCTTAACCTAGGAATCTATTTATAGGCTTCGCGGAACCCTACCCTTGACCTAATTTATTTATACCCACCTTGACTTAACCCTTGAAATGTCATATTTACCCCCCCCCCCCCCTAAAGTTGAGGATAACATTAATTATTCACTTATGATTTCTGATCACTACAACCTTTTTAAATTAAATACTCACTTACTTAATACAAATTTAACCTATTCTTTGCTACCTAATGGCCAAAATCTCCACTCAAAATTTATTTAAATTAAATCTACTAGTTAATCTTTTAATTAAATTCTTACTAAAACTGGGGTTTTACATTAATTCAAATTTGTCTTATATTATGACTTTAAATCAATAAATATTATATGAAACCTTCATTCCTTCTATACAAATATATAAAAAAACTTAAACAAAAGGCCTAAAAAAACATAACATATATACAAAATAAACGGTCGGATCTTTATCGGGTCGAATATGTGCAATACCATATTCGAATCTGAATATAATCGGATTCGGATAATTGGATCTTATTCAGATAATTGGATCTAAAGCTAAGATCCATATTCAGATAATCGGGTCGAATTCAGATCGGATTCAGATCTTTATCCGACCCATTGATAGCCCTAAACCCATCCTAGCAATAATTTATGTTGAAGATCTAGAGCACAACAAAGTCTGGGTCACATTTTCTTTTGAAGGCATTCCTAAGTTTTGCTTTTATTGTGGATTTATTGGTTATAATCTAAATGCTTGTTCTAAACTTACCCCTGGTGAAATTTTCAATATGCCTTCCTTAGATATGAATCCCAGTTACCTTCAAGCTAACAAAGTTCTAAACTAAGAAATGAATAAATCCTTTTTTTGCGGAATATTCTGACAGTAAAGAAGACTGAGTCATTAAACTCAGTTGACACTAATTCATGCAACTCGAGGGTGTAACCAAGTCTCAAATGTTTGGGCTATTGGAAGGCCCTTAATGAACCACTCAAGGCTAATTTCAATATGGGCTAGGCACTTACCCCTTTTGGGCTAGGACTAACAGATTTGGATTCTACGTGGTCTCAACCTCCTTCTGTTTTCACAGGCCATGATTACTCCAAGCCAAATAGCCAGGATCCAAGACTTAATTTACTTCTTTTGAACTTCTTCTCCTCTAATAAAAATCACAAAAATTTGGCAGATTCCATTCTTTTTCAGGCCTCCCCTCATGTGAAGCTATTTGAGATAAAACACAGTCTTTCATCTATAAGATCAATGCACAAGAAATCTTCGGTGAGTAGGATGTCGACTAATAGACTGGTTATTATTCAGGAGCTTCCCACTGATAACCATGAACCTAGAGAACAACCTTCATCTTCTAAGAAATGGAAGCTCCTCACTTCTCTTTCTTCTGAATCTTTTGTTCCTTCTTTTGAGTCTGTTAGTAATCATACCAAATGAAATCTTATTCTAGAACTGTCTAGGTGTGGTTGTCCTGCGACACAACAACATTTAAAATACTAGATGTAAAACCCCGTCCTGGATTATATCTTAATTATTAGGCTTAGTTATCGAAAGTGGGATTATTAGGCTAAGTAAGCACTTGTGTTATGAAGATGAGGAAAAGGCGGATTATACTTAAGGATTTAGGGAAATCAAAATTTAATTTTATTGAAGTTATTAAGGTAAGCTTAGTTAGTGCTATGTCTTAATTATAATTGGCTAAGGTACTCTTCAAATAGTTCTAGTGAATTGGAAATCAAAATCTGAAAAATTAAAGTTAAGTATACCTAAAGTATTCCATACAAATACCTGAGGTACCGCTCAAGGGTCCTAAAGTATCTCCTAAGGATACCTAAAGTAACTCCTAAGTATACCCAAGGTACCTCCATTATATGCCTAGGGTACCACCCAAGTATCCTTAGAGTACACTCAAGTATTACCCAAAGTATCACCTAAGTATACCTAGAGTACACCCATGCATTACCCAAGGTACCACCCAAGTATACCCATGTATGACCCAAGGTGCCACCCAAGTACTACCTAAGGTACCCCCTTTGTATACCTAAGGCATCCACTTGTATGGCCTAAGGTACCACACTTGTATACCTAAGGTACCCACATGTGTTACCTAAGGT
This sequence comes from Buxus sempervirens, assembly GCA_947561395.2. Taxonomy (NCBI): domain Eukaryota; kingdom Viridiplantae; phylum Streptophyta; class Magnoliopsida; order Buxales; family Buxaceae; genus Buxus; species Buxus sempervirens. The sequence continues at coordinate 16,163,434 of OX387194.1, read as the reverse complement.
ACCCCACATGTATACCTAAAGTACCCCCTAGTATTACCTAAGGTACCCCTTTGTATTGCCTAAGGTACCTCATTTGTACTGCCAAAGGTACCCCTCTATTTTATCTAAGGTACCCCATTGTTTTACCCAAGGTACCCCACTATTTTATCTAAGGTACCATCTTTTTTTACTTAAGGTACCCCATTAGTATTCCCCAAGGTACCCCATTTATATACCTAAGGTACACCACTTGTATTTCCTAAGGTACCCCCTTATACACCTAAAGTACCCCATCATATTGCCTATGGTACCCCACTTGAATACCTAAGGTACCTCTTGTTTCACCTAAGGTACACCCCCTTATATAGCTAAGGTACCCTTCTTATATAACTAGGGTACCCCATTTGTATAACTAGAGTACCCCCTTACATAACTAGGGTACCCCCTTTGTATAACTAAAGTACTCCTCTTATATTACTAAGGTACACCCCTGACATTACCTAGGGTACACCTCTTGTATTACCTAGAGGTACTCCCCTCATATAAGTAAGGTACCCCCTTCTATAACTAAGGTACCCCATCTTGTGTTGACTAAGGTACACCCCAAGTTTACCTAAAGCATACCCCCTTGAGTAACTAAGGCAAACCCCCTTGAAACACCAAGGTACCCCTCAAACAACACTAAGGTACCCCCAACTTAACACCAAGGTACCCTCTCAAATAACACTAAGGTACCCCTTGGCACACCTTAGGTACATCCTAGGGTTTTAGATAAATAAAAGCTTTGTTTAGGGGTAGATTTGAGAGACCAAAACTTAGGCATATAAAAGGATGCTCTAATATCTATTCTAAGTGTTTTGAGAACACTTCCTCTTGTCTTGGACGTATTAAACAGAAAAGAAAGTTATGGGAGCTTACTTGAAAGCTTCAAGAGGAAGGAGAAGAAGGAGAGGGAGAGGAGAGCTTGAAGAGAAGTTTGCTTCTCCCTTAACAAGTAAGTAGCAAACCCTTCAACTAAAATGAATTTATTGGATTTTCATATTATCACGACTTGGAACCAGGTCTGCCCCTCTAAGGCACAACCCGTCCCAGACCGTAACAAGTGGGCCATTATACTTGATAAAAATAAGAAGGAATTAAAACTTTTTCCTAACAAGTACAAGTGTTAAACAATTTATACTTGTGCATATCAAAAGTGTGTTCATATATATATATATATATATATATATATATTTGAAATGTAATGAGACACGAGAGTTGGTTACAAAATAATGGGTGACTAATCACTCCTCTCAAATGTAAAGGTTAAAATCCAAAACTATACATGTATAACAGAAGAAAAGCCTAAGGCCTATAATAGTCTTCCTCTCTATACTCGATGGCCTTTCTTTGCCTCTATCCCCAGCATTCACACCGGACGTCGATGGATCTGAAAAATAAGATAAGAAGCAACTGTGAGACGAATGTCTCAGTAAGCAACACATGTGAAAAACATAGTTTAGACTCTAAATCACCTAGAGGGGGGTGAATAGGTGAAACCGATTGCGGAATAAAATTTCTCTCAATTAAAAACAAGTTTTTAATTGATAGGCATGCACAAGTCTGAGCACTTAACAATCCATCACACAAAATTGCAAAATAAAGAGGAAACAATACAAGCAATTTTGGTGACGAAGGGAAAACTCTAAGAGAACTCTCAAAGAGAAAAACCCTCCGGGCGATAAGGTGCCACCTCTGAAAATCACTATAAGAAGAAGACTTACAATAGTTGTTTAGACGACCCAATACTGACTCTGACTCACAATGTAAATATCTGAAGAACTCTTCAGATTTGCATCCGTGCAACGATCCAGAACTCTGAATATCTTCTTAGTGAAGTGCCAAACGAACTCGCTCAGCAACCGTAGGAACTCCCATGAGCAAACTCTCCAACCCGGAACTCCAAGGTAGAAAAGAAAGATTCATAAAGGTTTTGATGGCTCAAAGAAAGAGAAGGAAGAGGAAGAAGATTCCTTGCTCTCACACACGTTTTTAGGGTTCTCTAAAACGTCTTAGGTCACCCTCACAATAACCTAGACACTCCTTATATAGATTAGGAGAAGGTAGAAGAAGAAAAGGAAACAAATCAGAAAAGATCGGACTTCTAAAACTGAAGTTTGTTAATGAATGTTCGAACGCTCAGCGAACATGGCTAGAACGTTCAAGACAAAAACTCACTTTTCCTCTTCTTATTCGAACGGTCAGAGAACGTGAGGCGAACGTTGCTCTCGGGTTTCTCTGTGGAACTCCATCGGTCGAACGGTCAGCTAACGTTCAGCGAAACATCAAACAAATTGAAAATACCAAGTGAAAAGCAAGGGTAATAGAAACAACCAAACAAAAGTAATGGAATGAGCTCAAAATTGTCAAAGTACTTAATTTCTCATTCATTTACTTTAAACTTTTTACATTTGGACATTCATGAACAACCAACAAATATATTCAACACAATATACATTCATGATGAACAACAAACCAAAATATCAACATCCATGTTCAATACATCCACCCAAAATAATCACCCAAAATAATCATGCTTATCATTGAAATTTAAACACAAATACAACTAAATACAACTAAGACTTCTCCCCCTTTTTGTCACAACTAGACAAAGGGATCACTCCACTAATGAGATGGCCCAGCACCATCACCCACTCCACTGCCACCACCTTCACTCGAACCCAGAGTGGCTGTAGCAGGAGCTTCATCGTCTTCTTCATCATCCACTTGATTAAAGTACCCTTCCAATGCAGATTCGAGCTTTCCAAACGACGTTTGAAAATTTTATTGTTGAAGCTCAAGTCGCTCAAACCAAAGAACCGTGTCTGCATGGTGCCTCTTCAAGTAGGAAAGAATCTGGGTATTTTGCTCTTTGAGGGACAAGAGTTCCTCATGCAAAGAAGCGGGAGGCTGAGCCTCAGCAGGATCATCCGGATTTGGAGCCGGAGTGGAAGACAAATGGGCACGGCTTTGTTTAAGAGTGGATTCGGTGATAGGGTTTGAAGCCTTACACAACTCTAATGGAGGAAAAGCAACATTCAAAGCACGAACTAAACGGGCAATCAAGCACCCGTAGGGAAGACCATACGTCTTCTTGGAATTGAAGAAAATATCTAGGATTTTGGAGCAAATGGCCGAAGGCAAATCAATAGAATGATGCTTCTTCAAAGCATACAGAAACAAGCATTTATCAAAAGGGACAGAGGATTTGTGGGCTATGGGAAACAAGTTGTGACTTTGAATACGAAAAATCACAATGGTTTCAGCCGTAAAGTATTTAACGGATAAAGCACCACCTCTAAAAACCCAATTTCCTCTTCCAAGATGTAGAAGAGTATCAACAACCTCATTTTGAAAATCAGGGGTAGGAGGAGGATAAGGAAATTGAGGTTCTGGGACTCGAGGAAGACCAAAAACCGAGGCAAGAACATCGGGTCCAACACGAAAAGGAGTGCCTCGAAGAAAAGTTGAGAATTCAGAATTTTCAAAATCAACATCATGGATGTTGGTGTAGAATTCTCTAACCAGCTCTACAGAGGGAAGAATGAAGTTTCCAAACATGGAATCCCAACCCCTATCTTTAAAACAATCAGAGACCTCATCAGGAAGGGTTGCAAATTTAACCTCTCTCCCTAGGATGACAGACCTATCACAAAAAAAATCTTCAAAATTTTTTCCAGCTCTCTTGTCTACAAACAAGGACTCATCATACCGAGGTTTCTTGTTGGAATTTTTGGCACCAAGAGATTTCTTCCTAAGCATCTAGGAATAGAATTGAACCGAGAAAGAAAAAAAATAAATAAAAACAATACAAAAAACACATGTTAGAATAAGATAAGATGGAAGAACAAGCTAAATAAATTACATGCTAAGAAGAAAAAAAATGCATGAGAGAAAACAATTGTTCAAACTAAGAAAATTCCAAAACATTCGAGCAACGTTCGAACGTTCGGCGAACGTTGAAGAAAACGAACCCAGCTTTGGGGATTTTCGATCAAATCACCAACTTCAACAAAATCGGCCAAATAATGACTTGAAATCAACAATAAAACAAGAATACAACATTTAGAAACTGATTTGAACAAAAATAAACCACAAACCACGAAAAGAATCTAAGATTTAACTTGAAAAACCCTAGAAAACCCTAGCCGATGATGAACATTGATAGAAAAGAGAAAATAATGAACGAAAACTAAAAACTTACCTTGAATCACGATTTGAAAGCACGAATCGAAGAGAGAAGACAACGAAAATTGGAAGCCCTAAAATCGCCAGACGTTCGAACGAGTGTCGTTTCGAACGCTCCAAAAACCCTAAGGTCCTTTTCGCAAGCGACCCCTTTTAACAAAACAGATTTTTAATTGAACGTTCGAACGTTCGGCGAACACGGGTCGAACGTTAAACAAAGAACTTATTTTGAAGGTAACGTTCAACAAGCGTTCGTTGAACGTTGGATGAAATGACCAACGTTTGTTAACGTTCGATAGGCCGTTCGAACGTTCATCAAAAGTTCAAAAAAATTTCCAGATTTCAGCAAGAAAACTCATCTCTTTTCAACCAAAAACACTCCAAACAAACGTAAAAACATGCAAGACATACATACAACTATAAATCAAATATAAATTCTTGAAAGCTCAAATTTTGACATATTTTGAGAACCATTTTGCTCTAAAATTCAGATTTGAACAAATTTAACTTCAATACTCCCAAATAATTATACAACAACTCAACCAAATTTCCAATTGTGTTTGTGTGCATGTGCAAGGCCAAATACAACAAGTTTTGCCTATATGAGAGCTTGGTGAAGAGGAGTTGGCCATTGATCAAGAAATCCAATATTACCCAAGTCTCTCTAAAAATTGAAAAGAGCCCTTTCATGACCTAAGCATCAAGATTTTGAAATTTTCTCCCCCTGTTTCTTACAATTCTTTTTGCACAAAGAGTAGTGTTCCTTAGAATATCTGAGTTTACAGCTTATTCCATGGTTATACTCCTTGTGATTTTCTTTCTTTTTGAACTCAATATTTCTGGGGTTTACATTTCATCCCAGAGTTCTTTTCATATAACTTTTTCTTTTTAAACAAAAGGGAGAAATCTCTTTGTAACACAAGATCATATGCTAGGGTCTTTTCAACTTAAGATAGACAATAGTAAACTCAGGATTGCCTATCCACACAACACCGAAAATAAGAAATAAGCTTCCTCAATTGTATTTGGTATGTGTATGTGATGTACAAACCACAAATAAAGTTTAGCAAGATGATTGTGAGATTATTAGAAACTGTTGAGACCACATTTGAGAAAACATCTTTGAAGAGTTTGTAGGTTCTCAAAATATAACCAAAAGATATATATTTTCAAAACCTTATACTTATCCTATAGTTGAAACATGTCAAGACAAGAACTCATATAAAAACTGAAAAACCAAAATACGAAAGAAAAACAAATACAAAAGCAAAATACAAAATAACAAAAACAAATAAGCATGCTAAAGAAAAGAAATATGCATGAGACACCCTAAAGCATGCTACAAAGTCCTTCTTAATGAAGAGGACCAACACCAATAGCTTTCCTAAGAAACTCAAACCTAAGAGCATCTAAAGGTTTGGTAAAGAGGTCAGCTAATTGTTTTTCAGATGGGATGTGTTCAAGAGATATCACATGATCTTCTACCAACTCTCGAATAAAATGATGTCGTATATCAATGTGCTTGGTTCGAGAGTGCTGAACAGGGTTTTTGGAAATATTAATAGCACATGTATTATCACAATACAAGACAATAGTTCCCTATTCGATCCCATAATCACTCAACATTTGCTTTATCCAAAGCAATTGAGTGCAACCACTACCATCTGCTATATACTCCGCTTCAGCTGTGGACAAGGAAATAGAGTTTTGCTTTCCCAACTGACATGGCCCACACATATTTGGTTCTACTTTGGCAAGCTTAGGAAGGTCTCTAACAAAATCATGCTTGGACAATTCATTCATGTTTTTAAAATTCAAGTGACCAAGCCTTTGATGCCACAATTCATGCATATCAACTTTGGAAGAGTTACACACAACATTAGAGTTAGGAATCACACCATAACAGTTATCCGAAGTTCTTTCTCCTTGAAGCACACACAAACCATTTGCATCAAACACTAAAAACACATATCTTTAGCAATTTTAACTTCCATGTTTGAGTCACACAATTGACTTATACTAATCAAGTTAGCTTTCAAGCCATCAACAAATAGTACTTCACTCAAAGTAGGCATACCAGAAATTTCAATAACACCCTTACCTACAATAGGAGCTTTGCTTCCATCACCAAAAGTAACAGTACCACAAGAATAATCTTCAAAAGATTTAAACAATGATTTGTCACCACACATGTGACGAGAGCAAGCACTATCAAGATACCACATGAGACTATTTCTAGCCTTCAAAGCAACATGAACTACATGGCAAGTCAATTCACTTCTTTTAACCCAAATTTGCTTAGGCTCAGTGGGTTTCTTGGTCATTGAAGCTAATTGTTGACTTAAGAGCTTTGTCTGATTTGAAAGTTCTTTCACTTGTTTAGACAAATTCTCTTGAGGTTTTCTAGGTGAGGATCTCCTAGAGTTTTGGTTCAAATCCCAACAATTTGGTCTAATATGTCCAGAAATACCACAATAATGACAAGTAGGGATAAAATTCTGAGATTGGGAACTCTTGGTTGGAACACCCCTAGGTTTTGACCAATTAGACTTTTGACCACGATTTCTACCTTGGTTTGTCTTACCCTTGGAAGGATTGGACCTATTCTTTCCTTTGGTATTCACAACTTGGGTCTTAGAAGAAGATGGAGTATCATTGGAGACTTCCTTGTATCCTAAACCCCTTTTATCAGTTCCTAATTGACTCATCCCTAGCATATTGTCCAAATTTGCTGAACCTGTAGAAAACTTCTAAAGTTGAGTTTTAGTTCTTTCAAGCTCTTCCTTAAGAGACTTATTCTTAGATTCTAGGGATTTAATCTTCAACTTGTGTTCACCTAGACGAGAAGTAGACTCTTCAAACTTTGCTTGAAGATCTTCTTTCTTGCGCTCTACATCATTTAGCCTTTTGAGATTGGACTTCAATTGTTTCTTTGCTTTCAAACACTCCCTAAACAATTTATCATAAGCATCTTGAATACTTTCCTCATCATCATCAGACTTATCATGAGAACCAATTGCATTCTCACTTGGTGGAAAGTCTTCATAATTGCTAGAGTCACCACTCCCAACAATAGAGGTGAAAGCCATGTAATTTTGACTTTCCTCTATTTAGGAGTCCTCACTATCCCTATCAGATGCACTCTCATCAGAAAGAGTGGCATTCATGGCTTCCTCTTGAAGCTTCTTAAATGTGGGATATTTCGACCTAATGTGACCAAAACCCTGACACTCATGACATTTGATTTGTTGGAGTTTTTGCAACCTAGAGTCCTTAGGATGTTTGGACTCCCTAGATTCAGATTTGATTCTTGACTCTTGATCTCTACCACTAGAACTCCCCTTGGATTTATACCTCTCATTTTCACTCCATGGTTTCCTTCTTCTAAACATTTTCCTAAAGTTCTTTACCAATAGGGCAATATCTTCATCTCCCATGGATTCCTCACTAGAATCATTATAAGCCTTTTCTTTACTAGATTTGAGAGCTATAGACTTATTTTTCTTAGTAGGAGGGAGAGTGAGTTCATAAGTTTGAATTGATCCTATGAGATCTTCAACCCTAATGCCATTAATATCCTTACTCTCTTCTATAGCAGTCACTTTGGGTCTATATTTTTCAGGAAGAGACCTAAAGATTTTTCTAACCACTCAAGTAGGAGGAATTCTTTCACCAAGATTAAAACTAGAGTTCACTATATTACTTAGTTTAGCATAGAAGGAATCAAAAGGCTCATCATCTCCCATTTTTAGTTCTTCAAACCTAGTGATAAGCATTTGTAATTTTGAATTCTTCACAAGGACAATTCTCTCATGAGTGGTTTGAAAATTTTCCCAAATTTCTTTACTGGTTTGACAAGTAGACACCCATTTGAATTCATCAGCAGAAATTGCACTAAAAAGTGCATTGACACCCTTAGAGTTATAGTTAACATCAATTAACTCTTCTCTAGTATAATTATCTGGATCTTTGGGTTTTGTGTCACCATCAATAATCACAGTTGGAGGATTCCATCCTCTCTCAACACTTCCCCAAACTTTTTCATCTATAGCCTTCAAATAGGCTCTCATTCTAACTTTCCAGTAGGCATAATTGCTGCCATCAAAGAAGGGTGGGGTAGTGGAGGACTTGTCCATGACTAACAGAGTCAAGGATCTGGTTACCCACTCTAATACCAATTGAAAACACAGTTTAGACTCTAAATCACCTAGAGGGGGGTGAATAGGTGAAACCGACTGCGGAATAAAATTTCTATCAATTAAAAACAAGTTCTTAATTAATAGGCATGGATAAGTCTGAGCACTTAACAATCCATCACACAAAATTGCAAAATAAAGAGGAAACAACACAAGCAATTTTGGTGACGAAGGGAAAACTCTAAGAGAACTCTCAAAGAGAAAAACCCTCCGGGCGATAAGGTGCCACATCTGAAAATCACTATAAGAAGAAGACTTACAATAGTGGTTCAGACGACCCAATACTGACTCTGACTCACAATGTAAATATCTGAAGAACTCTTCAGATTTGCATCCGTGCAACGATCCAGAACTCTAAATATCTTCTTAGTGAAGCGCCAAACAGACTCACTCAACAACCGTAGGAACTCCCACGAGCAAACTCTCCAACCCGGAACTCCAAGGTAGAAAAGAAAGATTCAGAAAGGTTTTGATGGCTCAAAGAAAGAGAAGGAAGAGGAAGAAGATTCCTTGCTCTCACACACGTTTTTAGGGTTCTCTCAAACGTCTTAGGTCACCTTCACAATAAGCTAGACACTCCTTATATAGATTAGGAGAAGGTAGAAGAAGAAAAGGAAACAAATCAGAAAAGATCGGACTTCTAAAACTGAAGTTTGTTAATGAACATTCAAACGCTCCGCGAACGCGGCTCGAACGTTCAAAACAAAACTCACTTTTCCTCTTCTCGTTCGAACGGTCAGAGAACGTGAGGCAAACGCTGCTTTCGGGTTTCTCTGTGGAACTCCATCGGTCGAACGGTCAGCGAACGCTGCTCTCTGGTTTCTCTGTGTGTCACCAACGGTCGAACGTTCAGCGAACGTTCAGCCCACGCTGCTCTCGGGTTTCTCTGTATGTCACCAACGGTCGAACGGTCGGCGAACGTTTAGCGAACATTGGTCGTAACTTTATCAATTTTACTTCGATCATAACCCCATTTGAACCGCAATACCTATAACCTATCCCATATACTTTGACCACATTTATAAGACCTTTTTGACATGGAATAAAGCCAAAACAAAATAATCCTTACAACATGCATGAATCGGTGAAAATACAGTTGATGCAGATATCTTTCAATAAAACCATGGCATGTGGGTAGTTCTAATACTACAAAATCCACGGCATCTTAGTGTCATATAATAGTGCATGCATGTGCCTCAGTGTACAGGTAATCCATTTAATAGCAAATCATGTATTCAATTTTATCACTTGTTATCTAGGATGTTATATCTATTACGCATGGCCCCATCTAGCTTCACCGATTACACATGGTGGCTAGGCATCTACACCGATTACCCTTGACGTAGGCATTCATACGCTGATTACCCTTGACGTACAGGTATCCATTCCCGATTACCCGTGGCGAATGGGCATCGGCCACCGATGATGCTGGTGCCGGGATGATACAACAATATAGAACAGAACAATAGTGACTTAGCCATGGCATATATATACAACAAACCTAGTTAAGTCTATGGATCCATACCTTAAGGGTTCATTATGCTGATGTGTTCATTTATCAAGTTCACAACAAGTGTAGCAACAAAGAACGGAATAATAACAAAGCAAATGTCCAAGCTTGAGTCGGGGATGCTAGTTCTCTATCTCCAAGTTGAGATGAACAATGGTTCACTACCCCAACTGAGATGAACCGCACACACACCCACCAAGGCTTACTGTTCAGTTATCCATATCAATACCACATGCACACTTGCATGGAAAATGCTCAAGGGTAGCCCATGGCCTTACCCGAGTCAATCTTGGGCCAAGCCCTCTGTTCAATATATCTCAATGTCATCGGGGTCACTGCCCTCTCATTCATAGTATCAATATCCCTGGGCCACTGCCCTATCATCTCATATTACAAATAACGGGCCAAAGCCCTTGATGTCATGCAGATGCAATACGGGCCAATGCCCTTCATATCATGTGTTAAATACCAGGCCGAAACCCATCATATCATGTGTGGTGTACTCACATTAAAAGTTAATGGTAAATGTTTGGTTTTACACAAATTTCTACATTTCATGACTCTTTTGGGCAACCTATGCCTCAATTCTTTTGATACTTGTATAACTTGGTTTTATCTCTTGATTTATACTTCTAAGGGTTACTTGGAAGGTGCTTGAAGTGACGGACTCCATTTAACCTATCTCTATAGGAATCCGGGACAGAAACTCTCTCTTGGACCTTCTTTGGCAAAACGTACCCAAAATCCTTATTATTTGGAATTTTGAGATACTTCCAGTTGGAACACCTCCTAGACACCTAACTCTCACTTATACATAGGTTGGATTTGGATAAAAACAATTGGTAGTTCAATCTGGGATAAAAATACAAAATATGAAAATTTTGGTAAAAGCGCTCGATAGGACGCTCGAGCCTACTTTGAGTGGCCAGAAATTTGCTCTTGGGTTCTCTCTGTCCAGGCAGGTCACTAGAGCAATCACTCGAGCGGCCATGCCTTAAGTCTCTACTTAAAACTATCGCCCGATGCCGCGCTTGAGCGGCTGTGGTTCTCGACAATTCATGAAATCCGAACTTTTGGGATTTGTGGATTTTCGTAAATCTCACTTGTTCTGGGTGTTTTTGGGCTCTAAATTGCTCCTAGCATGTGTAGTTATCTATTTCCTATAAAACCCCTCAAAGAAATCTTTCCCATTTGTCCTAATACTCATTTTCACATTTCCAAACCTAACTTCCACATTTACCTGCAAAAATGGCCGAAAATTGAAATAAGGGTTGGGGGTGGTGTTGCGTATCTCTTGAAATCACTTAAGCAAGTTTCCTAGCTCACTTTGCAACTCACGAACAGCTCCTTGCTTCCTTAGATGCTCGTTCCACAAATCTCCAAGCCCAAAACCCAACGAAAATGCCACTCCTCGGGTTCTCTTCTTTCTTTTCTTGCAAACAAACTCCTCCAAAGGGTTGGAAATGGATGGGGGTGATGATCAAGGAGAAGATGAAGAGGAAATGGGAGAGTAGGAGAGAAAGTGAAGAGAGAAAAGGGTTTGGGAATGGTCTTGGTTGTGAATGGCTTCTCCTTGGGTTTTTCTCCACTTAAGTGACTTCCACAACACAATATTGCTAACCTACCACTCCACCTCCTATTGCACATATCAACCAACACTTAGTCATTTTTCTCACAATAGGAAATCTCATTTAACAAAGTAGAGGTTGCTCACCTTCATAGATCATTGTTGAGCCGAGGCTTAGCCACTTTGCTAGCTTCAAACACTTAGTCATTTTTCTCACAATAGGAAATCTCATTTAACAAAGTAGAGGTTGCTCACCTTCATAGATCACTGTCGAGCCGAGGCTTAGCCACTTTGCTAGCTTCAAGCTTGGGCTCCTCCAATTCCACGTACACCACAAACTCACTGATTAAAGTGTGCTAAAGGTATTGGAACGGGGTTTCACACGTATTTTTCCCTCCTAGGTTTGATTAAATTGGAAAATCGCTTGCATGTTGGGTTTTGCCTTTAAAATTTATAGGGTTTGGTTTATCTAACCAGCTTGTTTAGTTTTCTACTGCTTTGCCATGGATTTTCATATTTCTCTCTCCTAGGGTTTGGATAAACTGGAAAATCACTTGTATGTGGGGTTTTGCTTTCAAAATTCATAGGTTTTGGGTTTTATTTTAATATTGTGTATTTTTCTATTGATTGCCATGGATTTGCAACCTCTATCAATTATATTTCAGATTAGGGTTTGAGTTTGGTAACTTGAAAGGTGTTTTATATGTTGGATTTATGTTCATGAGGATTTGGGATGGATTCTTGTGTTGGGAGGTGTTTTTGAGCATGTTGGGATGTTTTAGAATAATCCCATTTGGTATTAGAAAGGTTGGATGTGGTTTGTATGAGTTTGGTATTGGAAAATAGCTAAAATTTTGCAAGAACCCGACTTGGCGATTAATCCTGGAAATGGGCGATTAATCCTGAGCAATAACACCCAAAAACAGTCACTGTAAAAGCTAATCGCGAATCAGGATTAATCGCCAGAGCTAATCGTGAAGAACGCGCGAACGTTGACCTGGGCGCGCACACGTCGGCCCTATTTTAAACTTGGATGTGCGCACGTTTATGGGGAACGTCCGAACGTTGGGCTAATCGCCCCTGGGTGATTAATCTTGGACATAATCGTGGGTGCTGTTTTGACAGTTCTTCATCCTTTTCTCCCCCAACCCTTTCTCAAACAACCTAGGCCTCCCATAAATAGGTCTCGAGTATGGGTTGGTGCCGTGATAGGGGCAGACCCCGATCTGGGGCGCTACACTAGATTTTTTTGTCACACACCAAAAATTGTTCTCTTATCTAAAACATTTGCGCAAGAAAATCTTGCTAGTCATATAGCAAAGGAAGGTTGGTTATAGGAATTTTTAAATTAGGCTGGCAAAAGCTCAACGAGAAGGCTTTCTTTTGATGTGGTAAGATAATGTTTCCATTTCAATTTTAACTTCTATCTACTGATGTGGTCAGATAATGTTTTAACTCCTGCCAGGGTAAAACTTGCTTGATCTTGTTCCTACCATATTGATGTCCAGAATGAACAATGAAAGTACATAGAACATATGAGTACAAGCTTTTTAAGACCACGACTGATTTTAGGAGATTTCGATGCTATGCTTAATTCATCTGAAAAGAGGGGTGGATCTCCGATAGTGCAACGACAAATTGACAACTTCCATTCATTTATCCAAAACTGTAATCTTTGGGAGTTATCCATGAAAGGTCCCTTGTTTACATGTTGCAATGGTCAATTGAGATTACGTCATATTTAAGAGGAAATTGAGATTACGTCATATTTCTAAGCTATTATCGGATCTGATCACTATACTATGATTGTAGATTTGCTTCATGAAAACAAATACAGAAGACGAAAATTCGATTTGAATCCTTTTGGTTGCAAGAGGAATCTTGTGCAAATACAATTTCAAAATCTTGGAAGGATTCCGCCGAAAGAGCGCCGTCAATGCCATTTTCTACAAAGCTTAAGTGCCTAGCTACTGACCTGAAGAAGTGGAAGAGACTCACTATAGGCAATATTCATTCTAGGTTAAATGAAATTAAGTGTCACCATACCTCTGTCCAGGAAGCCCTATCCTAGTCGCACGATGCTCACTTGATTGATCAAGAGAAATGCCTCCAACATGAGTAAAGCTGCTCACTCAACAAGAGATCCTCTAGTTCCAGAAGTCTCGAACTAAGTGGTTATAATACGAGGACCAGAACACAACCATGGTTAGAATATAAAAAAAATTTACATCCATTCTCTCAATGACTGCTGATAATTTGGGCATTGTTGATAGAAAAGCCATGGAAATGTATGTGATTTCAGTCAGGTACCTTCTCCCATAGAAATATGTTAGCAAAAGATATACCTTCCTTTAAATGCCCAGGCCCAGATGGCTATCCGAGGGTTTTTGACCAGAATTTCTGGGATATTATCGGATCAAATGTAGTCCACTTAGTTCAGGATTTCTTTCTAGTGGACATATCCGAAATGAAAGGCATAGAGATAAGGGAATGTTTGCCCTCAAACTTGATTTTTCAAAAGCTTATGATCGAGTGAATTGGAATTTTCATAGAGCTGTTCCGACTGGTTTTGGCTTTCATGACCGCATTGTCAATCTAATTAAGGCATGTGTTCAAACTGTGACTTAAATGGAGTTCCAGTGAGTAATATCATAGCACTAAGGGGTCTTCGCCAAGAAGATCCACTCTCTCCATACCTTTTTATTCTATGCCAACAGGTCTTAACTCTGGCACTCAAAAAGGCAGAAATGGATGGACTTATTCGAGGTATAAAGCTGAAATGGGGAAGTATACCCTTATCTCATTTAATATATGCAGATGATGTTATTTTGTATAGCCATACCTCCACTCGTGAAACTCGCTTATGGTAAGATTACTGCATAAATACTATGCTGAGTCAGGTCAAAAAAATTAATTTCTAGAAATCTTCCATCCTCCTATTTAGTGTAAGATTCTAACAGACAACAGAGGACAGCTATTCGTCACATGTTCAATGTGAAGGGTACTACTGGCCATGGCAAATACTTAGGTGTTCCATCATTTGGCAAGATGGAAGTCTATGTTGCTCTCCCAAATTGGTAGAGTTACCCTTATCCAATCTGTCCTTAATGCACACTCAAACTACTTTATGTCATGTTCTATTTCAAACTATTTTGTACAAACTTCATCAAATCTCAAGGAAATTCTTTTGGTAGAAAGGTTGGAACTCCCAAGGAATGACCACTATTTTTTGGGATCGAGTAACACTTCTATGGAGAAACGGGGGACTCAATATCAAGCAATCTACCATCATGAATAAAGTCCTCATGATGAAGGCTGCTTGGCATCTACATTAAGAACATCAAAGTTTATAGGCACAGTTGATGAAAAGCATTTACTTCTCAGATAGACACTTCATGGAAGCCACTTATCGACCAGCTCATTCCTACGTTTAGCAGTAATTGCAACATTGCAAAAGAAGAAAAATCACAACTCCAAAGGCAAAATTAAATTTTTTTTAAAAAAAATTATAACCTTAGTTTATAAGTGGGACCTAGTGTACTTGCTTATTACCACCCCTCATTTCAAAATAAACAAGGAATAATTATAGTTTACCCCTTTGAGGTTTAAGATGATCCACTTCCCCCTTGAGGTTTGTAAAAAATCAGTTTGCCACCTTAAGGTTTACTGTCTGTAACAAAAATCCCCATTCTAAAGGTTTGACCATTGAAATTTTAATATAGTTAGTGAGGTGGCAAGACCAAAAAACATATATTGAAAATTTTGCCTCACTTATTTTAATTATTTTAAATTAAATACCAAGATTACCCTATTAATGAGTTGGTTGAACGTTTACAAAATTGGTTCAAATAAAAAAAAAAAAAAGACTCATTCCACCTCTACCTTGAGGGTATTTTTGGTACTAAGGTCTAAATAAAGCTTTTTATTTCTTTCTGAATGTAATAAAAGTGGTAAATTTGTCTATTATATATATATATATATATATATATATATATATATATATATATTCAGTTATGACTTTAGTGGTCAAAGTTAAAAGAGGAGATTATTACACATAAAAAAGCCTTAAGGTGATAAACTAGTATTTTAGAAACCTCAGGAGGGGAAGTGAAATTATTAGAAACCTCAAAGTGGTAAATTGTAATTATCCAGTAAAAACGACTAATTCCTTAATCACAATTTCAAAGTAAGCTTTTGGGAGAATATGCAAGAAACCCCCCCCCCCCCCCCCCCCCTCTCTCTCTCTCTCTCTCTCTCAAATTGAGCATTTTCAAGCAAGACTTTACAAAAAAAAGTATGGAATCCGTATTATGACAACCTGCAGTTTCCTTGCTTTGTCACCTTAGACCACTTTCCTGCCCATCATTTTTGTAACTTACTTTCCAACACGCCCTTTGATAGGCCTAACTACATTAAAAGATTAATCTATTAAGTAGATTTGCCCAATCCACGTGTAAGCACATAGCCCAGCTCTTTATAGACTAATGTGAGATGAGGGAACAACAGACTCTCACTGCATCACCCTTCGCATCCAAACAAAGCCTTAATGTTTACATCTTTCTCAAACTTCCTTCTATCCTTCATCATATGTATCAATTCTATCCTACATTCCGAAAAAAGGAAATATGCATCAATTTGATCTTTATGTAACAAGTTCCGAATGATACATATATATTTGAAAAACAAAAAAAAAATTTTAATCGATTATGAATTACCAAACCCTAATCATTATGGGTAATCATGGCGGGTTCATCAATTAACCCGCTCCGTTTCAAATCCTTGCAGTAAAAATTACATAGAAAATTCCAAGGTTTCATTCACATCCTTTTATAAATAGCTCGATCAAAAATTGAAATTTCAGTTATATACCATTGATTCAATTTTTTATGTATGTTATGGACCCTCTTCTTTTTTTTTTTTTTTGGTATCGACTTATGGACCCTCTAACCGCCCAAGCAAAAGCGTCGAATCTTTTATTAAATCCTGTGCCGCCACCGTCTCATTTGAAACCTGTCTCCAAGTTCCTCCAAAAAATCAAGAATCTGTCTCAACTCATTCGGCTACTCTTACTCCCATTTGAAACCTGTCTCTGAGTTTCTCCTCCAAGAAACCAAGAATCTGTGTTAACTCATTCAGGTACTCTCTCTCTCTCTCTCTCTCTCTCTCTCTCTCCCTACTCATCCGGCTACTCTTACTCCCATTTGCAAACTGTCTCTAAGTTTCTCCTCCAAGAAACCAAGAATCTGTGTCAACCCAACCTGGTAATCTCTCTCTCTCTCTCTCATTTGGGTTTCAAGAGAAGGAGCTCTGGTTATCAGGAAAAAAGGGAAACGCAAGAGCCTTTGCCTCAATCTCATGGATTCACGCAAAGCTTTCTTTCTTGGATATGTACAAGAATACATTGAATTCAGTTTTTTTTTAAGTCTTGTTATTGTTCATTTACTAATTCTATTACTATACTGAATCTCATAAATCTTTGATTCATGTTGATGTGAAATTCGTTTCTATATTTCATACATTGAGTTTCTTTCATATTTTCACGGTATCTGTAAATAATTCACAATTTTGAGCAAAACTAATCTTCTGTAGACTTTATGAACATTCTTATCTCTTATCTAACCTTCTTTTCCTGAATTTCTTGGCACAAGTTTTAGCGGTCTTGTAAATGAACATGCAGACTACAGAGACTATGGATGCTTCTTATACATTGGATCTCCTAATAACAGTTATAGCTGAAACTTTCATTATCTCTGTTTAAAGATACAGGTGCGAAGAATTGCATAAACTAGTTCCTACTTCAGTCCCAAGAACTGCTTTCAAAGAAAAGCCATGTCAGATGGTAAGGGTGACAAGGAAGGTGGCAATAGAACTGGAAGCTCAGACCAGTTCAACATTACCCAGCAGCCACAACCTGTAGAGAGAGGTGGAAGAAGCACGCCAAATCAACAAATAATTAATGCTGAGCAGCAACCACAAGCAGCAGAAAGAGATAAAAGAGGTACCTCAAATCAAAAAATACATGTTCAGTGGCGACCAAAACATGTAGTGAGACATGGAAGTAGTACCTCAAATCGACAAATACATGCCCAGCAGCTACCACAACTTACCATTGGCACAAGAACTGAGAACCCAAATGAAGTAACTGATACGCAGCAGCTACCACAACTTACCATTGGCACAAGAACTGAGAACCCAAATGAAGTAACTGATACGCAGCAGCTACCACAACTTAACATTGGCACAAGAACTGAGAACCCAAATGAAGTAACTGATACGCAGCAGCTACCACAACTTAACATTGGCACAAGAACTGAGAACCCAAATGAAGTAACTGATACGCAGCAGCCACCCCAACATGACGGTGGAATTGGCACAGATAGTTAAGTTTTTTCTGCCTTCTTCTGGTTTCAGTTTCTTAGTTTGGGTGTCTTCATTCTTCAAGCAAAAACTGCATTTATCTATTTGTTTTGGTTATGGAAGTACTGATGCTTCTAATTGTTCTAACAGGTAGATTTGTTGATGACAATAATGAATTAAGATACAATGAAAATAGCATTGATCAACTGGGTCCAGAAGAAACGAGAAGACTTCAATTCCAAGGTCAGGAGAACGAGAATTGTGCTCGCCAACTTCTCAGTGAACCGATTGGCAGTACTGCTGCACATGAGAATCATCCAGAGGCTTCATGCATATTTCAACAATTGCCAAATCAACCAACTTTCCAATACCCCCCTCCACATGCTAGCCAATACCTTAGACCTCTCCAATACCCCCCTCCATATGCTAGCCAGTACCTTATGCCTCTCCAATACCCCCCTCCATATACTAGCCAGTACCTTATACCTCTCCAATACCCCCCTCCATATGCTAGCCAGTACCTTAGACCTCTCCAATACCCCCCTCCATATGCTAGCCAGTACCTTATACCTCTCCAAAACCCCCCTCTTGTATTTCCAACAAATTTTACATCTACCAGTCGCCCTGCTCATCATGCTAACCAACATCCAAATCCTGGCACTGTGAGCAATATTACTTCTACCAGTCATCAACCAGGTCCACATATTTTTCAAGTTCATCAGGATGAAAATTATGTTCTACAAGATATAAATCTTCTTCCTGGGAGAAATTTTGCATCTAGCAGTCGTGATTCAAGTTCACATTCATCTCAAGGTAACAAGATTGGAAATCATGTGTCAAGTCCTCCGTCCTCCTCTCAGTCCGAATTTCTTGGGCAAAACTTCCTCTCCCTTTTATAACACTACAATCCCCACCTATATTCCCAATAATTTTTTTGTTTAAAACATTAATTTGTAGTTTCATGATGAATTGTGTTAAATCACCGCAGATCCAGAGTACATTTGCGCCTATTGCCCTTATGGAATGTACAGCTTAAGCCATGAAGGAAGATATTGTGGTCACGTCTGTTGTCTGCATTGCTTCAATTCTCTACCTGTAGAAGTTCAAGAATCAAATGAGACTTGCCCAGTATGTTGGACAAGATCCCTCACATCTACATAGACACTTACACTCAAGGTGCGGGTTTTTCTCATCATTCTTTTTGTCCTTCCCCAATTCTCAGGAAACTTGTCCTACATCAAACACTTGTATTTTTCACCAAATGACACTCCTGAACATAGTAGAGCCTTTTTCACTTTAGCTTGCTGCAATTGTTCCTATTACATCTCTATTGATCACATAGTAAGTTCTAAAACATTGATCCACCCAACTGTAAATTTGAGTAGAGGCTTTGTCTTTCATAGTTTTTCCTTGTAATCAAGAATCTCAGTACTATACAGTCATTCAGACATTTTGTAGTGACAATAAGAGAACAGATTTTACAATTGATGAATTCATTCATTTTCCTCGATGATTAATAAGAAATTGATCAAATATTTCACCAAGCATATGTGGATTAATATTATAAGACTCAATTGAGTCGCATTCGTCATTGAATCTCGTATTCATGGTCACAGGGTCTTCCTAAATTTCTTTCTAATTACATCTTCTGAGATTACAGGAACGTAACGAACAAAACATAAATTGTATAATAGGTGTCATCATGATTGAAAAGGACATCGCAGAATGATAAACCTAGAAAGATATCATAAATGGCTAAATTCTAGTCTGACTGAAGCAGAAATCCAAGAACCATGTTCAGAACAAGGCAGGACCATTGAAACATCAAAGAGAAGTGTATCAAATGACCTAAATTACCTTCTGAAAAAATATAATAAAAAAGAGAATCAAATGATTTGCAGACGAATTCTGCTGCTGATCGAATTAAATGATTAAGAACAACTAGCTCCATGCAGTTAATTAATAACATACAAACTAATTCCAATAGGAGGGTTCGAGTTTATTTTACCATGAGAAGTTGAAGGCTTGAAGCACACAAGTCCTAAAGTCCATCGTGCAGAGAGGGAAATGATTTCAAATATCGGTGCGACGGTGGCGTTGAAGTCATTCTAGGGCTTCGACTTGGAGAGCTCGGCACGAGGTTAGGTAACAAAACAAGTATTTGGTTGCAATTTTGGAATAGGTTTTAAAAAATACTCCTAGACCTGTTTTTTGATTTTCAAAACTCATTCTGCAGGAAGTACAAAGACTACTCTACCTAACAATGGGAAATTTAGAAGTGGCAATGGGTCGCATTGGGTTGGGTTTGGGTGGGTTGTAAAGAGGTTGAACCTTAAGTGGGTTGGGTCAGGTTCAAGCAGTTTACCTGCGGGTTGGAAAATCTTGGAAACGAACCGCCCAACCTGTTTAATTTTAATTAATTTTTTATAAAAATATTCCTTTTAATTTAGCATTTTTAGAGAATTTAGAAATCGTGGAGATGCAGATCATTAGTTTTTAATAAGCAGATCATTAGTTTTTTAATAAACTAGTGAGAGGGCACGTGCCACTTTAATATATTTTGCAGTTTTCAAAATGAGTTTTGAAAAGTGCAAAACTTGATATGGCAATGTACCTACCCCCCTTCAAAACCTCATTTTGAAAAGTGCAAAACTTGATATGGCAATGTACCTACCCCCTTCAAAACCTTTTTTTTTTTATGAAAACCAAACCCACCCCACACCCCCCCCCTTCAAAACCTATTTTTTTTATGAAAACCAAACCCACCCCCCACACACCACCACCACCACCACACCCCCCCCCCCCCCCCCCCCCCCCCCCCCCCCCAAATACTTGATATGGCAATGTACCTACTATTATTTTTAATTAATTAGCATACTAAAATATCTATTCTAATTAGTATCTAATTAAATAATATAAATTTGATAGGATTTTAATCAACATTTATGAACATCTCTCTTATTAATATACTTCTAATTGACGTCTCTCTTGTTTAGTTAGTTGATGACATATATGTAATCCTATTTTAGTTAGTAATTTCAGTTATTTAACAATATATATTAATTCTATATTAGTTTGTAATTTACTTTTATGTTGTTACTTATTAAAATCATTAAAATAGTCAACGATTTTAGTTAGTTAATTGTTTTATTAACAATATAATTTACTTTTAATTAGTATATTTTATTTTAGTTAGGGTTAAAAACATGTCTCTATTGTTTATTTTAGTTATTAACATTAATGATTTATTTTATTTTATTAATTGACTTTTATGTATAATTATCTATTTTATTAACGTCTAATATAATTATTTGTTTATTTGTCTATTTTTGCCTAATTCATAGTATTAGACCCTAATTTTCTTCTTTTTATTGATTTTGTGTATTTAGAGGTTTAATTTATTGCTAAATTTTTATAAAGATTTAATAGGATTTTAATTAACACTTATTAACGATATATATGTTATTTTATCATGAATTGAATAAGTAGACATCTAATTGACATCTCTCTCTTATTAACTTATTAATACACATGTAATTGACATCTCTCTTGTTTAGTAATTTATTATTATTAATCCTATAATAATAATGTCTATTACTATTTATCTATTTTACTAAATAATATAAATTTAATAGGAATTAATACTTATCTATTTTATTAACGTCTAATATAACTATTAGCAAACTTAATAGTGCAATAGAAATACTTAAAAAAGGCCTTTGCTAGTAAAGTTATCTATTTTATTAACGTATAATATATTATTTGTATTTTTTTTTTCTTTTTTGTTTTACCTAATCCATAGTATTAGGTAGGGCTGCAACTTGGTGGGTTTGCTCTGGGTTAGCCTCAGCCCAAGACCAAAACAAGGTTATTGATGGTAAATCGAACTGAACCGACCTTGGAACCGAAGTTCCCAAACAGTCAACCCAACCCAACCCAAATTGAATCGTTTTGTGTCAATTTCACATGGGAAAACAAGTCATTTGTTAAAATAAAGTGTTTTAAATAGTAAAATCTGATATTCACATAATAAAACATGGTTAAACCTGTCTCATTGAAACTTTGAAACCCTTAAAAGACCTACAGGAGTAAACTTAAGTGTAAAGCCTTATGAGTTAACGTCACTTAATATGTTAAGTATTATTATATAACTTATATCTATTATGTATTTTACATATAATATTATATATTTCGGTTTGGTTTTAGGCCTAGGATATTTGGTTTGGTTCTCAATTCGTTTCGGTTTAATTGAGCCTTCAACCCAAAATTGAACCAAACAAATTTGTTTCTACAGTTTTAGAACCAAAGACATAAGAACCCAACTCAAACTGACCCAATGTCGGGTTGGGTCAATTCGGATTTGGTTTTAATCGGCCCAAGTTGCAGCCCTAGTATTAGGCCCTATTAATCTTCGTTTTATTAATTTTATCATGTGTTTAATTTATATTAGACGCCTAATTAAGATTTTATCATTATTTTTACCTAATCCATAATATTAGGCCCTATTTATCTTCTTTTTAACTGATTATATCATGCGTTTAATTTATATATTAGACTTCTAATTTATAGCTAAATTTTAATATAAATTTAATAAGATTTTAATTAACATTTATTAATGATATATATGTTATTTTATGACGTGTTGAATAATTAGAGGTCTAATTGAATAAGTAAACGTCTAATTGAGAGACATGTTATTTTATCAACATGATATATAAGTTATTGTATCATACGTTAACATGATATATATGTTATTTAGTTAGTTAGAGAAGGATATTTTAGGTATGTGAAAATAAAAAACACTTAAGTTAGTTCATGCTTTTTAATAGTAGTATAGATGTTTAAAATTCATTTTTTTCACCTGGAATTAGATTTTTAATTTTTAAAATTTGAGAAAATAAAGGTCATGAAACATTTTTTCCCTCAACGTGCTATACTTGTTACGAAATTTATATAATACTCAATAGAAAAATGAGCATTGAGGATTGAGCATATTTACAGTGTTTTCTCATTATCTTAACCAACAAAAAGCCACTTGATTGAAAAGTAAAAATGTGGGAGTTTAACAAGGGCTGAAGACATACCAAAAATGAACCTTCTATTCTCTTTTCTTTGTTATCACTTTTCAAAACTAACTTACTAAATTTTTTTTTAGTTTTTCTATTTATGTGTTAGCTTGATTAATTGATTTACAATGCTTATATAAGAAAAAAGGGGGTATATTGTTGGCTACCCAACAGGTTGATGGGTTCGGTTCGAGTTGACCCATTTCCAGACAGGTTGGGAAAACCTCAACCCAAACCCACTAAGGCGAATTGGGTTATGGGCAGGTTTGGGTTTAGCCCAATTCACTACCACCCTGACCCTGCCTCAAACTTGTTCTTAGTATATTAAAATACTATTTTTTATATGTTTATAATATTATTTTAATATATATCATGTATAAAAATTACAAATATATATTAATATATATAAGTTTTTATGCAATTTTTTTAATACTTATGGATCATCTTTGACCCATGCCATTACCAACCCGATAGGGGAGGGTTACAGTTTGCCATTACTAGCCATACTCTATAAGAATTTAACATGTATTTCTTACTTGTTAATGGGAGATAGAAGCATGCTTTCTACTTTACCATGATATGTTACAGCGGAGATGGAAGAAAGTGAGTTGTTTCTCTTTCCTTTTAACTATTAATTGCTTTTATTTAGGTATTTGAGCTTCCTTGATGGATTACAGTTTCATTCTCGATGAATTACAGTTATCTTAAGGCTTCAGGTAATTTGTTCAGTTTATAACACAGAGCAGGAGGTTGGTGTGTTTGGTTAAGGAGCGGATTTTGTGAACCTTTTAATTGGTTTCATGTGCAATTTCTTTCATTTTTTCCCTATGCTCAAGTTGTGGTGTCAAGTTCTGTTTTTTTGCTATCCAGATCGAGATGTAACCTTTTGGTACATTCTCTATGTAGCACAAACTTGGATTTCTTTTCTCTATTATTAATACATTGATACAATTTACCGATCTAAAAAAAATGAAGCAAAGAAGCAGCCTTTTGATGCTGATGCTGAGAACAATTGTTGTGTGTTGGCAATGACAAGAGGCATCAATGGAGAGGCATACTAGTGATATAGTGATCAGCGTTGGACTAGTTTAGTGTATATTTTTAATTTCTTGCTATTTTGATGTCTTAGGATTTGTGTACATTTCCAAATTTTAACCTATGTAAAATTAGGGTGCTTAGAATACTTACAACTATTTACCAAAAAAAAAAAAAAATGACACAGGATCCACAACTTTTACCCAAAGAAGATGACAATGGAAATGGGATCTCAGTCCAGCTCAATTTTTACCCAGAAGCCACAACTCCCTGTAAACACTATTGGTGGCCATACAATTAGTGTCTCAAATCAGATCAATGATTCCCCACAATTACAGCTACAAACTGTGGATAGAGATGGAAGTAGTACCTCAAATCAACAAATGCATAGATACCCAGCAAGAACCACAACTTACTGATATCTCTGTTGGCAATGAGAGAAGTGAGGATCCAAATGAAGTAATTGACACATAGTAACCACACTCATAGTGAGAGAGAGCATTATCTATGCATGATACTTGAAGTGGTAAAATAGACTTATTTATTTATTCTTTCTGCTATGCTTCCTGCAGTATCTATAATTGATTCATCTGCTTGTTTCAACTTCTTAAATTGTGTCCTAAGAATCCTATAGCAATTTAACAGTACTCCTCTTGTGGGGGTGTTTTCATTCTTCAAGAAAAAACTTTATTTATTTATTTGATATTGGTTATGGAAGTATTGATGCTTCTAATTGTTCTTGAAGGCAGTATAAGCAACCTAATTTTTTACCCTAGGTTAGGCACATAAATCGAGCTTAAATCAGAGTACCATCATCCTTTTGAACTCTAGCCCATGTGATAAAGCTTGGAAAATGAAGACCGATGTGAAACTATGCCCAAATTAGATGAGAAATGAGTAAGATATGAGCTGCAAAAGCTTAGGGATAATTTTGGAATTTAAAGAATTTTACATTGGCTGCCATGCATGTATACACAACGCATGTGCGCAACACGTGCGCCACATTGCCACTTCTCATACATACCAAGAAACGAGACCATATCATCTAGACCCTCTTGCAAGAAGATCTGTTGGTCCAATGGCAATGCATGTGTACACATTGATTTTACAAACCTACGAGGGACACGTATTTCACCACTAGACCAGCAAATCTTCCAGCCAAAGGCTCTAGCCAGCCCATCACGAGCTTGAACGCCACACAAGTGCTGTTTTGAAGACTTTTGACAGAACCTGTGGAACCCAAGAATGGCATTAGATAGCATTTGAGCTGCCACTCAAGCGGTCAGCTTCCCAGAATGTGTCTCGCCCAAGCTAGAGCACGACACAAGCGTGCAAGGCAACTTCATGTTTATACTTTCATGCTCACATCTGCAAGTTTCAGACTCATATAGGATTATTGAGTTGTTTGAACCATAGGTTGTAAGTCTTTTTCTTATCGTATATCTTTTAAGTGGCTCCTGCATAGCCCGGAGGGTTTTTCTTTTTGAGAGCTCTCATTGTTCCCTTCGTCACCAAATTGCATTGTGTCTCTTTATTGCTTTTATATGCTTTAAATAATATTACTTGCACTTTGTGTGGCTATTTTCTGATTTTTTTTTTAGATTAATTACTTCAGGACTTGTGCATGCTTATTAATCAAAACTTGTTTTTTATTCGTAGAAATTTTTAATTCCCATTTGTTACACCTATTCACCCCGCTAGTTGTAATTGGAGTCTAAAAACTATGTTTCACTTTTGTATCCAGTTGATCAACGAAGTCTTCTATGTCTCTGATTTCTTTAGATCTATATGCTAGAACAAATAAAGCTTTTGCTTGAAGAATGGAAGCAACCCCAAAACCGGAGCATTGTTAAATTGATATAGTGTTGTGAATCGTGTAATGTGATGAAAAGAAAATTAGAGAAAAAGAAGAACAAGAACATATAAAATTTAAGTGGTCCAATAATGTGCCTACTTCACTATGTATGGCAAAATTCCACTAAAAAAATTCAGTTAGGATTACATCATGATATATACACCAATCCTAAACCTGATATTTTTTAAATCCCAAAAATACCCCTTGTACCCAGAATATGAACCACTGTTCTAACATACAGGATGCTCAAGTCCAAATCAAGAAGGTAAAACACATAGATGGACTCAAATACAGACACAGGAAGCCAAAAAAAAAAAAAAAAAAATCGAAGTGTTTGTGTTGCCACTTCCACTATCATGCATAGATACATGCTGTCTCTCTGAGGTGGCTGTTGGGTTTCAGTAACTACATTTGGGTTCTCACTTTCTCATTACCACTAGAGATATCATTATATTGTGATGCCTGCTGGGTATATGTTTGTTGATTTGAGGCACTACTTTCATCTCGATCCATTCGTCATCTAACAAAACTCTCTTTGAATGCAGTTCTTGCTCTGAGATTCCAGTCTTATTGCCACCTTTCTTTTCACCCTTGCCATCTGACATGGCTTCTTTAAATGCAGTTCTTGGGACTGAAATACGAACATGGTTATGCAATTCTTTAAACAGACATAAAAAATCTCTGCATGTTCATACAGAAGATCGTTTACGGATAGCATGAAAATATATGAAAAAATCTCATAATTAATTTTTATGGATTATAGAAGCAAACCTACATAACACCAAACATGAATCAAAGATTTAATTGGTTCTTTATAGAAATAAAACTACTAAACAAACAATGACAAGGCTTCAAAGAAACTGAAAATTCAATATATTTATAAAGTCCCATTGTACGTAATGGAAGCATGAAAGAAAGCTTTGAGAGAGACAGATGAAAAAGCTCCAACATTTCCCTTTTTATTTTTTTTCCCCGGTAACTACAGCTGCTACATTTCTTGGAGAGAGAGAGAGATAACATCCACAGCAGGTTCATCATTCCATGTGACCAGTCAGTTAGTGAGATTTGGTGATGTGACACGTATATAATTAGAGGAAGAGAAAGATCCACTTCGAGGGAAAACAATAATGTATTGAACGAATCAGCAAGTGACGCGTGTCATTTTGTGATAATCACTTAATTTATTATTAAATATTTGGGAAAAAATAATCATCTCTACAAATAAAAAAAGAAGGGAAAAAGAAAAACTCAGAGATGGAAAGAACCCTCTCAGAACCTTTTTTTATAATGAATGACTAGAAACATAATTGTATCATGTAAGTCATTATATGTCAAGGGAGGAGGGACATTTGAATTAAAATTTTCTTTCTATATATATTTTTCCTTTCTAAAAGAAAGAATCCATGAAAATTTATTCATGATTTTTTTATTTTTTGGTTTTTCGAAGATTAATTATTTTTAATTTGGTATCGTGCCTATACTTCTTGGCCATAAGATTAATTAAGGATGTAAATTTATATTCATTAAAAGGTAAAAACTTTCGTGGCCAAGTTTTGATTGCAGAATGTTAAAAGACTTTCAATTTCTCAGTGAAGCTAAAGCCCTGATAGCCAAAATGGCAACCCAGCATTCAGGGTGCTATATATGTTGGAACTCAGAAGATTGCTAAAACTTATGCCAGGAAATGCAGGGTTGCAGAATGTCAAATAGAAGAAAGACTGTTCACAGATGCCACAAGAAAGAAACCAATAAAAAAAATTCAATTCTTTTCATTGAGAAACTGAATCCGGATTCGAAGATAGAATCGCTCCCGTTCGAAAAAAGAATTTTAGCATCATAACGAAAGAGAGAGAGAGATTACTTGAGTGACGGGCTGAAGTACTTTGGCTTATGAGGCTTAATGTTTTGACGTGTGCCACCCACTCCCTTCGTCTGAAGCAAAGAGGCTTAATGAATATTTGCCTATTTTATAAAGATATTCGGCTGGGAATTCTTATTCAAAACCGATGTGGGATCGTGGATAAAAAGCGATGGCCATTGGTTTTTACGTTTACTTTTTAAACATAATTCTGATTCAATCATCTAATTCTTGGTAATTAAGAATTAATAATATTTTTAAAAATAGTTAAGAATGAGTGCCATTTTTCTTACAAATATTTTGAGGGCATTTTTGTAAAATGTCCTTTATAATAAAAACAACACTGATTAACAATTATTTACAAAACATATTACTAATTTTTAATTACTAAAAATTTGGTGACTAAATTAAAATTATTTTTAAAATATCATTAAAAAGCAATTATCGGAAAGATGACGCATGCAAACCGATGGGAAAGTTCATTCCCAGCCGAAAACGTCTATATAATGAAACTCTTGTAAGACAATTAGGCCTCGTTTGGCTTTCATTCCGGATTAGGAACTCATTCCGAGAATGAGTTCTTAAAACTCATTTTGCGAATCAATTTTGAAGTCTTTCTAATTGCGTTTGGTTAGCACATAGCAGAATGAACTTTCACCCAGAAAATTGTTTGGATAACAAGTAATAAAATGAGTTCCATGAAATTTGTTTTCCCTTAAATTTTTTTTTCTTTTTCCATGAATAATTATAAGAAATTGGTTGATCCTTGAAAGATAAAACTTAAAACACCTAAGAAATAAAAAAGACAAAAAAAACGATGTAGAATCATGTCGCTTGCATGAATCAAATGGCAAGCTTGACAACAAACGACGTAGAATTTTCTCTAACATGACAAGTTATAATAGATTCCAAATGAACAGACAAAAGATCCTGACCCGAAACTCTTGTGAGGAATTGCATCAATCTAAATGAAGCTCCATCTTTGATATGTAGAAGGTAGACAAATCAGTATTGAAAATTACTTTTGCTTGCATCCCCTAACAAGGAATTTCTATTCTTCAATCTACAGTATCATATGATTTTGATAGACTTGTCAAATTATTTGATATTGAACTTTTGGTTATCTCTTCCCAAAATCCCCTAATTTATAGGTAAACATGTAACTAGAGCAAACTACAATGCTTGTTTAAGCGGGCCTATTTCAGAGGGTAATTCTGTACAGGCAGAACTCTTTGCCATCATAACAGGCCTCAAGGTAGCCTCATTTCTGGAGTTTAGAAATCTGGTCATTAAAGGAGATGCTTTGACTGTGATCCGATGGATGGAAGGTGGCCATTTGAGGCATTTAGTTATGTTGGCCAAACACTTGGCAGCCGGGTTGAATGCCTAGTTCAACTGGGTGCCAAGATCAGTTAATGAAGTGGCAGATAAGCTAGTTAAATCTAGGGCGTTTAGGGAGTGTGTATGTCGGGCCTATTTCATGTGATGTGTTGGGAATAGTATAGTTAACAAGTTTCTTTTTCTTTTCTGCTGTTACGGTTTTTTGCTTTTCAATTTCTGTTTTCAACTGTGTCCAGATTTCTGACCTGTTACTACAATCCTGTATTTTCTTCTAGCTTTGTCTTAATATATTTCTTGTAAGGGTCCTTCTTCAAATGGAAATAAGATTCTGGGTTCCTGGGCTCAATACCATGTTTCCGGCAAAATGGAATCCAGACATTGGCAAAACTTGCAGCTTCTGCCATTGCCTCAAATGTAAGAAGGGCACCTCCATCATCAGAAACGTAGCAAGCTAGCTTTTCAACAGGGTAATCGGTAGCAAGGATAGACAGGATGGTGTTTGCAGTGACAAGTGGTGGTTCTTTCTCTGGATCTGCAGTAGAGACAAAAATGTCTATGCCTGGGAGATCAGATTTTCCAGTGGGGTTATTCAGGGTTGGTGTTCCAAACTTCTCTTTCAAGACAGCCAGATCAGTAGAACGGTTAATAGGGCAGAGCTTGGGAATCTGATCAAGCAGCCAAGAGAAGGCAAACCAAATCTGATCAACCAGCATCTAGACATTGTTGAACTATGGATCCGAATCCCAGAATAGCAAGTCTACTGCCTTCCATCAGTATTCTTCCCTTTCCAATCTTCCCTTTCCACCATCCCACTAATAGCAATAGCAGCAACGAAAAAGAAGAGGAATAGTTTCCTCAACGATTGGAAAGTCTCTTATTGAAGAAGGAGAGAAGGCTCAATAGTCATATTTACATTTTATGCCATTGCTTAAAGTTAACAATAATTACAAGTTTGCCACCGCATAAAACTCAAAACCCATTCTCAAATCCAAAAACGGGGTTGGAGCCGTTTCTGAAAACCAAGGGTTTTCTCATTTTCATTCTTATAGAATGAGTTCTTGCCTGCCTTACCAAACACTCATTTTGGTATCAGAATTCATTCCAAGGCTTGGAATGAGTTCCAAGGCTTGGAATGAATTCCTAAAATGAAAGCCAAACGAGGCCTTACTCATTTGTTTTGAACCCAATGGAACCTAGTTCGAAGCACCAAATATCGTCCACAGCAAACCAAAACCGAAAAAGACAAATTGTAGAAAACCAAACCAAAACCGGACCAAATTGAATTATTAAACCGAAAAAACCAAAGTTCAAAAGCTTTGACCGTAAACCCAAAACTGAATTTGTAAGTTTGGTTCGATTTGGTTCAGTTTCTTTTGCGTGGACCTTAACCCCCTACTGTCACGTACGTGGCGATCACTGAGAGAGTATGGAGGATTATGAACCTGCAAAGCATGTAATCCTTTCTTTCATAACGGTTAACGGCCAAAACGAACTTCCCACCCCTTAAAAACCCCTCACTAGCTTCAACTTGCAAAAACTTCTTTGCGCTCGTTTGAAACATCAAGAACCTCTTCAATTGACTTTCCAAGAAATCTGCGTAGTCCTTATCAAAAAAAAAAAAAGAAATCTGCTTAGTCTGCAGGTGAAATCTCTTGCCTCCATTCTACAATTCTTGGATTGCAAGAACGCAATATTGTTGAAACTTGAAACTATTTTTGTGTTTCGCTGAATTTTCTCAGCTTCTTTACCTTTCTGGTTCTGCTTCTAAGGAGGAATCTCAAATTTTTTTTTCTTTGATTTTCCTTTCAAATGGGCTTCTCTGAATTCTATTATGCTTACTATATTTGTTGAAGACCTCTTAATTGATTCAGTTTTCATCGACTGTTGCTTTGTTCTGGTTCCTTTTCTGAGAAGTAGATTTTCCTGTATCTTTCTTTCTAGTTTATTTCTAATGGGTCTGTGAAAGTTCAAGAAATGAATTTCGGTTTGTTCAGAAAGTCTCGTCATTTTTCTTTACTGGTACATTTTTCATAAAGAATCTCAGAAATCTTGGATTCATGCCAGTTTTATACAGATGGGTTTCTATCTATAATTCAGATAGTAAGAGTTTCTCTCATATTTTGAATCAAAATGGATTTCTGAGAAAGTCAATCTGTGAATACTTCTTGTTCAATGGATCTCCAATAACAGTTATTGTTGAAGCTGACAACATCTCTCTTTTGAAAGATTCAGTTGAGAAGAGTTACTGTTCACTGCAATCAACATTACTATACATTACCCAGCAGCCCCAAAGCAACCACAAGAAATGAGTGCCCAGGAGGCTCCACAACTTCAAGACATCTCCATTATTGGTAGTAAGATAAGTGAGAAGCCAAAAAAAAATCACTGACACCCAGAAACCAACCCAACAGACACAGAAGTTATCTATGCTTGATAGTGAAAGTGGCAACACAAACAGTTAAGCTTTTGCTTCCTCTCTTCATGGGGTGTTTTCATTCTTCAAGCGAAGACTCTATTTATTTGATTTTTGGCCATGGACGTGTACTGATGCAGCTAATTGTTCTAAGCAGGTAGAGCTGCCGTCGGCAATAATAAAATCAAATACATCGAAGATATTGCTGATCTTCTGGGTACAGAAGAAACAAGAAGGCTTCTATTTCAAGGCCATGAGAATGAGGATTGTGCTCTTCAACTCCTCCATGAATCTATTGACAGTAATCCTACTACTGCAGCAAATCTGCATCTACCAGTCGTCATTCAAGTCCACTTTCATGTAACTGTAACAAGACTGGCTTGAAATTCTTTCCCGCAACTTCCTCTTCTTTTTTATTGTTAGATCATGTGGCTAAAAGCCCTCAATTAATCTAGATCCATGATTTAAGGTCAAATCCGGTATTAATAAAACCATGTATCATAGGATACATATGTCCCGTATTTGCACTTTGATACATTGCACTCACATCATATCATTCATATTTTTTTTATAAATATTAATATTATTTTAATTACATATGCATGCATGTGCATTACAATCCACATTGATATTACGAGACATAAGACACTGGAACATGTCTGGCCAGTGGTCAGAATGGACCATTGAGAGGAATTAACCTAGTAGCCCAACGGCTACTAGATGTTGTCAAATCCCTCAAAATTCTAAGAAGACACAACAAAAAAGAATGCATATAGCGGCGAACCTCCCAACACTTTTAGCAACGGTCTTTAATGACCGCTGCTAAAACACTTCACAGTACCTTTTATACTACACGGATCTATACTCTCTCCATCAAATCTCACTCCACCGACCTCTACTTTGTCTCTCCACCTCTCAATCTCTCTCACTTGCAATAGATACCTTCAGAAGCTTTCCCGTTTTCTCTGGTTACCACCGATGTGAGCTTTTGATCTCTCTCTATCTCTCTCTCTCTTATGTTTCATTGATCGAATACTGAAAAAATCTGGTTCTGGTGAGATCAATTTTGTATCAGAGTTGATGTAAGTTGGATTGTTACTTTTTTTTTTTTTCCTGTTTTCTAAATTGATCAAGAACAGATCAAGTGAAGTTGAATTTCATGTGATCATTTGATTTATGCTTCACGATCAATAGTGAAAGGTATAACCATAACATGTTCTTCATTTTATTCTTTTTCTCTAGACTGGATGTCCAATAATCAGTAGCTTTCACATTTTGAATTTCTTCTTTCTTATTTCGAAACATATCGCTTCATGATTTTAATCCAAATCAGATCCATTGGTTTGCCGGCATGTAGCTGGAATATGCAGTTGCTGGTGACGCGATAGGCCTCGACGACCAGATACCTTTTAGAAGCTCGATAAGGTTTTGAAGCCCTAATTCTAAGATCTGATTTCTCTAATCCTTGTTCTAACCTTTTTTCCCCTTTTTTAGTTCTAACTTTTTATTTTGTTTTGATTTGTATTCATTAGATCGGGCAAGGAAGAAGCAGAGGCGGTTGTCGGAAGAGAGCTATCATTCACAGAGAAGTTATGGTTCGATTACTCAGCTAGGAAGTCCGATTACTACCTCTTTTTTCACAATGTTCTCTTCTTGTTTGTTGTTTACTCAGTAGCTCCGTTGCCTTGTATGTTAATTGAGCTCCTACGATCAAAGAAGTTCGATAAATACAAGCTTCAGTCCAAAGTGGGGAATTCCTTCGCACTTATGCTCAATTGCTACAAAGATGTTATGCGGATGTTCGTGCTCGTCGCCGGTCCTCTGTAGCTCGCTTCTTACCTTGTTGTTAAGGTTCGGAAATTAGTGACTGGACCTAATAGCTGCGGTTTGAATTTTGAATGATTTTTTCTTATTTTGGTTACAGTGGATTGGGATTCGAACGAGTTTGCCATTGCCGTCTGGCTGGGACATTTGCTTGCAGTTATTGGTGTATTTTATGGTTGAGGATTTCACGCATTATTGGATTCATCGCTTGGGGATTTTGATACTTTTTACTGTTTTCATTTGTTGATCGTCTATCGGTTTGTGTTTTGCAAGAAAGCAAAGCTTTGTCGATTGGATTGGTATATTTGAGCAAGAATGGCATCTTCTGGTCTTTTGATTCGGGTACAGCATTTTTGTATAGCATCCTCATCTTAATGTGAAGGAGCAAAAGAATCAATGGATGTGTGGGGCATTCTTTCCGAATGTGGCTTGGGAAGGGGAAGCACCGGCAAGGGGGCAGGGCGCAGGGAAAGGGTAGGGGGCGGGGGGACAAGGAGCAAAGTAGAAAGGGGAAAGGGAAGTGCTGGTAAAATTTTTTTTTAAAAACAAAAAGTTTTTAGTGGCGGTCATAAAACGCCGCTGAAAGCCAACGCGACCGCCGCTAAATGATTTAGCGACGGTGCTTTTAGCGACGAACAAGTGGTGGCCCCTTGTTCTTTTAGTGGCGGATTATTTGGCTTTACCGGCGGTCTTTGTCCGCCGGTAAAAGCCTATTATTTAGTAGTGAGAGAAGAGATGAATCAAGGACTATCGTAGAGATTTTCGTTGTAACACTGAATTTCATGGTGGTGGAAGTGAAAAAGGATGGTGGTGATATGTTGGAGTATAACTAGTTCTGCACTAAGGAGCTCAGACCCACGATGAAGGACATCGTGTGGATGTTGCTGGGCTGAGAAGAGAAGAGATGAATCAAGGACTATGTTAGAAGAGAGGTTGTTTGTTTGGATCATTGTTTGAAAAGCAAGAAAAATTACAGTAAAAATCCTTTAATTTCTTATCTGTTTTCCCTTTTTAATTTTTTGTATTTCATTTTTTTCGTGTTATCGGTCATTAAACCTGGAATGAATAAAAGATGATTGAAAGAAACAATCTCAAATAGACCCAAATAATATATCGGGACTTTTTTTTTCTTTTTTTTTTTTATGGTTTGGAGCTCAAAGCAGTCAAGGCGATTAGGGTTTGGAGCTCGAGGCGAGCTTTTGAGGAATAGAGGCGATCATCTTCCCTATTCTATAATCCGAGGAACACATCGCTCACAGCGGACTTCAGATTACCTCAGGCGAGATTCTTCCAACTCAACCTCTCGTTTCTTCCTTGAGCCATCTTTCTCTCTTCTTCTCATCACTGCTGCTAGCTCTACTGTGATGGAAACGAAGGCCGACGATTCCAACGACCTAGATGGTGACAAAGCTAGTGGGGGGTTGCATTCGGGATCCTCTAGTTGGATACACAGATTCAAGTACCCTCATTGTTGTCTTCGTTTTCGATGGTGGATTTTCTTCTTATCTTTTGGTTACCTTTTGGCTTGTCTTGCAGGTGGTGGTTTCGTGTATGGTCTTGGTGTTTGTTTTGTATGGTTTATTATGTTTCTGGGTCTTCTTGTGGTTGGGGGTTATTGGTATAGGGCTACAATGTTCAACCAATTTCTTCTATGTCTCTCTGTGAGGGTGAGATCCGGTTCACCGTTTCCTCACCCTCCGATCATCACGTTGTTGTAGACACCCCAAAATTGCACGATTTTTGATAAATCTTGAAGGAGAGAAATATTTTATTGGAATTTTCAATTATTTGCATTGGGTTTGACATATTTAACCCATTTGAATCCAAAGCCGTAAAGGAAAAGGCCCAAATTCTTCTTTTGTGCAAAGTCAAACTTTTTCTGGTTGAATTTTGTTGACTTTTGACCCCAGAAAATGAAATATTTTTTAAAGCAAGATTTCCAGATAATTTTTCCCGGTAATCAGGTTTTTAGCCATGTTATTGCATAAAAGAATTTTTTGAGATTTTAAATCTTGGTGAATACCTTGGTTTTAACATATTGAACCTTTTTTCCAGACCTGAAAAATCGAAATTTTGCCTAGAACTGGAAAGTTGACTTTTTATTCACTTGGAATTTGGGTCTGGAAATATTTTTAATGGATTCAAATGGGGTGGGGGGGGGGGGTGTTTGCTTATTTACATGTAATATCTTAAGTAAATGGAGATTAAAAAATACGAGGACATTTACTTAAACGATATTACATATAAATAAGTATTGCCTGTATTAAAATTCCAAAAAAAGGCTTTTTAACTTGTATCCGGCAACTTAGGCTGGATACAAGTGTTCTTCTTTGTATCCGGTGAAAGATACCGGATACAAGCAATCCTTAGTATATCCGGTATTATATACCGGATACATT
Source organism: Buxus sempervirens (assembly GCA_947561395.2). Lineage (NCBI taxonomy): Eukaryota > Viridiplantae > Streptophyta > Magnoliopsida > Buxales > Buxaceae > Buxus > Buxus sempervirens. Next base: position 16,127,807 of record OX387194.1, on the reverse strand, counting down.
AAGACCCTTGTGTATCCGGCCTGATATGCCGGATACATAAGTTTTGCTCAAAAATTAGGGTTTTTCGAGATCTTTTCACTTTTACCATCATATCCCTCATTAAATGAGTGGAAATCTCAGAAATAGCCTTAGGGTTAAGGTTGGTGGGCTATAGACATTATGTTGTGTCTACCATTCTCACCAACCCTAACCCTAACCTTTGCCTATAAATAGGAGGCTCCTCCTTAAGCAAATGGCCATTAACTCTTGTTTTGAATTCTCGCCAAGAAGAACTCCAAGAGAAGAGGAAAACCGCTGCGGAAGTGCATCCAGAACCCAGGTAAGCCTCAAACTTTTCTTTTATTTTTTTGTCTTTATATTTCTAGATCTAGATCTCTTCTTCTACCTTTCTGTAGAATAAGGCCTTCTTTGTGTGTGAAAATCCTTCCCCGGCTCAAAGTATCTCGAGACTCCCCCTAGCCGTAAAACGTGGAGGTGGGATCTAGGAGAAACGAGACTGGGGATTGACCCTAGTGCTAGAACCTATGTAGCATAAAGCCTTTTTGATTGATTGTAAACCGTTTCATATTCAAAGTACCCTTGATTATCTTGAAGAACCGTGTTTAACGGGGAGAGAGAACAAAGGAAAACGATAATGGAATGGAACCCTAGGCTATTTTAGAACCTTATTTTGATGAATATGTATGCATGCCATTGATCTTGTATGGTTTTTCACACTTGCACATATATATCACTATTTTGGCGGGATAGGCTCACATTTGGGGATTTATTACATTCATTGTGATAAATCTCAAATAAATAGCCTCAATCAATTCTGGAATGTCTTTGGATGATTTTTAAAGGTTTTGTGTTCATCTTGCACGGATCACACATTTTTATCACTTTTCGGATTTGGTTTTCTTCAAAAGTGGCTTAGCTTGACAGCAACTGTACCCTTACTTCGGACGCTCATAACTTCATCGTCCGGATGAATTTTGGAGCAATTCCAAAACCATGGGAAATGTGAGGCTGACTAGTTCATGTTCACCAAATTTCATTAATTTCTATAGAGCGGATTTTTGACACCTTTCTGTCGAAGTTGATTGGACAGTTCAGGTTCAAATACAGAACTTGTCACTTAGACGGAGCGCCATGTGTTCGTTTTAAGTCCGATTTAAATGATTTTTGTTTTTGAGCACTTCTTTATGAGTCTATTTTTAAGTCCAGTTGGTTTCATAATTTTTTGACTCCATTTGAATTATTGGTAACAGATTTACTCAGAGCTGCTCATTAGTACTTTTCTGGGTAAATCTGTGATCTTCGGGGCCTGTTTGAGAGCCCACCCAAGGCACATCCGAATGAGTTTTTGTATGAGACTAGTTTCTTTTGAAATATGGCCATACAGACTTCAATCACACCAAATTTCGTGGGTTGTTATTGTGCGCACGTGGGAAACGCGGCACGGGGTAATTCGGAGTCGCCACTGCCTGATGGGGTGCAGGCGGACACCTCGGGTGCCTAATCTTGTCTATATTAGGGCTTTTGGTCTGCGGCTTGAGATTCTAAGTTTGGTTCTCGGTTGCGGTCTGGGGAAGTCCGTAGACACCCCAGTCCACCCCGTCGGATGACGGGTCCCGTGGGTTCCCTGATTTGAGTCAGCATTCTATTTGGTCTTCACCCGATTCCTAATCCAACATGCTTTTGTTAGGTCTTGGTGGGACCACCTGAGTGGTGTGGGTCCCTTTAGTTGATTTTATCTTTGCTTTACTTAAGTGATCTGGGTCTGTTTGGGTGGCCCCGTTGGAAGGCCCAGCTGGTGTCCTGGATGGGCTTGAGTTAGCCCGTGTGCCTCTAGTGGGCCTCTGTTTAACCTGGGAGGCCCTGTGGGCTTTGGTTGGTGAATCGATTTCACTTAGTTATTTCAGTTGAGGTTTAAGTATTTTTCATGCAGAATTGGGCCGGATTGGTTTGCGGGCCCCTCAGGTGGGCCCACACGGTGGCCGAGTAAGTTTAGGTTATCTCATTTAATTTTGCCAAAGTGGGCTGTCTACTGGGCTCAGGGCCCATGATCCGGGTTTTGGGCTTGAAAGTCTAGTCCCTTGGAATTTAGGGCTTGCGCCCTAACTCGGTTCGGTTAGCGGGCTTTTGGCGGGCCCGACAGGCCCTAGCCCATGGTCTCGGCCAAACCAAGCAGTTTATACATTAATTCACATATGGCAAGGTTCGAGTGGGCCGCATTGGGTTTGGCCCGCCCGATTCAATTGGTTCACTTTTGCTTAGCTTGTTTCATTGCATGCTTTAGGGTTCATTGGGCTTGGTGGGCCCCGTTGGAAGGCCCACTAGTGAGTCAAGTTGGACCGGCGGTCCAAGTCCCAACTTGGGTTTCTGGGTGGCCCGGAAACCCCATCGGTTTGTCTGGTTTGGTTCAAGTCAGTCCAAAATTCGGCAGGGGATCAAAGTATACAAAAAAAACACTTTCTGTGTGTATCCGGCAACTCAGGCCGGATACACAAGGTTTGCAGGTGATCCGGCCAAGGCAGCCGGATACACAGGGGCCATAGGTTATCCGGCCTTAGCTGCCGGATATACCTAGGCCACAGGTGATCCGGCCTGAGTTGCCGGATCACCCTGAAATGGCCATTTTGGGTGCTCAGCCCTTGGTATGGATTCCAGGGGGTTCCTGGGGCATTTTAAGAGTCTTGTGGGCCCCCGGATGGGCCCACGTATGTTCAGGTTTGGGAGAAGCCACATTTGGCTTCTCCTTTGGGATCTTTTCAGCAAAGCAAATGGGGGGACACGGGACTACTGTCCCTCCTCACCCCTTTCTCAATCACGCATCCACAGCAAAGGGGACATGTGGAGTTTGATGGAGGGATCAGGGCAGTGAGTAGGTGGCCAACATGTTAGCATAATAACAACAACAACAAAAATCAGGTAGCAAATCAGCAACAAGGCATTATCTCTCAACATGAATCATGTAGGAAACACACAAGCGTAAGAAAACGGCAAATTATGCTAGCATGCTTCACCTAAGACCCTTCCTATGGCCGGATTCCTACACTCATTACCTAGGCATGCAAATACCTACAGAAGGGAAAGGAAAAAAGGGGGTTACATGGGGGGGTACATCAGATTGTGAGATAAGAGGGAACATGCTCCCTTTGAAGAAATTAACGTAAAGCTATGGATAGCAACTAAAAGATATTAAAAATATGTTAAAATGAGACTCCCATGCTTTCTTAACAAAACCTACGTGGCCCTCATACTGGTGGATGCATACATATTGTGGGAAAGGTGGTAAATACATGCTTAGCATGGTAGGAACATGATTCCATGCAAAAAAAAAGGAAGTCATGCATGAATATTTTCAGAAAATTACGGATTTAATATATGTTGAACACAATGTACTAGGGAACAATACCTGGGGATTCTTGGACCCTTGAGCAAGGTGGAGACCCCTCCTTGAGGCCAAAATGCAGCGGGAACCTCTTCTTTAGCACAACAACTCTTCCTCTTGTTTTAATGGAGAAGGTAAAGAAGAAGAAGGCAAGAGTTGGGTGTAGTTTTGATTGGTCTTTGGAGGTGGAAGAGGGTTGAGGAGGTTGAGAGAGGTGGGTAGGTGAGAGAAGAGAGCAGGAGAAAGGCAAAAATCATAGCCAACCCCGAAATGACCTGCTGTTTTGGTATATATAGACAACTTAATGTATCCGGCAACTCAGGCCAGATACACTAAGTCCCCTCCTTATCCGGCCTTCAAGGCCGGATACACTGGCTTCCCTTTGTATGCGGCAACTCAGGCCGGATACATGACTTAATCATTTCAAAATTTAATGCCGCCGCGAATTTGTCGGCCAAGTGGCGCGAATCTCGCGCGAATATCTTCATGTATCCGGCCTTCAAGTCCGGATATGAAGGAGAGGCAGTGTATCTGGCATATATGATCGGATACAAATCGAAAAATTACGGATTTGCCCTTCGACTTGACCGATTCGACCGATTTGACACTTTTGGATATCTACGGATCGCCCGTACGAATTTTTGATATTTAAGATTTAGTCTCTGAGATATTTTGCTGCGTTGGCCGCCACGTGTGCAGTTTCTGCGCCACGTGTGCAGCTTCCGGCTTTACTGCCTGGAAACTTTGACAGATCATATCTCCCTTATCTGGACTCCGATTTGAGCAAACTCAATTGCGTTGAACTCGTATTTAATGACATAGGGCTAAACACTTGGCACGGGGTTCGAGGAAAAGTCAACTCTTGGCTCTTCCTCAAGTTTGACCGCCCGCAGAACCTTCATCCGGACTCCGATTCCAGCAAACTCAGTTGCGTTGGACTCATGTTGGGATGCTCTATCCAATGGGATAAAGTAAGGTGGCCGATTTTCACTTGATCAAAAGGTCAACTTTTCACCCCTCAGGGTTTGACTTTCTGTCTAGGGTTTGCATTTCCGGCTCTTTCGGGAGCGCAAAAAATGAGGTGCTTACAGCTGCCCCTCTTTGCCGGAGTCACCTTGTGGATGAATGGCAAAGAGAAAAAGAATCTCGTTTTTGCGCTTGGCATCTCTATCGACATGGTTGACGAGCTTTAGTCCTTTGAAGTTTTCATTTTGAGAGGGGGCGGCCAAATCATGTGGCGTCACTCCCTGGCTTCAGAGTTTCCTCACCCTTTGCTTTTCAGGTTTTTGTAGGGCAACTCTTCAGCAATTGATTTAAGTTTTAAAAGAGATTAGATTGGACTTGAGTTAGCCAACCTGTTTCGGCGTCGATGCCAGACACTCGACAATATGCTTTTCTTCTTGTTTGTTCCATTAAAGCTTTTAGGTGACTTCAGACATTTTCTTCTTGTTTGATCCATTTTGTGACTTCAGACATTTTCTTGTTTGATCCATTTTTTGTCTTTTACTTGGAGCTTGCTTGCATTTTCTTCTTCTCTCTCTCTCTTTTTTTAATTAGGATTTGGTGGTCAAGGGTTGGGTTAATATGTGGATCGAATGGAGAAAGGAGGGACAAAGAGTGGAGGAGGAGCTGCTGTTGGTGAGGAGGTGCTTCCAGCGCTGTCCAGTGCCTCAAGGGAGCCCACACACCTGCTCTACTCTATTTACAAAAGTGTGAAATCAAAAAATTACAAAAGGGGCCATCTTGCCCGATGATATCTTCACTTATGCTCATTCTTCTTCATGTCTTGTCATTCTTTCTTCTGCAGCGCGCCTTCTGGTTGGCCTTACGAGGCCGAGGTCTCTCACTGGGGATTAGTCAGGATCCCTTCCTCCTTGCCCATTCTCTTAGGTCAGGCCTTTCTGAGAAGCGTGGGAATTCCCTTGGAAATGGTGCTCCGCTGGGGATAAATGGTGGTTCCTTTCACTGTCATTATTTCCTTATAAAGCCTTTTCCTTTTGCCTGGGCTTGAGTTCTTCATGCTTGTTTAAGCTCTTGTTGAGTGCGAGAAACTCCACTAAGGATTGATGCTAGCTTGTTTGTCTTCTTTCCTCTCTTCTTCGCAAAGCTGGCCTGTTCAGACTGGGCTAGGCTTGAGAAGTCTGTATCATCAGGTATTACTCTCTTATTGCTTGAGAGGACTCTACTGGGGATGTAAGGGTGTTGTTCCTTATTTTCTGAAGGTCTTCCACTGGGGATTTTGGAGGGTATTATTCTCCGTTTACTGAAGGAACTCCACTGGGGATTTTGGAGGAGACGTCCTATTATCCCATTCTTGCTGTACCTGTGAAGTTGGGAAAGGCACAAAAGGTCAGTCTTGGACTTGCTGGGGATAAACGCAAAGCATTCTTATTTTCTTCCCGCTTTGAGCGTTTTGCCCATTGCAGCTAGAAGCGGCCTCTGCCAAGGTTAAGAGGTTATCAACTCAGGTTAGTAGCCCAATGTGGAGCTTCAAACAGTCAAGCAAAACAATTATAGAGAAAACAGGTGTGTCAGTGTGTGCCTGTGTTTGCAATATCAAAGAAATATTCCAAGGTCAGACGGGACTTGGAGTGCTTGGTATTTTCCGTGGCATTGCCATCACAGGCCACTGTGAAGCCTTTAGCTCAGGCGCAACCTGCCGGTCTGGACCTCTCAGATCTGTGCAATTTCCTCAGTTTACTGTTTGTTACTGTCACTGCTCTCTTCCGTGCCTTGCTCTGCTCAATCCAGATGTGACCAGTTTTCTCCTCTTCTTTTTTTTTTTTTTTTTGGGACTAACCACACAATGCCCTTTTTTCGGGCTTTCGCTGTGTCTAGCCTTTCTAGGAAGCTCTGAATTCCGTCATTGCTGACGAATGCTGACGTAACTGCTTGCCCTGATCATTCCTTTCGGGATCCGAGAGGTCTTAGAGATAGGACGAAACGTAGGGTCGGTCTTGGTTATGAAAGAAAGGATAAGCGGCTCAAGAAAGCTTATTTATTTGGGTTTGCAAAGCATGCTACTTTTATTGTTGGTGGGACTTACATCCTGGATTATTTGTATCTCTGTTTTTGTTGGGTAAACATTTCCCCATTTTTTGTGTTTCTTTTTTTTCCTTTCTTTTTCTATTGCATTTTCTCTTCTTTTCGAGGTTTTTTCTGGGCAAGAGTGCCCTGTTTCTTTTTTCTTTGCCAGGAATGCCTCGTTTGATGTGTAAAACACTTGCAATGGGTTGAAAGAATTTTAAGGCTCAAAATTGTTTAACTATGGGAGAATTTAAGGTATTTGGTAGGATTTACAGTCTAAAGGAGAGTCAAGGATGGCCTCTCTTCATTTCCCAATCAGAATGATCCTAGGCATAGTACAGTTTGGCGGCGTCCGCATTTATCGGCTCAGGAAAAATTGCCCCGTCCATCTCTTGTAGGATAAGGGCTGTTCTGGACAAGACTTTGTGGACTACGAATGACCCTTCGTGGTTTGGCTTGAATTTCCCTCCGTTGTCCTCTTGATGAGGCAAGATTCTCTTTAGTACCAGATCTCCCACCTTGAACTGTCGTGGCTTCACTTTCTTGTTGTAAGTTCTCGCCACTCTCTGTTGATAGAGCTGGCCATGGCACAAAGCTTTGACCCTTCTTTCTTCCCACAATTGCAGTTGGCCCAATCTGGATTCTTCACGACCTTTGGTTACGTGGCGGCATTCCTTCACCACTCTCCGACGCACCCGTCGACGGTTTTGGCATTACAAGCTTTGGTTTATGCCATTCTTTCACCAATCTCCGACTCATCCGTCGGCGGCTTTGGCTTCACAGATTCTTGTCGGCCAATGTATGAATACACTGTGATGACTTTTCCTGTCTGTTTCAGGTTTTGTCAGTATCTGCAGAAGTTCAAATGAAATTCAGTCAACTCAAAATTATGTGCAAATTCTAGCAGTCTCTCTTTGGTTGATGTCTTTTGGGAATTCACTTAATGCTTGGATTTTTCCCTTTGAAGTGGGTCCGTGGCAAGACCAGTAACCTTTGGGTCGGTTACCTGTCATTCTCAGTTAGACTTAGGAAAATGTGCCTCTCGGCACTTCCTGCAAGTGTCTCAACACTTCGGCCTTCAATGGCATGCCCCAGGTTGAAATGAGGGGAATTGTTTTTTGGTTCAGGGGGTTTCTTTGGCGCTGCCCTGCCCTGGCTTTTCTTTGATTTTCTCTTTTATACTTCTTTCCCTGCCCTTGTCTGAGGGTTGTGAAATGGTTTTTCTCTCATTGGTTCTCTCATTCGGGTTCAGTGCCTTGCCCAGTCTAAGGGCCCTGACAAATTTCCATGGATCATGACACAATGATCAAAGAGGACTTATCCTTAGGACGAAATGTAGGCCTTGGTTCCAGGGTTTAGAAATGAAGGATAAACAGGCTCAAACCCTATATAACTTCGTTCTATGGGTGACCTTTATGCCTAGCCAAAGTACTTCTCTGTCTTTTTTTTTGGTTCTGTCATTGCCAGCTTGTCCAAGATTCGATGTTAGATTCCCTGTAATCAGAAAGGACTTTATGGAAGGACGAAATGTAGGCTGGGCTCAAGGGTCAAGAAGAAATGATATGAAGGCTCGAAATTAATGCATGGGTTAAAGGCCATCTCCTGTCTACTTTCCTTGTTGGGGCTTGCTTCCTCTTCGGCTCCCCCAACTTTGTGTCCAACTTTGATTTGTAGTTCCTTTCTCTTTCTTCCATCTTTGTTTTTCTCATCCTTCTTTCTTGGGTTCTTTGCCCCCCACTTTTGGCCCTGGCCTTCGGGGTTTGCCCCGGCTTTTTCTTCCCTTTTCTTTTCTTTTCTCTTTTTTTTTTTCAAGGGATTGCCCCAGTTTTTTCTTCAACTTCCTGTCTTCTAGGGTTCTCCTCATCCTTCCTTTCTGCCCCTTTTATTCTTAGGGTGCTTTGCCCTTTGCCTTATCTTCACCTTCATCTTTTTTTTTTGTGTCTTCAATTACATGAAGCTTCACGCCCCAGTTTTGGAGACAAGACATGGTAGGTTTAATGAAGGAATTGTTAGGCTCGAAGTGTTTTGCGAGGGTTTCACCTTGTGCCAGATGATTTTTGGGAAAGATCAAAGGTGGCCTTTCATCCTTTCACAGAGAATGTAACACTTAATTATTTTTGCACGATTAACTGGCTCAAGAACCATTTTCTTCTTTGTTCATTTTGTTTACTTGCTTTCTTTTTCTTTTGCTTTTTGACTTTGCCCCAATTCGGGGTGGCTAGACATAACGTGGGTTAAAAATGAGACGATCAGGCTCAACACGTTTGACTAGCGGCGTTCACTTGAGGTATCTCAGCCAAAAAAAAAAGGCCTCTCATCATTTCATCGAGATCATTGATCCTGGATCGTCAGTGACCTTTGACTAGTATGGGGCGCCTTGCCCTTTCTTTTCTTTTCTCCTGTATAACAACTTGCCCTTTTGTTTGGCACGGTAGGTTTCAAATGTGATGTTGGGGGGATCCCTTGGCTATGTTGAGACCCGCACAATTTGTGCTGTTTGGCACGTTTCATTTGTCAAATTCGATTGCTCAGGTTTTTCCCGAGATTATGGTCATGCCTTGGTGTGGTCCAACGCTTTAGTGATTTCCCGAAATATTTTTATAAGCTTGCAAAAAAAGAAACATGCTATCCAGTTCAGAATTTAAAAGAAGAGAAAGCATAAGCAAAACAGAACAGCAACTGTGCAAAAGGGTGGCCGATGTGGGTCCGCGTTCTTGGGGTTCAGCTGCATATTCTGAGAGATTTTTCTTAACCCGACGAAGGGTCAATCCTGAGCTCTCCGACATCAAGAAGGTCTTGGATTGCATGGCGAAGACCCCAACATTCTTCCGTATCATGCCCCGGGGCTCCTTTGTGGTAGCCGCACGTCTTGGACGAGTCATACCTTCGGCTCGCTGGTGCCTTTGGATTTGGTGGGACCTGCTTCAGGAGTCCTTCTTGCAACAAGGAAGGCAACAATTCTGCCTGGGTGCATGGAAGCCGTGTAAACTCGCGGTTCCTTCTTTCTTCCTTGGTGAGGCACCTCCTGAGGCGGGGTGCACCATTGTTAGCAGGGGGGAGTCTCGCTTCCTGACTGCCCTGGAATACTTCTGTCTTCAAGCTTTCCATCTCTCTCTCCAAATCCCTTATTCGAGATTGCAGCTCAAAGTTTTCTTCCCTCTGTGCTTCCCAGCATTTATTCCACGCTTCTTCTTTGTCCTGTATTGCTTGCCATAAAATACGGAAAAGGTCCACTATCTCGCGCACCACATGAATTATCCCTTAAGTACTATCCATGTCGATTGTTGACAGGGTTCCTAGTAGGAGAGATAAACATTAGAATGCAGAATACATGATATGAGTTGTTAGCATACATAGAGATGATGATGATGATCTTTTGTTTTTTTTTTGTTTTTTTGTGACTATCTGGTCTATTTAAGTTGCCCGGAGGCAACAAGGGAAGAAAACCTGATTTTGAATCAACTGATCTATTTTAGCTACCCGTAGGTAACAAGGGAAGAGAACCTTAATGAATTTGAAGACTGGTCTATTTTAGTTACCCGTAGGTAACTGGGACAGAGAACCCTAATGAACTTGGAATACTGATCTATTTTGGCTGTCCTAAGACGCCCGGGGAAGAGAACCCTATTGAATTTGGAAGACTGATTTTTTTTTATTGGATTTGGACTAACTGATCTATTTCAGCTACCCTAAGGCAACAAGGGAAGAGAACCTTGTTTTGAATCAACTGATCTATTTTAGCTACCCGTAGGTAACAAGGGAAGAGAACCTCAATGAATTTGAAGACTGGGCTATTTTAGTTACCCGTAGGTAACTGGGACAGAGAACCCTAATGAATTTGGAAGACTGATCTATTTTGGCTGTCCTAAGACGCCCGGGGAAGAGAACCCTATTGAATTTGGAAGACTGATTTTTTTTTTTTTGGATTTGGACTAACTGATCTATTTTAGCTACCCTAGGGCAACAAGGGAAGAGAACCTGGTTTTGAATCAACTGATCTATTTTAGCTACCCGTAGGTAACAAGGGAAGAGAACCTTAATGAATTTGAAAGACTGATCTATTTTGGCTGTCCTAAGACGCCCGGGGAAGAGAACCCTATTGAACGAATCTATTTTAGTCACCTGCAAGCAACTGGGAGAGAGAACCCTGTTTTTTTTTTTTTTGAAAGCTGATCTATTTTAGTCGCTCGGAAGCGACTGGGAAAGAGAACCCTATTTTTTGAAAGCTGATCTATTTTAGTCGCTTGGAAGCGACTGGGAAAGAGAACCCTAATGAGCGAATCTATTTTAGCCACCCGTAGGTAACTGGGACAGAGAACCCTGTTTTTTCTGAAAGCTGATCTATTTTAGTCGCTCGGATGCGACTGGGAAAGAGAACCCTAGTGACCGAATCTATTTTAGCTACCCGCAGGTAACTGGGAGAGAGAACCCTATTTTTTCTGAAAGTTGATCTATTTTAACCGCTCGGAAGCGACTGGGGAAGAGAGCCCTATTTTTTTTGAAAGCTGATCTATTTTAGTCGCTCGGAAGTGACTGGGAAAGAGAACCCTATATATATATATATATATATATATATATATATATATATATTTTTTTTTTTGAAGGCTGATCTATTTTAGTCGCTCGGAACCGACTGGGAAAGAGAACCCGATTTAACTGGTCTATTTTAGCCACTTGGCAAGGAAAGAGAACCTTCGATTTAATGGGGTTTTGTTTGAGCTCAGAATCACAGGGTTGGACCCATCAGGGTCTCAGAAAGGGGGCTGAAGAACAGCACTCAGGGCTGCCTTAACCAATCTCGATTCATTCGTCGGTGGTCTCGGCGATACAAAGATTCGGCTAATAGTACCCGAACGCTCTGCAACCAATATCCGATTCACTCACCGACGGCTTTGGTGTCACTGAAAGGGGTAGGCTATGCCAGGACACTCCTCCACCAATATCCGACTCATCCGTCGGCGGCTTCGGTGCCCTAAGAATTCGGCTAGTAGTACCCGGACGCTCCGCAGCCAATATCCGATTCACTCACCGGCGGCTTTGGTGTCACTGAAAGGGGTAGGCTATGCCAGGACGCCCCTCCACCAATATCCGACTCATCCGTCGGCGGCTTCGGTGCCCTAAGAATTCGGCTAGTAGTACCCGGACGCTCCGCAGCCAATATCCGATTCACTCACCGGCGGCTTTGGTGTCACTGAAAGGGGTAGGCTACGCCAGGACGCTCCTCCACCAATATCCGACTCATCCGTCGGCGGCTTCGGTGCCCTAAGAATTCGGCTAGTAGTACCCGGACGCTCCGCAACCAATATCCGATTCACTCACCGGCGGCTTTGGTGTCACCGAAGGGGTAGGCTATGCCAGGACGCTCCTCCACCAATATCCGACTCATCCGTCGGCGGCTTCGGTGCCCTACAGGTTAGGCCGTATGATCTTGAAAAGATGCAGACGGGTGTGATCTGAGCTCAAAGTCTCGGGTGTTTTGTAACACTTGCTGGGTTTTGCGATCTCAATGGGGGAGATGCAATCAAAGGGAATTAGGTGGTCGCAGCGACCAGGCACATTGCAATTATCTGCAGAGAGGTGGTCTGTCGGAGACCGAGTTGCCCTACTGGAGGGAATTAAATTCTTTTATTTCTTGTTGTTATTAAGTTTGAACAATATATGTAGCAAAGTAGAAATAAATTCATGCTTTAATCAAAAGGTGCCGTCATGGCACAAAGTACATCATCATTCATGGCCAAATACAACAAAGCCAAAGTCTAGCTAGGTTGGTCATCATCATAGTGGGAGGACACATCCTGCCTCCTCAAGGCTCGCAGAAGCTTGTTCCGCAGACGTCGGTCCTCCTCAGCGCGCTTGCGCACTAATTCCATTTCATGTTGCAAGGCCGCATTGCCCTGCCTACTCTCCCGTTCTAAATCCACATAAGCTGAATGGATATGGGAGTGGGTCTTCTGCAGTTCGGCCACCCTGTCCCTATATATGTTAGGGGGCGAAACTGGAATGTCGCTTGATGCGACAGGCTGAAGAGGTGGGGGGCCGTCATGGCCAAATTCCCGAGCTATCCATTGCTCGTAGTCTCGAAAGTGCGATTCGATGAAGACATCTTCTCAATATACGCAAACTGTCTTCCACTCTGTCAACAGTTGTGTCCTTAGTCCCTTGGTGAGTGGACCAATCAAACTGCTCATGTCATCCTTGACCGGGATCCCCTGCGGTTTCCCAAACTGTCTCAGGACCCGAATCGAATAGTACGGCATGGCATGGGTGAGTCCTATCAGGGAAAGGCCCTCTTTTTTCTTGAAAGCTATGATGGGGGTGTAGGGGATGTTGTAGGTACCCCACCATCTAATGTCCGTTTCTCCTTTCAAGTGGAGAAAGTGGTTAAACCAATCCTCACGAGTAGGTAGGTCTGGTTTGATCTCTCTTTGAGCCAACCAATGGATGTTGTCGTCGGTTGCCTTGTAATATGCACTGACAGGTGATGACACCATCAGATGGTCTTGCAACCAAAGGTGGAGAAGAGGAGCGCACCCTTGAAACCTCCGGGTTCCGTTTTTGGACAAAGTCAGGGAATGGAACAGTTGAGCTAAGATTAGTGGCATGATTCGGTATCCTGCCCTGAGTTGATCCACAATTTCCATGAGGGCCAAATTAATGGTGTCTCCCCCAGTTGGAAAGAAGATTTGCGACAGAACCACAAGGGTGAAGGTGTCAAACCAAGCTCGGGGTCTTTCCTGCTTTTTGTTTCTTATTTTCTCAGCTAGGAATGTTTTGGAGACCCGATTGAATGATTTGTCACCTCCTAAGGTCTGGAATTCTCCCCTTGATAGGCCAAAGAAAGTGCAAGCTTCATTCTTGTAGGTTTCTTTGAGACTCGGCCTAGCGGGTTCTCCTAAGTCGCGAAATCGGAGGAATAGGTCAAGTTCCTCAATCGTGGGAGTCAACTCATTGATTCCAAATCGAAACACTGAAAGCTGGGGATCCCAGAAAAGCAGGGCTGCTTGGATCATATCCCAGTTGATTGGCACTTTTAACAGGGACAAAGCCTGTCCCATGTGGTATTTGTGCTCCCATTCAATCTGCTCACTCCCTTGGAGCTGCATTGTCCAAGAACGGATCCAGGGGGTATCCCAGGCGCACTTCTCTATCCTAGGGAAACGAGTTCTCTCAGATGAGGATGAGGATGCCATGCCAACTATCCGATCGAAATTCCGAATCAATTTAAGGTTCCACACCAAGACTCTAAGTCAGTTCTAAGACATGCATAATTTCAAACAACAAGATGAACCACTAGCAGTTCTAACATGCTTCACCAAATAGAGCAAAAACAAAACCGTGCGGAATTTAAACTCAGGCACACATGGTGTGTGGTCCTAAGGGTTGGCGCCAATAAAGGCGCGACTCCTAGACATCCTTGTGTGGAGGAGCACATTCGAGTCCTGATCAGTTTTTCTGCCTTTCACCTGTTCTTTCATCTGCTTTCGGTGTTGGACCACAGGGAGAATTATAACTTGCCATCGAGGGCGAATTTTTACAAGATATTTACAAAAATTGCAAAGAATTCATCCTTAAAGCTGTTGGGAGCCAAAAGGAAGGATACAAATTGCTTCTGAAGCAGGTAGGCTAAAAATCTCTAGATCTAGGGTTTAGTGCCCTGGCGTGCTTTAATCTGTCTGTCTGATCTGGCAGGCTTTCGTCTGCTCTAAAAGACCAATCTGGACTTGAAATGCTCCCAGCGGACTCTAATGGGTCAAGACCCATAGCACACAGGACTCTATGCATGGATCTGGGGTGGTTCCCCTGATCAAAATTAGGTGAGCTTCCTAAGTTAGGGCTGAGGTCGCCCATGATCTAGGGTTTACTCTATTTGGATGCAAAAAGAGGGGGTTGCTGCCCCTAATGGACTCTGGATTTTATTCCAATTTTACTCTTCTTATATTCATCATTCACATCCTACTCACCCTCTCATGCTCAATGCAAGGTTCATTCAGAAACGTTAGGTGGGGGAGGATACCCAGCCCGAGGCATAAGCCTACGAGGATCTGGACCAATACTGGATCCTTGCGTGCCACGGCAAGAAACCAGTGGTGCTAATGGACTCCAGAGAACTGGGGGGATGAGTTTACCCTGCTTTCCCTGGCAAGCCACGGGAGCGTAGGTGCTAATACCATCCCAAAGATCAGTTCATAGGAATCAAAAGGGTAGGCTGCTAGAGAGGTCTAAGTTTGGTAAGGAGGTAGCAATATCCGATTCACTCATCTATCAAGGGTCGGATCATTCACGCATCCTCCCTCGTGCGTGTCACCCCACACAGTTTATCACACAAGAATGAAAAATAATAAATCCATCCACGGTGTGGTGGTGTGCCCATGTGTGCAGTTGGGCTGCGTGCTGTGTCTATACGGGTGAATTTCGTCTGGATTTTGTTGATAAAGGGATTGTTACTGCCTCGTATAGTAAGGTGCATAATTAGCACGCAATACGAGGTTCCGGGAAAGTCCCCAGGTAGTGGGGGGTCACAAGGGATCGCTTAAATCCCACTTGCCTTAGGCAATTATTGCATCCCTTTGACAGGACTCCCCAGAATGCGTATTTACGCGTATTCTGTATCTTACTAAACGAGGTAGTAAAAAACCCTAAATATCGACTAAATCCCTCTTAAGCTGACTCGGTCTAAGCAGGGTCTTTACCGGGCTGAGCGGTCCCCAGTGGAGTCGCCAGGCTGTGCGCGCGTGGGAAACGCGGCACGGGGTAATTCGGAGTCGCCACCCGCCTGATGGGGTGCAGGCGGACACCTCGGGTGCCTAATCTTGTCTATATTAGGGCTTTTGGTCTGCGGCTTGAGATTCTAAGTTTGGTTCTCGGTTGCGGTCTGGGGAAGTCCGTAGACACCCCAGTCCACCCCGTCGGATGACGGGTCCCGTGGGTTCCCTGATTTGAGTCAGCATTCTATTTGGTCTTCACCCGATTCCTAATCCAACATGCTTTTGTTAGGTCTTGGTGAGACCACCTGAGTGGTGTGGGTCCCTTTAGTTGATTTCATCTTTGCTTTACTTAAGTGATCTGGGTCTGTTTGGGTGGGCCCCGTTGGAAGGCCCAGCTGGTGTCCTGGATGGGCTTGAGTTAGCCCGTGTGCCTCTAGTGGGCCTCTGTTTAACCTGGGAGGCCCTGTGGGCTTTGGTTGGTGAATCGATTTCACTTAGTTATTTCAGTTGAGGTTTAAGTATTTTTCATGCAGAATTGGGCCGGATTGGTTTGCGGGCCCCTCAGGTGGGCCCACACGGTGGCCGAGTAAGTTTAGGTTATCTCATTTAATTTTGCCAAAGTGGGCTGTCTACTGGGCTCGGGGCCCATGATCCGGGTTTTGGGCTTGAAAGTCCAGTCCCTTGGAATTTAGGGCTTGCGCCCTAACTCGGTTCGGTTAGCGGGCTTTTGGCGGGCCCGACAGGCCCTAGCCCATGGTCTCGGCCAAACCAAGCAGTTTATACATTAATTCACATATGGCAAGGTTCGAGTGGGCCGCATTGGGTTTGGCCCGCCCGATTCAATTGGTTCACTTTTGCTTAGCTTGTTTCATTGCATGCTTTAGGGTTCATTGGGCTTGGTTGACCCCGTTGGAAGGCCCACTAGTGAGTCAAGTTGGACCGGCGGTCCAAGTCCCAACTTGGGTTTCCGGGTGGCCCGGAAACCCCATCGGTTTGGTTCAAGTCAGTCCAAAATTCGGCAGGGGATCAAAGTATACAAAAAAAAACACTTTCTGTGCGTATCCGGCAACTCAGGCCGGATACACAAGGTCTGCAGGTGATCCGGCCAAGGCAGCCGGATACACAGGGGCCATAGGTTATCCGGCCTTAGCTGCCGGATATACCTAGGCCACAGGTGATCCGGCCTGAGTTGCCGGATCACCCTGAAATGGCCATTTCGGATGCTCAGCCCTTGGGATGGATTCCAGGGGGTTCCTGGGGCATTTTAAGAGTCTTGTGGGCCCCCGGATGGGCCCACGTATGTTCAGGTTTGGGAGAAGCCACATTTGGCTTCTCCTTTGGGATCTTTTCAGCAAAGCAAATGGGGGGACACGGGACTACTGTCCCTCCTCACCCCTTTCTCAATCACGCATCCACAGCAAAGGGGACATGTGGAGTTTGATGGAGGGATCAGGGCAGTGAGTAGGTGGCCAACATGTTAGCATAATAACAACAACAACAAAAATCAGGTAGCAAATCAGCAACAAGGCATTATCTCTCAACATGAATCATGTAGGAAACACACAAGCGTAAGACAACGGCAAATTATGCTAGCATGCTTCGCCTAAGACCCTTCCTATGGCCGGATTCCTACACTCATTACCTAGGCATGCAAATACCTACAGAAGGGAAAGGAAAAAAGGGGGTTACATGGGGGGTACATCAGATTGTGAGATAAGAGGGAACATGCTCCCTTTGAAGAAATTAACGTAAAGCTATGGATAGCAACTAAAAGATATTAAAAATATGTTAAAATGAGACTCCCATGCTTTCTTAACAAAACCTACGTGGCCCTCATACTGGTGGATGCATACATATTGTGGGAAAGGTGGTAAATACATGCTTAGCATGGTAGGAACATGATTCCATGCAAAAAAAAAGGAAGTCATGCATGAATATTTTCAGAAAATTACGGATTTAATATATGTTGAACACAATGTACTAGGGAACAATACCTGGGGATTCTTGGACCCTTGAGCAAGGTGGAGACCCCTCCTTGAGGCCAAAATGCAGCGGGAACCTCTTCTTTAGCACAACAACTCTTCCTCTTGTTTTAATGGAGAAGGTAAAGAAGAAGAAGGCAAGAGTTGGGTGTAGTTTTGATTGGTCTTTGGAGGTGGAAGAGGGTTGAGGAGGTTGAGAGAGGTGGGTAGGTGAGAGAAGAGAGCAGGAGAAAGGCAAAAATCATAGCCAACCCCGAAATGACCTGCTGTTTTGGTATATATAGACAACTTAATGTATCCGGCAACTCAGGCCAGATACACTAAGTCCCCTCCTTATCCGGCCTTCAAGGCCGGATACACTGGCTTCCCTTTGTATGCGGCAACTCAGGCCGGATACATGACTTAATCATTTCAAAATTTAATGCCGCCGCGAATTTGTCGGCCAAGTGGCGCGAATCTCGCGCGAATATCTTCATGTATCCGGCCTTCAAGTCCGGATATGAAGGAGAGGCAGTGTATCCGGCATATATGACCGGATACAAATCAAAAAATTACGGATTTGCCCTTCGACTTGACCGATTCGACCGATTTGACACTTTTGGATATCTACGGATCGCTCGTATGAATTTTTGATACTTAAGATTTAGTCTATGAGATATTTTGCTGCGTTGGCCGCCACGTGTGCAGTTTCTGCGCCACGTGTGCAGCTTCCGGCTTTGCTACCTGGAAACTTTGACAGATCATATCTCCCTTATTTGGACTCCGATTTGAACAAACTCAATTGCGTTGAACTCGTATGGGAGCCCTCTATTTAATGAAATAGGGCTAAACACTTGGCATGGGGTTCGAGGAAAGGTCAACTCTCGGCTCTTCCTCAAGTTTGACCGCCCGCAGAACCTTCATCCGGACTCCGATTCCAGCAAACTCAGTTGCGTTGGACTCGTGTCGGGATGCTCTATCCAATGGGATAAAGTAAGGTAGCCGATTTTCACTTGATCAAAAGGTCAACTTTTCACCCCTCAGGGTTTGACTTTCTGTCTAGGGTTTGCATTTTCGGCTCTTTCGGGAGCGCAAAAATGAGGTGCTTACAGTTATGGATTAGATTTTTCTAGGTGATTTTCCAAAGTTGCATACTTGCTACTTTTAATCATCCCCACCAGCAACTTTAAAGGAGCATAACTCCTCGGATTTCAACCGGATTGACTTGAAATTTTGCATGAGTCCCTTATTTACCATAATCTTTCAAATGGATTTGGTTTGGATCAATTTAAAATGGGATTTGAATGATTTCTAGACAAATGGCATTACTTTTACCAAATTCTCCGGATTTGCCTCAACTTGGTTTTGAACAACTTTTGCTTTGATTTCCATCTTTTTGTGATATTCCAGAAGTGATATTGACATAAAGGAGGATCTAGAATCCCTGTGGATTCCTCATGTGAAAATATCACACATTGGCTTAATTCTTTTCCAATGTATTTAATGATTTTTAGCAAGCTTTCTTATTTTTTTGCATGAACAAACACTTGGCAACCACCTTGTGTGGGTGAATGGGGGTGCCTAACACCTTCCCCCTTTCATAATCTAATCCCCTTACCCATCTCTGGATTTGATTTTCAAGTAGGGTTATTTTTACTCTAGAATTTGCCTTTTAGCTATTTTTGCATATTTTTGAACTTTTTGGTGTCCATTCACACCTCAAAATTCTGAATGGTGGCAACTCTCCCACTTTTGCGTCGATCCCCATGTGTTGACGGAGGGATGATCATTCCGGTGATTTTTTCCCGTGTCTCACAACTGGCGACTCTGCTGGGGACTTGTGGATTTAAGCCATTTTGTGCATATTCATGCTTTTTCTTTACTTCTAAATGCTTGCTATTTTGTTTACTTTATTGGTGTATATTGTTGTATTTCAAATCAGATTGGGATGCTTTTGAATTTTATATGGATCAAGTTATGTATGTTTTGCTTGATGTTGCCTAAAGGTTGATTTAAGAGAAGCCTATCTTGAAGCATGATTTTAATGCATTTGGTGATAACATGATCCAATTTTGATTTTCTTGCCATGAGTTGAACCCGAAATATGAAAGCATGAAATCTGGAGTTTAGTGGATATTTTGGGTGCCTTCTAGCTTGTTTTCCCTAAATAAAAGCTCTTTTAGGCCATGTGATTAATGCTGTATTTTTAGGCTCCAAATTGGGTTCCAATACCATGTTAATCAAGAAAATTGGTGGGCATAAAATCTGTAAATCCAGTATCCATTAGGATGGTTTTCAAGCATGTTTTTACCGTCGAAATTCTCCTTATACCATGTCAAGTAGTTGCTAAATTTTTTGGGCATTAATTTGGGGTATAAGGGATGTACTTTTGAGCATGAGAAATCTGAAAATTTTAGTGCATATTTTTGAAGATCTTAAGCATGTTTTACCTCATGGAAACACTTTTGAACATGTCAAGTAAGTGCTAAATTTTTAGGCTTCAATTTGGGTAGAAATGGTACACTTTGAGCATGGAAAAAATAGCATGAAATCTGAGATTTAGGGAATGCTTTTAGGGTTTCAAGCATGTTTAGCATGATTTTTTGGTTATTGGTACAACATGATAACATGCTTGTATACCACTTTTTGGGCATGCAATATTTTTGTGCATATTTGGTTGCTTTGGCTCTTGCTTGCTTGTATTTAGTTTCATTATTTTGTCATATGTACCTTGGCTTGAAATTGAATGCATGGCTACGAAAAAGAGTAGCAAGGGGCTGGGATGTTGTGAATGTTACCTCAATTTCAAATTCACTTGAACACAATAAACACTTTGCACAACCTACCCTTTTACCTATAGGAAGTTGAACCATGAATGTGGGTAGTTTGGCGCACCGAGGTCGTGACTTCGGAAAGCGAAAGTGAAAACATTCACCTTAGAATTTGAGTCAATGATGTGATGACAATGGGATCTGTGATTCGATTCCGGGCATCACTAAACTTGAGTTCTAAGTTGCCAATTAAGCAAAAACCCAAAAACCATGCTTGAAGGTGGAGAAACACGTTTTCAGCTAAAAGCACATAATTGCGTTTGAGGAATTCGGTGTAAATGTGGGAAGGCCGTTTGCATGTTTTACAGGCCAAGGTACAATGTGAATACCATATTAAATGAAGATAATACAAGGTGGCAAGGTAAAGCCATGTTCTTTTCATGAATTTGGGGAATTTTGCAAGTATGATGTCCAAGCCCCATTTGGGGCAAGTTTTGAAGGTCAAGTTAAGGTGAACATCAAGTGAGAATGAAAAAAACGTAATCTGGTGAAAAAATGAGTCAAAAATGGCCATTTCGGCATTAACCGGCAACTCAGGCCGGTTAAGAACATTTTCCTTCATATCCGGTATATATTACCGAATACAAAGACATATGCGTGTATTCGGTCATTGTTACCGGATACAATAAGACATATGCTTATCCGGTACTTAATGCCGGATACACACAGAAAATGAATTAATTGGCTTTTCTAGACCGAATTTTAAGAATAAAATGCCTAAACACTGTGGATAATCCTTAGGCACCCCAAAGAAAATATAAAAATGTCTAAAAATAAATAAATAAAAAAATATATTCTTTCAAGATTTAACCTAATTTTGAAACTCAAAGAAGAAACGAAGATGTCATATTTTTTTATACCAATTCAAACATGTTTCAATCAAACTTTTGAACTTGAAAACTGAGAAAATTCAGAAAAGGAAAAAACCTTTGGTTGGTTATTTTTATCAATCAAAGTCAAAAAATTTTTGGGACCTCTGGAAGCCCTAGAATATTCCATGAACCCTTGGTTGGTCTCCTTTTTACCAATCAAGTCAAAAAAAGATGGGACCTCTGGAAGCCCTAGAATATTCCATGAACCCTTGATTGGTCTCCTTTTTACCAATCAAGTAAAAAAAAATGGAACCTCTGGAAGCCTTAGAATATTCCATGAACCCTTGGTTGGTCTCTTTTTTACCAATCAAGTCAAAAAAAAAACATGGGACCTCTGGAAGCCCTAGAATATTCCATGAACCCTTGGTTGGTCTCCTTTTTACCAATCAAGTCAAAAAAAAAAAAATGGGACCTCTGGAAGCCCTAGAATATTCCATGAACCCTTGGTTGGTCTCCTTTTTACCTATCAAGTCAAAAAAAAATGGGACCTCTGGAAGCCCTAGAATATTCCATGAACCCTTGGTTGGTCTCCTTTTTATCGATCAAGTCAAAAAAAATGGGACCTCTGGAAGCCCTAGAATATTCCATGAACCCTTGGTTGGTCTCCTTTTTACCAATCAAGTCAAAAAAAAATGGGACCTCTAGAAGCCCTAGAATATTCAATGAACCCTTGGTTGGTCTCCTTTTTACCAATAAAAAATGGGACCTCTGGAAGCCCTAGAATATTCCATGAACCCTTGGTTGGTCTCCTTTTTACCAATCAAGTCAAAAAAAAATGGGACCTCTGGAAGCCCTAGAATATTCCATGAACCCTTGGTTGGTCTTCTTTTTACCAATCAAGTCAAAAAAAAATGGGACCTCTGGAAGCCCTAGAATATTCCATGAACCCTTGGTTGGTCTTCTTTTTACTAATCAAATCAAAAAATTGTGGGACCTCTGAAAGCCCTAGAATATTCCATGACCCTTGGTTGGTCTTCTTTTTACCAATCAAATCAAAAATTTTTGGGCCCTTGGAAGCCCTAGAATATTCCAACACAAAAAAAAAAACAAAACAGAAAGAAAAACAAAACAAAAAAAAAAACAAATCTGGATTGGTGTTCACCTAACCTACTTGTTTACATGTATAGGGGTGTGACTCAAGATAAATGGAAGCTAACATGTTCTGTTAATTTTTCCCCAGGTACATTTACTTGCAACCCAGGTACACTTTCATTCATTGCTCTAGTAACCAGATCTAAAGCCCGCACCATGAAAACTGAAGAGAACCAAGCCCAGGCCACCGTACCCGCTCAAGACATTGTTCAGCTGCAAGAGCAAATGGCTGGTCTGGCCAAGATGCTGGGAGACCTACTAGCGGCTCAGGCCCAACAGGCTCAAGCCCAAAATCAAGCATCGATTTCTCATCAGGCACCACCACCGCAGGCCTACATGCAGCCTCCGGCTCAACCCATGCCTGAGCCCATTTCTAAACTAGTCCCTGAACCCATTCTGATCAGGGAAAATACAGCTGAATCAGAGAAAGAACTAGAGAAAGAAAAGGCGAGAGAAGAGATGGAAAAGAAAATGCTGCTCAGAATAGAAAGGATCCAGGAAGAGCTGAAGGAAGTGAAGGGAGGAAACAACCATGGAGCCACCACCTTCGAAGATCTGTGCATGTACCCTGACGTATGTCTACCGGCCAAGTTCAAGTGCCCGGACTTCGACAAGTTCGACGACACAGGCTGCCCTATGAGCCACCTAAAATTATACTGCAGGGCCCTATGCCAATTTGGCCGGGATGACGGCATATTAATCCAACTCTTTCAGAGGAGTTTGACCGGGTCGGCTCTCAGGTGGTTCGCTACAGTGGACCATGGAAGGATCAGGAGGTGGAAGGACTTGGCTGACGCGTTTCTGGATCAATACAAGTTTAACTCTGAGATCGTGCCGGACCGGTACGACATGATGAGGATGAGCAAGGGGAAAGATGAGCCGGTACGGCAGTATGCCAAGAGGTGGAGAGAGGCCGCCTCCCAGGTCAGGCCACCTATGCAAGAACCGGAGATGATCTCCACGTTTATGGGCACACTGGGGCAGCCCTTCTACAACCATCTGGTGGGTCAGATTACCACCAACTTTGCAGCCCTGGTGCAAGTGGCGGACCGGATCGAGGAGGGGGTCAGGTCAGGAAGGCTGATAGACTACTCTACTCTGACTGGGCAGGCTGATTCCTCTGCCTCCATGGCCCAGAAGAAAGGGGCTGGATTCAAAAAGACCGGGGCCCGAAAAGAAGGAGAAGTAAATCTGGTCCAGGCTCCTCCAGCCAAGAAGCCGCTCCACGTCAACATCTCTGCACCCCAACAGGCCCAGCAGGCCCAACAGTCTTATCAGACCCCACTGAATGTCAATTTCTCCCCCCCCCCCCCCCCCCCCGTACCAGCAAACCCAAGGAGGGCTTTTACCAAGGAAGAGAGAGAGGCCTGGTTAGCAACAAGGAGGAACCGTGTCTTTACGCCTCTCCCAATATCTCTGTCCCAGCTGCTGCCAACCCTGCTGAAGGGAGAGTATTTGACTCTGAAAGAGCCCAACCCGAATGCCACCAGGGGAAGGAATTTTGACACATCGGTCACCTGTGACTTCCACATGGGTGCACCGGGGCATTCTACAGATGCCTGCTGGATGTTGAAATATGCGGTCCAGGACCTGTTGGACCAGAAGGCCTTGCTGTTCAACACTGCTGCACCTGCCCCGTCGGGAAATGATATTGGGCAGAACCCTCTGCCGTACCACAATGGGGCAGGCCCATCCAACTCTATCACAGCCATATCCACCACGAGAAGGGCCTTTGACCCATCTCAGCTCATAGCTCTAGTAGGGACCACTGTCCAGGTCCGATTTTTCCCAGAGGAGGAAGAGGAGGAGATCAACATGGTCTCCCAGAAAAATAATCTTGCTGCTGAGGACATTAGCTCCTCTTTAAACGGGGTCTCCTCTCTTATGGCCCATATGAATACTGCAAGGCCTCCATTGGTCTTCAATTGCAGTCCACCCATTTATTCACCATCCAAAGCCATCAAAGGCTCCACTGGTCATCAACCTTGACCCCACCACTGTTTCCATCACTTCTTCTGTCCCCACAAAACCCAAGCTCCAACCCTTAGTTGTAAATATTGAGCCAGCCCAGACTATCCCTAAACCGGCCCATACATCCCGGTCCAAACTCCAGCCGTTGGTGGTCAACATCTCTAAATTAGGCTATTCTGAGGCCGCTGTACCATGGAATTACAGCGAGGGAATCACGGCTACGGTTCCAGTGGTTAGGAACCCGAACCAGGAGGAGGTGAACCTCATGACGAGGTCAGGGAGATGTGCAGGGGTGAAGAGAAAGAGAAAGAGACAGAAGTAGAAAAAGAAAAAAAAGAAAATGAAGAAAAAAGAAAACAAAAAGGAAAAGCAAAAATAGGAGAAGACACCCCCCAGGGTGCAGAAAATGAGGCAGCAGACCTCATAAAAATAATCAAAAAGAGTGAATTCAATCTTGTGGATCAGCTGAACAAGGTCCCGGCCCAGATTTCAATACTGGGCATTTTGCTGAATTCCGAAAAGCATAGGGATGCATTGTTAAGGGTGCTACAGAGTGCACACGTATCCCAGACAATCGATCCAGACCAGCTTGGCAAAATGGTTGGTCAAATCTTGTCACATAATGTGATAAGTTTCTCAGAGGGTGAGATCAGCCCAGGTGGGTGTTATCATGTTGACCCTTTGCACATCACAGTGCATTGTAAGGGCTGCATGATTGCACGGGTTTTAATTGACAACGGGTCGGCGTTAAACGTTTGCCCATTAATCACTTTTACCAAGCTTGGTCTAGACCAGTCAAGGATCAAGCAGAATGGGAGAATAGTGAGGGCTTTTGATAGCTCCAAGACCCACTCCCTAGGGGAGATTGAACTGCCGGTCACAATTGGGCCGAATATCTTCAACATCACATTTGAGGTGATGGATATACCTGCAGCCTTCAATCTGCTCCTAGGGAGGCCGTGGATACATTCGGCTAGGGCAATACCATCCACGCTCCACCAAAGGGTGAAATACATTAGAGGGCAAAGGCTGATAACAGTCCTAGCCGAAAACTTGGTGCCTCCCATTGTGTCACCTGATGTGCCCTTGATAAATGTGGACTTGACTGTCGATAAGATTGCATTCCACTTGTTTCAGTTCGAGACGGTCAATTACATACCTGGGGGGTGTGAGAAAGAAAAAAGAAAGGGGACTATTGCAGAGAAAATGATAAAGAAAGTGATGGAGAAATACCACTTTCACCCGGGAAAAGGCCTGGGAATCAATTTGCAGGGGATGGTGGAGCCAATCACGGCTAAGAAACTGATCCCTAAAGTAGGGTTGGGCTTCAAGCCCAGAGGATGGAGGAGGATGAAGCATGAAGAAGGAGAGGAAAGAAGCAAAGGAAAATTCCCACACTTAAGGGAAAGTTTTCCAAGACCCTCATGTATAATCCAACTGTCTCCTCTTATGGATCAGTCCAAGCCTCCATACCACAACCTCAACCCATTTCAAAAGCCTGTTGTTTCGGCCTTGCAACCATACAACCCATCTCCAATACTGGGAGCAGTGGATAGGCCTGGGCCACAACCAGAGCAACGGACAAACTTCTCTGAAGATGTGGGGGCTTTCTTCGCCATGACTGAAGGCGAAAAAACTGGTAGTGACAACGAGCTACCTTTCATTGATTGGGCTGCAGTAAAGATTCCAAAGGAGGTCATTTCTGGACTGGGCCCCGTAGCAGAAAAGGGCAATACCCACCCGGTGATGATGGCATCGGACGCGGGGCTTGAGGAGCAGGCTTTCCCTATTTCCCCTGCTCCCAAAAATTTTGTATTAAACAATTGGGAGGAAACTCCCCTTACTTTTGAAGCAGCGTTTGTTCGGCAAACTAACGCGGCTTCTAAAAAAAACTCCAATAGTGGAATGCCATTTCCCTGAAGGTTCTAATGGGCCTTCGTCTTCAGGGGAATTATGTTTAGAAGGCTCACAAAAAACCCAAAAAGATTTTTCTATTTTTTCTAGAAAATTTAATTTTTTCAAAAAGGTCCAAACCACTTATGAACCATATAATCAGACCGAATTGGTCCAGGTTGAATATGACTTCGACCTTGAGCTCGACTTTGACCTCATGGGGATCGAAGAAGAGACCGAGGTCGAAGAAGAAGACGTTCCAAAAGAAATTGAATACCAATTGGAACGTCATGAAAAGGGGGTCCAACCTAATATTGAGGAGACCATATCCATAAATCTTGGGACCGAAGAGGACCCAAAAATTGTGAAAATCAGGTCATGCTTGTCTGATGTGCAGAAAAATGAAATGTCACAGTTCTTGGCAGATTACAAGGATGTGTTTGCTTGGTCGTATCGTGACATGCCGGGGTTGGACACGGACATGGTGGTGCATAAGTTGCCAATTTTGCCAGGGGTTAAGCCGATTAAGCAGAAGCTGAGAAGATTGAAGCCGGAATTGACCTTAAAGGTCAAGGACGAAGTGGTCAAGAAATTTCAAACCGGATTTTTGGCAGTCTCTACGTACCTTGAGTGGCTCGCAAACATAGTGCCGGTACCAAAGAAGGACGGGAAAGTCCGAATGTGCGTGGATTACAGAGACCTGAATAAGGCAAGCCCAAAGGACGATTTTCCACTTCCACACATCGACATTCTGGTCGATAATACTGCGGTTCATAGCCTGTTCTCGTTCATGGATGGTTTCTCTTGATACAATCAGATCAAGATGGCTAAGGAAGATCAAGAGAAAACAGCATTTATCACACCTTGGGGCACATTCCACTACACAGTCATGCCATTTGGGCTCAAAAACGCTGGGGCAACATACCAGCGGGCCATGACTGCACTATTCCATGACATGATCCATAAGGAGATGGAGGTATACGTGGACGATATGATTGCCAAATCATGCAAAGAAGAGGACCACTTGATCAATCTGAAGAAAGTGTTTGATCGGCTCAGGAAGTACAATCTACGGCTTAACCCGGCTAAGTGCGTCTTTGGGGCTACATCAGGGAAGTTACTGGGGTTTATAGTGAGCCGAAGAGGAATTGAAATTGACCCGGCTAAAGCCAAGGCCATAATTGAAATGCCAGCACCCAGAACCGAGAAGGAGGTTCGGGGCTTTCTTGGAAGAATCCAGTACATATGCCGGTTCATAGCACAGCTCACTACTATCTGTGAACCAATTTTCAAGCTTCTGAGGAAGGATAACCCAACGGTCTGGAATGAGGATTGCCAGCAGGCCTTTGATACGATCAAGGAATATTTACTGAACCCACCTGTGCTAGTGCCACCAACTCCAGGAAGACCACTGATCCTGTACTTGTCAGTGTTGGAAACATCGATGGGATGCGTCTTGGGGCAGCATGATGAGACTGGTAGAAAAGAAAGGGCAATTTACTATCTGAGTAAAAAATTCACAGAATATGAAGCCAAGTATTCATCATTGGAGAAGACTTGTTGTGCTCTAGTGTGGGCAACGCAGAGGCTAAGGCATTACTTCCTTAGTCACTCCACACTATTGATATCCCGGATGGACCCACTGAAGTATTTATTTGAAAAACCGGCACTGACTGGCAGGACAGCAAAGTGGAAACTACTACTGTCCGAGTTTGACCTCACATACATCACTCAGAAAGCAATCAAGGGTCAAGCCATAGCTGATCACCTGGCTGCACATCCTCTGCCAGAATATCAACCCTTGAAAACCAACTTTCCTGATGAGGCAATACTGTACACTGAAGAGGAGGAAAGTGAGAGTTCTTGGCAGATGTTCTTTGATGGGGCCGCCAACATGAATGGAAATGGAATAGGGGCAGTCTTGGTCAAACCAGATAGTTCACACATCCCGATCGCAGTAAAGCTGAGATTCCAGTACACCAATAATATTGCAGAATATGAGGCATGCATAATTGGGTTGCAAGCCGCCATGGATCATGAAGTAGAGGAACTTGACGTATATAGGGATTCAAGTCTTATCATCTTCCAAACAACTGGTGAATGGAAAACCAAGGATCACAAATTGATCCCCTATCACCAGTATTTGGAAGAAATAAGCACAAATTTCATTCGAATTTCCTTCAACTAAATGCCAAGGGCCAAGAATCAGTTTGCAGATGCTCTAGCAACATTAGCTTCAATGGTCAGCATACCAGAAGGGGTAGACATCAGACCACTGGAAATTGAGGTCCGAGATGAACCGGCTTACTGTCTCGTTCTAGAGGGAGCACCAGAAGAAGAAGCACCATGGTTTCAAGATATCAAAAATTTCTTGAACAATCGGAGTCTACTAGAAAATGCCACATCTACTGAGAAGAGGACAATACAGAGGTTGGCGGGTCAGTTTCTGCTAAGTGGTGGACATTTGTACAAGAGGTCACATAACGACATTCTGCTCAGATGTGTTGCCAAGGCTGAATCGGAAAGGCTGATTGAGACCGTACATGGAGGAGTTTGTGGGCCCCATATGAGTGGGCACATGTTGGCAAAGAAGATCTTGAGGTTGGGCTACTACTGGACGACCATGGAGCATGATTGCTGTATATATGTCAGGAGGTGCCATCAATGTCAAATCTATGCAGATAATAAGCATGCACCCCCGGGTGAGTTGCACAACATGACATCCCCATGGCCCTTCTCTATGTGGGGCATAGATGTCATCGGCATGATTTCCCCTAAGGCATCGAACGGACACAGATTCATCTTGGTGGCAATTGATTATTTCACTAAGTGGGTGGAAGCAGCCTCATATGCAAACATCACTAGCAACCATGTTATTAAGTTTTTGAAGCACAATATCATTTGTCGCTATGGACTGCCAAATGCCATAGTATCAGACAATGCTTCAAATATTAAGAACAAGGACATGAAGAAAATGTGTGAGCAGTTTCAGATCACCCACCATAAGTCAGCTCCGTACAGGCCTAAGATGAATGGGGCAGTGGAAGCAGCAAACAAGAACATAAAGAAAATCATTCAGAAGATGGTAGTGAGCTACAAGGATTGGCATGAAATGCTGCCACTTGCTCTACATGCCTACAGAACCTCGATCCGGACCTCAACCGGGGCAACCCCGTATTCCCTAGTCTATGGAATGGAAGCAGTCTTGCCAGTGGAAGTAGAAATCCCATCACTTAGAGTGCTCATGGAGGCAGAATTGGAAGAAGCTGAATGGATACAGTCAAGACATGATCAACTCAACCTAATAGAAGAAAAGTGGTTAAAAGCACTATGTCATGGCCAGTTGTACCAAAGGAGAATGGCCCGGGCCTACAATAAGAAAGTGAGGCCAAGAACTTTCCAAGAAGGAAACCTAGTTCTAAAGAAAATTCTACTATTTTTGGAAGACCCTCGTGGTAAGTTCAAGCCCAATTGGGAAAGGCCTTATGTCGTCAAGAAGGTCCTGTCAGGGGGTGCACTCATCTTAGCAGAAATGGATGGGTCAGATTTTCCTGAGCCAATTAACTCTAATGCAGTAAAAAGGTATTTTCCTTAAGTGAACATTACTAAGAAATGATCCGAGGCCATTTTTCTTTATTTCCTTCAAAATTTTAATCCCTAGTCTAGCCAAGTTGAGCCGGTTCGTTTCTTTGATAAACCCAAACCGGATTTACAGTCAAATTGGGGCAAAGCAAATTAGGGCAAAGCCAATTGGGGCAAAGTTAAGGAAAAAAGAAAAAAAGAAAAAAAGAAAGAGGAAAAGCAATGAAAATTTGCAAATGAAAGCCAAGTGTGAAAAAAGATGCAAAAAGGGCAATTTAGGGAAAAAGGGTTAAATTCATCATGACTGTAAGTCCGGTTGACCTATTTCCACACTTGAAAATTTTTGGGCCTTTAATACCCTTTCTTTCATAAACCAAACCTAGCTTTTGTTTCGTCCCATTTTTAAGCCCTCGGTGATCTTAGTTTGTTCATTCAAATATCAGAGTAAGATTGGTGATGACGGAATGCAGAAGCCTGCCCTAGTGAAAACCATAACTGGCGCTAGGGGCAATATTGGCAAAAAAAGGGCAAAAAGAAAAAAATAAAAAAAATGAAGAAAAATTAAAGGTTGAGTTGATCATGTGATCCGAGCTTGAAGAGAAATCAGCACAAGTACTGAGACTAAGCAGTTTGGGTAATACAGTCAATTCTGGAAGAAAAGGCATTTGGGGATGACTCTAAAGGACCTAAGATAGACGGTTCTGATCCCTCATTATTTTCTGGACTACCGTTTTTATTATTTAACCTTGTCCTAATTCCTTTAATTATAGGTGATTAAGTGCATGGACCGAATTTCAAAAAAATAAAAAATATATAAAAAAAGAAAAACTATACTTTGGCCAGTGATGATAAATCAAATACTTTTCATAAAACCTTTGTTTTTACAAGCATCTGAGCATTCTGAGGCCAATAATATAAAAATTTTATTTTGAATTAAATCCTTTGTCTTTCCACTATTGGAGTTTGCTTTTGTACAAAGGTAGGAAAAAAGAAAAAAATGTGTGCAGGAAATAAGGCTAATCTCTGTCTCCTAGCCGCTCCTCAAGCTCCCGAATCCGAGCTGCCTGAGCTGCGATAACCCCAGAAGCCCCCTCTGCAGCGGGATCACTCAAGAAGGAAATGACCTCATCTGAAAGAGTCTGCCTAATCGTCATGCTCCTAAGGTTGGCTAAAGCATCCTGATGCTTCTGCCGCAGTGCTCGGACTTCAAGACAGCGGGCCTGCCTATGCTCCTCAAGTTGCTTCTCCACAGCCAAGCGGCGAGATACCTGCTCTGCAAGTTGCCTCTCCATGTCGAGGCCCCGTATCCTAAGCTCATGGGCCTCTCGTATCCATATCTGCTGAAGTCGCTTGTGGGAAGCTCTTTCAGACTCCAAGATATCCTCATAAGTGGGAGCCAAAACTACAGGAGGGTCTTCGGGTACTGGTGCCTGACTCTGTATCTGCTCCTTGATCCAGAAGAGATAATCCTTCACATGGGCTTCTGAGAAGACAGGGCCACGCATGAAGCGAACATAGGACCACTCCCTCATCAACCAGGCATTCAGTTTCATGGTATCTGGAGAAAGGGGCCCAAGATGATCCTCATACCCACTTGGGATGATAATCCCCTAGGTCGCTCAGAACTGACGAAGGACCCGCAAAGGAAGATACAGCACTGCATGTCTCAGGCCAGCCAGAACCAGAAAGTTGCGGTCTCGGAAGCTAATCACTGTCTCCGAATTGGGTTGATAAGTACCAGGCCATCTCACCTGGTCATCCTGGAGTGAACCCAAGAAAGTGAACCAACCCTGTTTGCCCCCTGGAATATCGGGACACCCCTGGTTGCTCATCAAGATGGGGATTTTCAAGCTCGGGAAGAAGTGTCGATTGATTTCCTCAATTTGACTCAGATGATCAAGTTGCCAAAGCTGCAAAGGAGAAGGGATATTTCAGTATATTGTAAAAAAAAAAAGCAAAAATAAAAAAAAGGAAAAAGAGAAAAAGAAAAAAAGGAAAAAACAAGAAAGAAAGAAAAAGAGAAAAGAAAAGAAAAAAATAGAGAAGAGAAAGGAAAAGAAAAAAAGAAGAAAGAGAAGAAGAAAAAAAAAGGAAAAAAGAGGATCATCTCTGCTGAGGGGAAAATACTACTTCAAGCAATCAAAACCGGGGCATGCTCAGTGGCTTTCCCTCTGGGTTTTCATTGAAATAAATTACAGCATCTGGAAGAAGCAGTCAGGCCTTAGTCTTCGGATTTGAAAGAAAAAAAAGAAGAAGCTTTGAAGTAGTTGCATGTTTCCTCCTTTAAACAAAGGTTTCCAATTCTGAAGAAGGATTTTACTGGAGCAGTAAGAAGGCATGAATGAGAGGTCATGGGTTGTAAGGGCATGAGGTTAGATCAACAGATCATAATTTTCAAATCCATCAATCAAGAAGAGGCATTCACCTGGGTAGTTGAAAAGAATGAAGGCAGGCTATGGGCAGCAATGGCACATACATCCTTATTGAGAGAGCAAGAAGATGAAGAAGCAAAAGCAAGTTGCAGAATATTCAAGCACAGGTTTGGGCATCAAATGGCACCCAGGTAAATCAAATAAGAAAATCAATCAGGAAAATTCAATAAAATATTTCCTTCCTTAATGTTGAAAAACATCAAAAGCAATTGAGTTTGCAGAGGTCAATTTTAAATCCACATTCTTTTCAAAATTTGCTTGTCTCAAATTTCTTATCATAGCCATGAGAGCTCAAAGAAATCTGAGATAAGGAAGAGACGCCACCCCATCAGACTATACATAGCAGGGGTTTCATTAGCTATCTTCAAATCCATGTTTTTTATCACTCATTTGTTTGACCAAAGCAAGTTCAATTAATGAGGTATCTTACAAACGTGCAATTTTGAGTTGTGTCTATTCTTTGCTGTTCATTGTGCTACAACTCCAGCAAAGAGGGGCAGTTGTAGACACCCCAAAATTGCACGATTTTTTATAAATCTTGAAGGAGAGAAATATTTTATTGGAATTTTCAATTATTTGCATTGGGTTTGACATATTTAACCCATTTGAATCCAAAGCCGTAAAGGAAAAGGCCCAAATTCTTCTTTTGTGCAAAGTCAAACCTTTTCCGGTTGAATTTTGTTGACTTTTGACCCCAGAAAATGAAATATTTTTTAAAGCAAGATTTCCAGATAATTTTTCCTGGTAATCAGGTTTTTAGCCATGTTATTGCATAAAAGAATTTTTTGAGATTTTAAATCTTGGCGAATACCTTGGTTTTAACATATTGAACCTTTTTTCCAGACCTGAAAAATCGGAATTTTGCCTAGAACTGGAAAGTTGACTTTTTATTCACTTGGAATTTGGGTCTGGAAATATTTTTAATGGATTCAAATTGGGTGGGGGGGGGGGGTGTTTGCTTATTTACATGTAATATCTTAAGTAAATGGAGATTAAAAAATACGAGGACATTTACTTAAACGATATTACATGTAAATAAGTATTGCCTGTGTTAAAATTCGAAAAAAGGCTTTTTTCCTTGTATCCGGCAACTCAGGCCGAATACAAGTGTTCTTCTTTGTATCCGGTGAAAGATACCGGATACAAGCAATCCTTAGTATATCCGGTATTATATACCGGATACATTAAGACCCTTGTGTATCCGGCCTGATATGCCGGATACATAAGTTTTGCTCAAAAATTAGTGTTTTCCGAGAGCTTTTCACTTTTACCATCATATCCCTCATTAAATGAGTGGAAATCTCGGAAATAGCCTTACGGTTAAGGTTGGTGGGCTATAGACATTATGTTGTGTCTACCATTCTCACCAACCCTAAACCTAACCTTTGCCTATAAATAGGAGGCTCCTCCTTAAGCAAATGGCCATTAACTCTTGTTTTGAATTCTCGCCAAGAAGAACTCCAAGAGAAGAGGAAAACCGCTGCAGAAGTGCATCCAAAACCTAGGTAAGCCTCAAACTTTTCTTTTATTCTTTTGTCTTTATATTTCTAGATCTAGATCTCTTCTTCTACCTTTCTGTAGAATAAGGCCTTCTTTGTGTGTGAAAATCCTTCCCCGGCTCAAAGTATCTCGAGACTCCCCCTAGCCGTAAAACATGGAGGCGGGATCTAGGAGAAACGAGACTGGGGATTGACCCTAGTGCTAGAACCTATGTAGCATAAAGCCTTTTTGATTGATTGTAAACCGTTTCATATTCAAAGTACCCTTGATTATCTTAAAGAACCGTGTTTAACGGGGAGAGAGAACAAAGGGAAACGATAATGGAACGGAACCCTAGGCTATTTTAGAACCTTATTTTGATGAATATGTATGCATGCCATTGATCTTGTATGGTTTTTCACACTTGCACATACATATCACTATTTTGGTGGGATAGGTTTGGGGATTTATTACATTCATTGTGATAAATCTCAAATAAATGGCCTCAATCAATTCTGGAATGTCTTTGGATGATTTTTAAAGGTTTTGTGTTCATCTTGCACGGATCACACATTTTTATCACTTTTCGGATTTGGTTTTCTTCAAAAGTGGCTTAGCTTGACAGCAACTGTACCCTTACTTCGGATGCTCATAACTTCATCGTCCGGATGAATTTTGGAGTGATTCCAGAACCATGGGAAAGGTGAGGCTGTCTAGTTTATGTCCACCAAATTTCATTAATTTCTATCTAGCGGATTTTTGACACCTTTCTGTCGAAGTTGATTGGACAGTTCAGGTTCAAATACAGAACTTGTCACTTCGACGGAGCGCCATGTGTTCATTTTAAGTCCGATTCGAATGATTTTTGTTTCTGAGCACTCCTTTATGAGTCTATTTTTAAGTCCAGTTCGTTTCATAATTTTTTGACTCCATTTGAATTATTGGTAACAGATTTACTCAGAGCTGCTCATTAGTACTTTTCTTGGTAAATCTGTGATCTTCGGGGCCTGTTCAGGAGCCCACCCAAGGCACATCCGAATGAGTTTTTGTATGAGGCTAGTTTCTTTTGAAAGATGGCCATACAGCAGCAACTTTAAAGGAGCATAACTCTTCGGATTTCAACCGGATTGACTTGAAATTTTGCATGAGTCCCTTATTTACCATAATCTTTCAAATGGATTTGGTTTGGATCAATTTAAAATGGGATTTGAATGATTTCTAGACAAATGGCATTACTTTTACCAAATTCTCCGGATTTGCCTCAACTTGGTTTTGAACAACTTTTGCTTTGATTTCCATCTTTTTGTGATATTCCAGAAGCGATATTGACATAAAGGAGGATCTAGAATCCCTGTGGATTCCTCATGTGAAAATATCACACATTGGCTTAATTCTTTTCCAATGTTTTTAATGATTTTTAGCAAGCTTTCTTATCTTTTTGCATGAACAAACACTTGGAAACCACCTTGTGTGGGTGAATGGGGGTGCCTAACACCTTCCCCCTTTCATAATCTAATCCCTTTACCCATCTCTGGATTTGATTTTCAAGTAGGGTTATTTTTACTCTAGAATTTGTCTTTTAGCTATTTTTGCATATTTTTGAACTTTTTGGTGTCCATTCACACCTCAAAATTCTGAATGGTGGCGACTCTCCCACTTTTGCGTCGATCCCCGTGTGTTGACGGAGGGATAATCATTCCGGTGATTTTTTCCCGTGTCTCACAGTTGTTGACAATGATGATATCTTCCCGTCTTTTGGGAACTGTTTCATTAATCCGCCATCGAGCGGACCCCTCGTTAGAATTAACCGCTGTTTTTCAGCCGGTTTTTGTGGCATTGACCGCACATCTGACCTTTCTTGATCGATACATCGTAGAACTGGTTGAAATTGGGGCTCTGTTCCTAAGCCTCTAGATGTTCTTAGGGTTCTTTTGTATCTTCAGGCCAGGGCCAGTGTCTTTGTAATCATGCTTTTTGATAATAGAAATCTTTAGGCTTGGCTTTAAAAAAAAAGGGAGACTTTTTTGTAGATAATAACCGAAGGGAATGGGAAAGCTCCAGTTATTCTTTGGAAAAGCCTGGTTCTTGTACGTGTGCTTTCTTCTCTAGTTATACCGGGTTCACAGAACTCGTTGTAGAGGCTATTCCAGTAATGGTGCACATTGAAATGGTCACTCCAATTCTCCTGTACTAGGCTCTCATATTCTCCTGGGTTGAGTTGAGGTGGAATCCCATAAGCTAATTTGGATTCCAAGTCCCTTCATTTCATAAGGGACTTGTTGGTCCCCTGTCTTAGAGTCTTCGAGTAAGACATTCATCCCACCGGAGCTCTCAACCCAGTTGGAGGTGGCGCTTTTGTCTATTGTATAGAAGAAAGAAAGCCCACTTTGTTGTTCTCACATCAGAAATGAATTACAGAAGAATTGACCAGATAAATAAAGAGTAAAAAAAGAAATTCCACTTAAATTAATAATAGGTCCAATATATCAACAAAGGGATACCCCATATTACATAAAGCCACCTTTACTCAACCCCGACCTACACATGTGGTTTTAGCACAAAAAATCTCAGTCAGCACTCTCGTCTATTGAATAGATCGAAGAAGAATGAAAACCCACTTTGTTGTTCCCACATCAAAAATGAATTACAGAAGAATTGACCAGATAAATAAAGAATAAAAAAAATCCCACTTAATAATAGGTCCAATAGATCAACAAAGGGCTGGTTCTTGATGTAACACCCCGGATACAGGTTTATTTAAGAACATAAACCTGACCCTAGAACATTAGAGTAATGGCCCAAAGTAACTAATCTAGACTTATACCTTTTCATTTAATATAATCAGAATGCGGAAATAACGTCTATATATTTTTCTTTCTTTCGAGAAGCGCAGAATTCAAAAGAGTAACATCCACTATCAGTTCCTCAACTAAGTCTGGAAGGGGTTAACTAAAATAAATATTCATCACCAATACCATCTAATGAAATAATTTAAAACAATTCTTCCAATACCAAGTCAAATTTAATAATATAATTCCCTAAACCTATACAGGAATAAAGAAATCTTCGTCCTAGTACTCGCTGTAATCCCCAAAAGTGTCTATCCCTGCAAAGTCCTCACCAGGAATATCTAAAAACAAAACCGATAAAACGATAATGTGAGAAACAACATCTCAATAAGTAGTCATGCAAATACTTAACCAAAATAAAATATGCAACGCTTAATCCGACTAATCACATGAATTCAGTTACAATGAAATATAAATTTAAGCATGGTGGCATAGAAATACAACCACAATGAAACATCTTGCTGAGTACACGGATTGATGATAAAAGGCAACAGACACCAAATAACATTCATCCCACCGAGTACACGGATTAGGATAACCAAATAACCATCTTCCCATCGAGTACACGGATTAGGAAGTATCCCACCGAGTACATGGATTAGGATAACCAAATAACCATCTTCCCACTGAGTACACGGATTAGGATAACCAAATAACCATCTTCCCACCGAGTACACGGATTAAGATAACCAAATAACCATCTTCCCACATCTTCCCACCGAGTACACGGATTCGGATAACCAAATAACCATCTTCCCACCGAGTACACGAATAAGGAAGTATCCCGCCGAGTACCGAACTAGGATAACCAAATAACCATCTTCCCACAGAGTACACGGATTAGGAAGTATCCAACCGAGTACACGGATATAGGATAACCAAATAACCATCTTCCCACCGAGTACACGGATTAGGAAGTATCCCACCGAGTACACGGATATAGGATAACCAAATAACCATCTTCCCACCGAGCACACGGATTAGGAAGTATCCCATCGAGTACACGGATATAGGATAACCAAATATCTAAATCCACCCATGCGGAAACAATAAATCAGGCACCAGTCTTGTCACACCAGTGACCCAGAAACCTACACAAGTGGAGTCAAATACATGCCTCAAGATCACGGTTTCAATGGGTAAAATAATCCAGGCATATGTAAAATCATTCGGAACTTAAAACATGTCCAGATGGTCCAACTACAAGTGTTAGGAACTCTGGAATTCAAGTTTGGTTAAGAGTAAAAGTGTTTGGAACAAAGGTATTAAGTTGAAAAGCCTCTTTGATAAAATCTACCCAAATTTCTTATAAAATTTGAATTCTAAACATCTGCCAGTGCAAACAATCTCCAAATACCCTAAACTTGATGGTACATAGGTTAAAAATGGATAAAAACAATTCCGTAGTGAAAACTAGGCTGGGTGGAAGATTTTCTAAAACCTGACAGGAGGGCGCTCGAGCGACCCTTAGGGAGCCCACATGACTAAATAAAACAGGGTATTACAAGGGGGTAGTCGCTTGATAGATCGCTCGAGCGACTGCTCGGGCGACAATTCATTCTGGAAAAATTGCTCTCGAATTTTGAAAAGAACCACAGAGCGCTCGAGCGACTACTCAGGCGGCCCGATACAATAAAAATCCGTGACTTTACGAAATTCATTAAAAATTTCACAACTCCATATTCAATGCATCAAATCCATTATAAATCATTCTAAAACACTTTATAAACATATTAGAACAGTTTTCAACAAATAAAACATCATCAAACACGAAAACAACTCATCAAACCACCAAATAACCATGGATATCGAATAAACACGAATATATTTTTATGCAAGCGTCAAGGGACTACTTACATGTTTTTGGAACTTATACCTCTTCTAAAAGCAATGCAATATCACCCCAAACTATTCCGAAAGAGCCCAGCAACTCCTTGATCTCGTCTGGTTCAAACACACCCTTTTAAGAACTCGTGATCATGCTTAACCCCCAAAAACAGAACTTCTTTTATAGTTTGATCTTACCTGGGTTTTACTGAATGAAAATTCTCCCTCTTCCTTCTCTAAGACGGCTCCAACAAATGCTTGAGTACTAGGGTTTAAGCTTTGAAAGAGGAAAGAAGAATAGAGGGAATGGAAATATGAAACGTGCGGCTGCTTCTTCTCTTAGAGTTGGACGTGTTTAACTCATTCATACATTAGGTTATTTTAATAGTTTAAGAGTCCTTTACTTAAATACCCTCCCTTCATTAATTCCGATACGATTTCAACAGCACCAAGATTGTCCAAATCGGAGTCCAGATGAAGAAGTTGTGGGCAGGTCAAAACTGGGAATAGCAGAAATTGACTTTCTGTCAAAACTCAGATCAGCTATCTGATCTAGCCCCAGTTTAAAGAGCACTTCGACGTGATTCCAATGCAATCAAGTTTGCTGGAATCGGGGTTCTGGATTGAGAGTTATGAGCAAAACCAGTTCCCAGGGAGCAGTTTTGACTTTCTGCTAAAAGCTGATTTAGAAGCTCACTTTTATACCGGCAGATAAAGATTTCCGACACGATTCCAACGCAACTGAGTTTGCTGGAATCGGACTCCGGATGAGAAAGTTATGGGCCGGTCAAACCTGGAAATAGTAGAAATTGGCTTTCTGCTAAATCTCGGACTAGCTGCCTAAATTGATACTAACAGATAGAGCATCTCGTACTGATTCCAATGCCACTAAAGTTGCTGGAATCGGATACCAGATGAAAAAATTATGAGCAGTCAAAGTTTTTGAAAAGCTCCACATATGACAGACAGTGAATAAAGAGCAATAAAGTAAAGGGTTTTGGATTAAAAAATAATATTTTTTGTTAAAAATTTAATTAAGATATTTAATTTAAATAATAAAAATAATAATAATAAAAAGAGCCAACGATACACATGCGTAAAGTAAGAAAAATCTTTCATTAAAATAATATTAAATCAAACAATATCTTAAAAATTAAAGAATAAAAGAAAATAAAATTTTTTTTACATCGCATGGGGTATACGTGTCCCATGAGCTGTGTGATATCTGTTGGGTAAGAATAATTGAGGAGAATAATCATCATGACAATCTTTAAAAAAAAACATGAAATCATAGTATTTTTGAGTATTAGTTATAAGATAACAAGTATTTAAAGTTTAGTCAGTTTTAGTTATTGAAAAGGACCCGGCCTTTCCTTTCCGGGACACCCCTTTTTTCTTCCAAGTAGTCTCTCTTTCCGTCCCTCTGTTCATCCTATAATCAGTAACCCCTCCAACACTCTTTTTCACCTAAGTTTTTTATCCTTTTCAATCTTTCATTCTCCACTTTTTCTTTCCTTTCATACTCTTGAAGTTAAAGAAGGAAGAGTTGGTCTCTTACTAGGAAACAAGAAAGGGACTTTTCTACTACATATTGAAGATCATCACTTAGGTAAAACTACGATAAGATTACTTGTTGTATGTCACTTTTTATATATTCAAATAAAGACTTTCCCCTTAGATATATTTTTGTTTGTCTTAAACTTTGTTTACTATTATCTTCATCTAACTTTTTTTTTGTTCCTTATTTACATGCCATGTGAGACCCCCTTCATAAGGAGGGGGGAAACCTCCGTACGAAATAGAGGAGAGGAGGACAAAGTTGTTCATTTAAAGTAGTTTATCTCCCTTTATGGATTTATTTGCTATTTAAGAGAGGGGTTTGTCCTCTCATTTGTGACATCCTTTGTACCCCTTAATTTCTTGTTCCCCCTTTCCTTTCTTTTATTAGATATTGTTTGATAATCAGTTGCATACATGTGTATCTTGTAGGTAACTTGTTTTTTTTTTTTTTTTTTTTGATATCTTGCATGAAAAGCATATCATGAATATTTTAATATTCTTATAAAACGTCACAACACAAACATAAAATGTTTTTTTTCTAGTAAGGTTTGAAATTTTTTTTGTCACTCTTTTATCACCTTACATAAATATTGGTGTAAACTCTTGTAAAAAAAATTTTAAAAAAATGCTTTTTATTAAAGTTTGGTGTAAAAAAAAACCAAAACAAAACTTTACTACTTAAGATTTCAAGGAGTGTTTTTTTAGGGATGAGTTTCACACGTGAAGTTTTGCTTATGGGGTTTCATGGATCTGTTTCAAATAAATTTTTTATATACGTACAAAGTTTTTTTATTCAAATTCATCATGAGGTTTTATAATTCATTACTTTTTTATGTGTTTTGATTCTTTAAAAGCTGGTGAACCCGATGTAAGTACAAATGGGTTGATTCATTACTTTTTTTATGTGTTTTCGATTCATTACTTTTTATACTTTTTAATTGTTAGTTGACTTTTAAGTGAGTACAAATGGTTTGATGAAAAAGAGAAGATCGAACTTAAAATAAGTATCCGAAAGAGTGATTGTGTACTCTGGAGTCTACAGAAGACAGCAGACGATGGGATGAAGCCGGCAAGCAATCCAACTCGATTAATTAATCCCAGTGGGCCTATGGGTCGGCCCAAATGTATTTTAAAAGATTTTGGTCCATCTTTGACCCAAATAAGAGTTATGGGCTTTCCAATAGAGCCCACTATCAGCTTGGCTCACACCAAAACCCATTTCTCATAAATGGGATATGGGTCATTCAGATAAATTACCCATGGGTTACTCCAAACCCATTGGGCCTTAAAAATCTTAAACCCATCTAATTTCTTTGATTAAATTAATCCAAAATCAAATCAACCAAATCCAACAAGGGTTACCCAATAACCAGACTGGGCCATGGGCGCAAGCCCTACGTTTCTACCCATGGGTCTTCCAACAGGGCCCATATCCGACTCACTTCACATAAATGGCTAAAAAGATAAAAATAAGTAAAAGGACTTACACCTGAAGAAAATCCCAACAGACTTAATCTGATACATGCTGGAATAGGACAAGGGTGAAAATATAGTTGACTCAAATTAGGGTGACCCAAGGGACCTGCTGAACCGGCGGGGCGGACCGGGGTGTCTTCGGACTTCCCCGGACCATAACCGAGCACTTAGCCAGAATCTCAAGCTGCAGACCAAAATAGCCCTGGTTAGGTTACCTTGTGTCCGTCTGCACCCGTCAGGCGGTGGCGACTCCGGTATTCCATCTTTTAGGAGG
Source organism: Buxus sempervirens (assembly GCA_947561395.2). NCBI lineage: Eukaryota > Viridiplantae > Streptophyta > Magnoliopsida > Buxales > Buxaceae > Buxus > Buxus sempervirens. The sequence goes on along the minus strand of OX387194.1, from coordinate 16,086,600 downwards.
CACGCACCCGACACGTGCGCCCTGCCGTGCGATTTCACCGCGCACAAATAGATTAGGATAATTTTGTAACTTCATTTATTGGGTATTCTTAAAAGTTTCCTTGTAAATGAATAGATTAGAATAATTTTGTCATTTAGTGTATCTATATAAAAGATAAAGTACTTTGCTAAAACTTAAGATTATTTTTTAACCTATTTTAAGGTTTAAAACCATTATTCTGATTAGCATAAGCAACGTGTATCTTTCGAAGGGAACTTTACAAGGGGTCTTTACAAACATTTATATATATATGAAAAGGAATGATTTTTTTTGTCCTTTTCCAAGGGTCAGGAGGTTATTAAATGTTTCTTGTTAGGGATGGCAATGAGATTGCCTTGATTAGCTTGGTTAGTGTTTGGTAAGTTGGGTAAGGGTTCATGTAGCGCCCCAGATCTGGGTCTGCCCTGTCACAGCACCAACCCGTACCTGAAACCTACTTATGGGCCCAATAGAACCTGATAAACACATTTTCCTGGGCAATTACAATGTAGTTATCAGAGTGCATGACTAAAGAAGCATGGAATAAAAGAAAATTTTTCCATATAATCAAAAGATCATCTGTACTATAATCTCCAAAACATGATATACATGTGAACAAAATACAACTAAGGCAACTAACCATTCACGATGATCTTCCCAAAATATACAGATAAGTACAAAAGATTCTTCCAAGAGTATAGGTCCAAAAATAATATTTACATCCTATATACAATCCCCAAGACAAAATACATCATCATAATAAGAACCCAACTACGGGTAGAAATGGTAGCGCTCTAGCCTTTACTCAAGCTCACCCTCAATAACTGCCCCGGTACGCGGCTCACCAAGTGGATCTGAAAACAAATCCGGTAAAACAAAACACACGTGAGACTTAAAGTCCCAGTAAGCAGCAAACATGCATAGATAGAAATAGTTTATGCAGTTTTTATAACATCATGATGATATTCACAATTATATAGTACTAAATGCAACCAAAACAGTTCAATCGGATATAAAAGAAATTCCAATTCAAATATCTCAATTAAAGTAACTCGGGTGATCAAATCAACAAATACGATCGAATACTGTAACTTGTCTTGTTAGGACTCGTGGTCAGCATGTCTGTAAATTAGATTAATGACCAGTATCCATTGCCACCTACACGACTTACAGAGAGAAGCCTAGCTAGGGACATCTCAGCAAGCGGAGTACCCACGTATGGGCTGGCAAGTAGTCAACCTAACCAAGGATCCAGACAAAGTGGGATTCCCCACCCACTGCTCGATGAATCGCATGGACTCCCGCCGGTTCCCCGCGACGGGGGGTTGCCGCAGCCCTCTGTTCCCCGAGATGGCCTCACTGATTCCCCACAGTGGAATGCTATATGGATAAGGCAATTAAAGCTAACAAGCCAATACCAACACACTAATTAGACTCACTGTGGATCCACACTAAGAACAATGTCCAATTAGACGACTCATAAATCAGAACAAACCATTCAATTCCAAGAGTAAAACCAGTGCTTAAACCAAAGCCAAGTGGAATGCCCCATCCAATATTAAATCAACCGAGGCCAAGTGGAATTCCCCATCCACTATTAAATCAACCGAGACCAAGTGGAATTCCCCATCCACTACCGATCCATACCAAGGGCAAGTGGAATTCCCCATCCACTGCCAATAAAACCATAGGCCAAAACCTTGCCAAATCGTATAAGGGTTTTTCAACATTGCTTTCATAAATCCAAGCCAAATCAAAACGAAGGTCATAAAATCCTCAAAACATATTTTCGATGAGTGGGTTGATCTTAAAAATCCCAAATAAGTCACCATACCAAAATTCAATGGATTCCGAGACAAAAAGTTTTGGACCTCAAAAATATTCTAAGTTTGGTTGAAAACGTTGACTTTTCGGTGTCGAATTTTTCTAGACAAATCTACAAGGAGTTTGGGGCTCAATTCCTGGTTGTAGTCTATTGAAGGGTATACAAATCATCTAGAATTTTCTGGGCTTCGGAATCACTCATTTGGATATCAAACTCAAAAAGTGGTCTTATTTGAAAATCGGGAAAACTGGAAGTTTAGGCACAAACTGGAAAGTTGACTTTTTATTGGTTGGGAATTGGGCCTTGGGAGTATTTTTATTGGTTCCAAATGGGGGGTAAAACCTTATTTACATGTAAAGACTTAAGTAAATGGAGCAATAAATACACAAGACATTTACTTTATTGTCTTTCATGGAAATAAGGGTGCTCTGCCGAAGCCTTGAGTTGTTTGGAAGAGGGTTGAGGAGAAAAAGGGTGAAGAGTTCTCAAAAATAGGCTTCAACGTTCGGGCGTTAAAGGCACAGACAAGGCAACGTTCGGGCGTTGGGGTAAAGACTGGGGTTAACGTTCGCGCGTTGAAGTTTAGAGTTCGTGCGCTAAAGGGTAAATCAAGGCTAACGTGCGCGCAGTAAGTTCAACGTTCGCGCACTAAGGTCACGATTAGCCCTGGGCGATTAATCCTGTTTTGTGATTTACTTTAACAGAATCTAATTTTTGGGGGTCTTGGCTCAGGATTAATTGCCAATCTACAGGATTAATCGCCGGCTCGAGTTCTTACAAAATTTTGGCTATTTTCGACACACAACTCATAGAAATCATTTTCAACCTTTCCAATATCAAAGTGGGTGATCACAAAACATCCCAACACACTTAAAAACATCTTCTGAAACAAAGATTCACCTCAAATCTACATGAACATAAATCAAACACATGAAACCTCATTCAAGACACAAATCTCAAACCCTAATATAAAATAGGATCAATAGAGTTGGAAGAACATGGCAAATCAATAGAAAAATAACCAAGATCATCATACAATTAAAACCTACGAATTTTAGAAGTGAATAGCAACATGCAAGATCATTCCTTCAAATAAATCAAACCCTAGAGAGAGAGAATACGAATTTTGTAATTCATTTTGTTTTGAAAGGGTTTGCTACTTACCTGTTAATGGAGAAGCACAACTTCTCTTCAAGTTCTCCTCTCCTTCTTCTTCTTTTTCTTCTTGCTCAAGCTTTCAAGTGAGCTCACAATCTTCCCCTCTTGATCTATACGTCCAAGACAAGATAAATGGGTTTTCAAACCCTTAATTAGAAATTAGGGCATCCTTTTATATGCCCAAGTTTCGGGTCTTTCAAATCTGCCCCTAAACAAAGCTTTTATTCAACTAAACCTTAGGGTGTACCTAAGGCATATCAGGGGTACCTTAGTGTTATTCCAGTGGGGTACCTTAGTATTAAGTGGGGTATCTTAGTATTAAGTGGGGTGTTTGCCTTAGCCACCTCAAAGGCATGCTTTAGGAATGCTTGGAAGGTGTACCTCAGTTAACACAGAAGGGTTACTCAGTTATATGAGGGGTACTTTAGTTATTTGAGGAGGTACCTTGATTATTGAGGGGTACTGTACTTTAGTTATACAGGGGGTACCTTTAGGAAATACAAGGAGGTGTACCCTTGGTAACATGAGGGGTGTACCTTAATAATATAAGAGGGTTACCTGAGTTATAGAATGGGTGTACCTTAGCTACAAGAGGGGGTACCTTAGCTATATAAGGGGCTATACCTTAGGGAAAACAGTGGGGGGGGGGGGGGGGGTTACCTTACTTATATAGGGGTTACTTTAGTGAGACAAAGGGGGTACTTTGGCTATATAAGGGGTGTACCCTAGGTAAAACAGTGGGGGTACCTTACTTATATGAGTGGAGTACCTCTAGGGAACTCAAGGGGTGTACCCTAGGTAATATAGGGGATGTACCTTAGGTATGTTGGAGGTACTTTAGTTATATAAAGGGGGTACCTCTAGCTGTATAAGGGAATGTACCTTAGCTAAACAAGGGGTACTTCAAGTAAGATAGTAGGGTACTTTAGTTAAAATAAAGAGGTACCTTAGGCAATACAAATGAGGTATCTTAGGTATAATTAGGGGGTACTTTAGGTATACATGTGAGGTACCTTAGGCAATGCAAGGAGATACCTTAGGTAAACACAGGGGTACCTATAGGCAAACACAAGGGGATAACTTAGGAAATACTTCGGTGTACCTTGGGTATAGAAGTGGGGTACCTGGGGTATGCTTGAGAGGTTATTTGGGTATTCTTGGGAGATACTTAAGGTACACTTGAGAGGTACCTTGGGTATTCTTAAGAGTTACTTTAGGTACTCTTAGGGGATAATTTGGGTACACTTAGGAGGTAGCTTGGGTAATGTATAGGTGTACTTCTAGTGTTATTCGGGAGGGTACCTGAGGTATACTTGGGAATTACTCTAGGTACACATAAGTCTAAATTTTCAGAATTTGATTTCCAATTCATTAAAGCTAATTGGAGAGTATCTTAAACAATTGGAATTGAGAAATAGCATTAATTAAACTTACCTTAACAACTTTCATATCGTTCAATTGATTCCTCTAAATCCTCAAGAATAATCCACCTCTACCTAATCTTCATAACACAAGTACTTAATTAGTCTAATAATCACACTTTAGATAATTAATCTTAATAATTAAGATATAATCCGGGTCGGGGTTTTACAGTTCAGCCCAAGCGGAGCTACATGAAGCTTAGAGTGGGCGGCTGCCACCCTAAAATTACAAAAGCTTCACAAGTCTACTTATGTAAATAAATTTTGACCCCTCTAAAGCAAATTCCCTTAGAAACCAACTTACATACGTCAATGGAACACAAGTTTCTATCACTAACTCAATTAAAGACTAACTCAGAAATGAATCCCAAATTTTAAAGGAACAATAGCATAATAGTTTTGAAATAGCAATTGTTAATTTGTTCAATCTTGTTGCTTGCGGAGGAGTTAGATTTGTTGTGAAATATAGCGTTTTTTCATTTAAAAAATCTTTTTTTTTTGTCGCTAAAATGGCCTATTCAACTCTTAAAAATAAAACAAAATTTATTTTGTTTGGCACATGCAAAGGACGAGGAACAAATGCAAATTAGAGAGAAGGCATAAGACGTATGATTGATATACTTGAGATAATAGATAGGAGATCTTTATTTGAAATATCAGCTTAAGAAGCAAATCTGTTGAGTTGTGCTATTTATATAAGTATAACCATACAAAAGAAAGCATGCAATATACCCAATTTTCTAGCTTGTGAATGTAACAAAAGTAGTAGTAGTGAATAATATTCATTCAATTAATAGTTTGTAGCATTCATATATGAAAACATGTGTGATAAAAATATCATACTTGGGACACAATACGTAAACATCTTCACAAGCTTTTCCCACCTACGACCCTGGTTTCTTTACAAATTCATCTTCCTTTGCAATTTATTGACCTTCACTATATCAACCATTAGGATCCACTCTTTCATGTCATCAAAGAATTGAAAGTAGGCATGCCTCCAAGATCTTTTTAATACTAAAATCAACACAGCCCAGAACCCTGTTGCAAATCCCAATCCCATGGCAATATAAAACCATAAGTCTTCAAATTCATCTTCATCTTGGTTTTCCCCATGAACAAGTGGTGGAGCATGAGTAGTTTCATCATTTGGGCACACCATCGTTAGAGGGAGCCCACAGAGTTTATGATTACCTTCATATATTGATGAATCGTTAAAGTTCTGTAATTGGTTTCTTGTTGGAATTCTCCCATGCAAGTTATTGTATGACAAATTCAAGTGGTTTAGAAATGTTAAAGAAGAGAGGCTTGAAGCAATTAGGCCTGTAATTTGGTTTCTTGATAAATCAAGTGTTTCTAGTAATTTAAACCTCTCAATCTTCTTTGGAATCATACCTATAAGATGATTCATTGACAAATTCAAAGTACCCAAAAGAGACAAGTTTGTTAGCTCTTCAGGGATCCCTCCAGAAAGACTTTTCCTTGAAAGGTCTATGCTCGTTACGAAATGAAGAGTTGTATTATACTCGAATTCCCTTTCTTTAACAACTAACTCCATATGATCTTGGGTAGTAATGAATTGACAAATGTAATAACAAATTTCCCAAACATGGAGGAATAAATCCTAACAAATTGTTTTTTTTTGAGGTCCAAGATTTGAATATTAGAAAGATGACATAACTGTGGAGGAATGTTACCACTGAACAAGTTAGATCACAAGCGTAGAATTGACAAATGTAATAATTGATCTCCCATCCATGATGTTATGTTCCCAGATAGTCTATTCTTGCCAAGATCAAGGGATCTCAATTCTGTGCAATTGCTCAAGGTTGTAGGCAATTCCCCAGAAAGATCATTGCTACTGAGTTGTACGATAGTTGAAGCAAATAGCCCATTGAACTCGGAATTCTACCTGATAGATTGTTATGTAATAGATCTACATACTACAAGTTTTGGAAATCCTTCCAAAATTGTGGAATTTCTCCAAATAAATGATTGTTTGGAAGAGCAAGTAACCTCAAGTTCTTAAGTTTACCAATGGACGAGGGAATGGTACCATTCAGGAGCTTTTTAGAAAGACTCAAGTGACTCAATGTTCACCACACTATATTGCCAATCTTCAAAGGAATGCATCCAGAAAACAAATTATTATGCAACTTTAGAATGCTCACATTGGACCATAGTGGTAGTTTACCATCCAAACAGTTGGAATCTAGGATTACAACCACTTTATAGGCAAATGATATTGATCTTGGTACCCTTCCTTTTATTTGATTATGGGAAAGATCCAATAGATTCATCTGTGAAGATAACTCCCAAATGAAACTCGGTATTGTATTTGAAATACCAACATTGTTAAGCCCCAACTCTTTGAGTTCCTTTTGTGTTTGAAGCCATGTAGGAAATGTTGGGCCCAAATTGAAGCCAGACATGTAGATGATTTCAAGTTTAAAAAGGGGCATCCAGTTGTTTGGGACATTGAAGATTGATTTTTTTGTTGAAGATTCCAAAACAATGGACAAGAATTTCAATCCCATGAGATTACAAAAATTAGCATCGGTTAGGATAACCCCCCCTCCAAAGAATTCCTATATATATATATATATATCCAATTTGACCAATTTTGAGAGTTGTCGAATGGTTTTTGGAATAGTCCCATTCATTTGATTGTACTCAAGGCTCAACTCTTCCAAAGAAGACAAGTTACTTATTGATGTAGGGATCGAACCATTATAGGATAGTTGAAGAATCCTCAAGCATTCAAGTGATCCTACGGATTGGTGTAAATACCCGGTGAGTTCGGTTCTAAGCAGGTCCAGCATCTCCAAGCTATTCTTAGCGTAAGGAGACAAATAGTAAACAAAATCAGATATCTCTCCACTAACAGAGGTGTATGATAGGTCTAAACTCCTCAACTGACAAAGATTACCCAAACTTTTCGGTATTTGACCCTCAATGTCTAAATTACCGGAAAGAAAAAGCCACTAAAGAGAAGTCACATTTGCAAAGGCATCAGGAATGGGACCTAGCAAGTAACTGCCGCTGAGGTCCAGCTTCACAAGCTTGTCAGTAAACAACCACTGAGGTATTGAAGAGTTGAAATTGTTGAGTGGAAGATCAAGGACCAAAAGAGATATAAAATAAATGGAAGGAAGGGTGAGGGGTAGGTTATCAAGTTTACAATGCAATAAGTGCAATTCTAACAGAGAAGGGAGCATATCAACCACTTGTAGCCAATCATTCTTTGCATTTCCTAGGTCCACATATCCCATATCAAGATATTCCAAAGAAGTTAGACCGAGAAGCCAGTGCAGGTTGTCCACTTGTAATGTTAAATAATCACTGGAATAGGAGTATGCATAGAGATCAAGACAATGCAAGGCCGACAAATTTCCAAGTTGAGTTGGAACTCTTCTCGTAGATGATGCATAGGAGAGGTTGAGGTAAGTCAAGGGGTTTAGTGATCCAATGAATTCCAGGATAGGGATTTCATCAAAATTATTCATGCTTAGATCCAAGTAATTCAAGTGCCTCAAACCAAGCAAGGAAGGATCTATCTTACCTCCTAAACAAGACTTGTTGAATGCTGCGATGCCATCGTAATCATTGAATCGATAAGGGTTGCGAAGATTCAGCTTGACAACATGTCCGGTCATGTTGTTGCATTCTATACCCATCCATTTACAACAATCATCACCATCCAGGAAGACAACCGACCGAATGGATCTTTCATGCTTTCTTTGAAGCTAAGAAGTGCTTTCTTCTTCGCGTCAGTGCAACCACCATGAAGCAATTCTTTGCAGAAACATAATTTGATGATTCTTAGGGAAAAATTCCAAACAAAACCAAATGGAAAAAGGCAAAGAAGTTTAATAGAGTAGATGTAAATAGTACCCATGGTTTTCATAGCATGCTCAATGCAATTACGCAGGGACCTTTTTAAGGAACAAAAGTCTTCACAAAGTCGATGCTTCATCAAAATAAAATAGGTTAGTGGAGGACAGCCACAAAGATGGTGATGCATGACGGAAGGGTTATGTTAGCTGCAACAATCAGGCAAATTGTAATTAAGAACCTCAGCGGACGTGGTGAGTTATAATTGGTTTCAAATCTTTAAGATGAGTCATGACAAGTGAAAAGTCATTTTTGTTACGCGTGAGACAAGGAATACAAGGTTTGATTCAGATCTCTAAACGGTCTCTCTACTGCTCATTAACACTTGATAAAACCTGCCAAGTATGTCCATTTGCATGTGATTCTTGCCTTTCAAGCAAGTAGACGTCAAGCAAGTAGACGTCAACCACATCAATAGAAGACCTTGCAGCCCAACCTGACCCAAAAGCTAGCATACACAATACGTTAGTGGAGGAGAGAGCCAGAATAGTTAGGATTCGGAAGTCAAGTCTGGGCATTTAGTGGCTCCCTTTTCTCAAAAGTGTCGTCACTTGTGAGCGTAATGGACGGAGATGAACCATGTAAGGTTATGTTAGCTGCAACAATGAGGCAAATTGTTTAGAACCTCAGCTGACATGGTTAGTTATAATTGGTGTCTCATTTTTGCGCACCGAAAGTGCCGAAAAGTGAAAACCCTAATTGAAAAGTCAAACCCGAAAGGGTCAAAAAGTTGACTTTTTATCTAGTGCAAACCAGTCACCAAACTTATACCATTGGAAAGAGGATTCTAATACGATTATAACACAATTGAGTTTACTCAAATTGGAGTCCAAACGAAGAAGTTATGAGCTGGTCAAATCTGAGAATAGCATAAATTAGCTTTTTGCTAAACCCCAGATCGGCTATTCGAACTGATCCCAGTACAAAAGGCATTTCGACACGATCCTAACGCAACTGAGTTTGCCGGAATCGGAGTCCCAGATAAGGAGATATGAGTAGAACCGGCTCCCGGGGAGCAGTTTTGTCTTTTTGCTAAAAGCTTAATCAGTAGTTCAATTTTATACCGGCAAATAGAGATTTCCGACATGATTCCAACGCAACTGAGTTTGCCTGAATCGAGGTCCCAAATAAGAAGTTATGGGCCGATCAAACCTGGAAATAGCAGAAATTGGTTTTCTGATAAACCCCAGATTAGCCACCCAAACTTATGTTAGCATAAAGAACATCTCGACACAATTCCAACGCAACCAAGCTTGCTGGAATCGAAGTCCCGGATAAGAAGTTATAAGTAAAATCGGCTCCAGGGTAGCAGTTTTCCACTTCTGCAAAAAATCTCAGTCTAATATCAAACTCTAGCTCAGTGGATAGAGAATCTCGAGCTGATTCCAATGCCATTAAATTTGCTAAAATCATACTCCAGATAAAAGAATTATGGGCAGTCAAAGTTACGGTAAAACTACACATGTGGCAAAAATTAAGCAGAGGACAAAAAATAAAAAGATCTCTAATAAAATAATAATATACTATAAAAATCTATTAATTAAATTAAATGAAAAATAAAAGGAAAAGCCAAAGCACATGTGTTTAAACAAAAGAAAAATCATAAATAAAATAATATTAAACCATAAAAATCAAGACGTTAAAATAAATAAAAAGTGCAAGATAAGAACACATGGGGAATAGGTGTCCCATGAGGTGTCGGATAAGGAAAAGGGTAATAATTGTTTTTCCAAAAAAAAGGCATGGTATCAAAAATATTGATGATTTGGACATGGAATACAAAAATAATTATGTTTTGGTCATGGAGTATAAAAACGCTTCATTAGCCCATTTTTAGGGGGGTCGGCTCACTTCTCTCACACTCTCCATTTCTCTCCCACCTCTCCCATTCTCTCCACTCTTTCACCACCATACATCCTCATCCAAAATACACTCTTCTAACTCATTCCAACTTCCTAATCTCAAAAACCTTCTTCTATAGTCATCTTTAAGTCTCCCTTCTTCTTTTTCACTTAAAGAAGAAACCACAAAAGGTGTTGTTGGTGCTATCAAGCGTTGTTCCAGCCACCAAGGTGTTTCAAAAGGGATTAAATACACTACACAAAGGTCTTTGAACCTCATGAAAGTCCTCAAGGAAAAGAGGGGGACCATACGTATGCTTCAAGGGAGGCTGAGAGTCATTTTCATGAGTTTAATGGTCTTAATTTTCTGTTTGGTTGTTGTTCTATTGTTTATTCAAAAAGGGGAGTCTGTTCCTCTTATTCCTTAACTCTTTTGTACCCCCTAACTTCCCCTCTCATCCCTTATTTGGTTTAATCTTATATTTCAGCCTTATGTTTGTTGAAATATGTTGTATTTGTTTGAATATGCTATATGGTATGGTAAATACCTATGTAGGTTTAATTGTTTTTTATATACATGTATTTGGAAGCATACGTTATCTTATATCCCACTGTTGGGCTGCTTATTGACTGTTGTAGGAAGTAGTAGCATGCTTCCTTTTCTTCTTTTTTTATATTCACTCACTAGTCATGTCCATGCATCATAGTGTTTCATCCCCTAGGTATTTGGCTAGTGTTTTGCCTTGTGAGCATGTTTCTTCTTCTTCTTTAATAATTATTATTTTTCCAGCATGATCCCTCATCTGTATATACTCCAAGTCCAGCCCTTAAACCTCTTTTAATAAGCATATTAATCCCATCTTTAATGAATATACACATGATGATATCTTAAGAAGCATGTGTACATAAATACTCCTTTACTTATATGCTGTTTTACTTGTTTTTTTCTTTATGTTTTTCATGCTCCATTGAATCTACCTAGCCTATTTAAATCCTTTTTGGTTGAATGTTTGAATGAATTGGTCGAAATAGACTAAGAATGTGGATTTCCCCTTTTACAGAACCACTGTGGGCCCACACAAGCCCTGCAAATACTCACAGACTTGGAGATTTTGTTTTCTGTGAAAAAAGAAATTGCAAAAATTGAATTTTCAGTTTAACCGAAAACTCAGGTCGGTTAATGGTATTTTCAAAGATAACCAAAAATTAATTTCGGCTGAACTAAAAATATATGTAGCCGAAATTTATTTTTGGCTATATTATATTTTCTATTTAGCTGACACAAGTTTTTGGCTACACTAGAAAAATATCAAAAATTCATTTTTTAATTGTTTGTTCATTTATTGCTTTATTTCAAGCCAACCGAGTGAACCAGCAAGGTTTCCGGGTCGACCAGAAACCCAAAATGGGCCATGGGTCTCAAAGCCCAATTTGATTCATAGGTGGGCCTTCCAACGGGGCCCACCTAGCCCAAGAGCATTTTTGAATTTAAATAAGATAATTAAAATAATTTAAATGGGCCAAACCTTACGAGGCCCATCAAAAAGCTCAAAATTGATACATGCAGGCTTAGCTTAGGAATGGTTTGGCTCAGACCATGGGCCAGGGCTTGTCGAGCCCACTAAGCCCATTGACCCAGTCAAGAAGGGTCCAACACCCTAATTCATCAAGTCCTGGACCACCCAGTCCAAATCTAGGCTATGGGACCCAAGCCCAAAGTCGAGCCCACTTTTGGAAATTAAATAAAATAGATAAATTAAATGACTTTGGCAACCATGGTGTGGTCTACCCAAGCCCATCAAACTAATCAAACCCACATTGAAGAAAACTTAAGCTAATCCCACTTAGACCCTAAATTAAAAATAATCAAATTAACCGAAGTCCAAAAGGGCCTTTAGGCTTAATCAAGGCCCAACAAGGGACAAGTGGGCCTAACTCAGCTCACCAAGGCATCCGTGGACCTTCCAAAGGGGTCCACCCAATCTGACCCAGACCACTTAATTTAATCAAGATAAAATCAAATAAAAAGGGACCTACACCATATTGTGGTCCTGCTCGGACTTAATCAGAAAAATGTTGGATTAGGACAGGGTGAGTTTAGAGTTGACTTAATAACTAGGAAGACCCGAGGGACTCGTCAACCGGCGAGGCGGACCGGGGTGTTTTCGGACTTCCTCGAACTGTAACCTATAGCTTAGCCAGAATCTCGAAAAATCGCAGACCAACCAAATTAGACAAAACTTAGGCACCCAGGTGTCCACCTGCACCCCATCAGGTGGTGGCGACTCCCTTTCCCCAATGTATCCTTCGGAGGTACGCACACCCACATCCTGCATGCACCTCATAGTGCGATTTCACCTGCACAGCCTGGCGACTCCGCTGGGGATTTCTTGACCCAATCAAACCCTGTTTAGCAAAAGTCAACTTAGGGGATATATACTGGTTTAGGGAAACCTTACTGCGTGACCTTAGTGAAAGACAGAATACACGTAACTGCGTGTTCTGGGGAGTCCTGTCAAATGGACGCGAAAATTGTCTAAGGTAAGTGGGTTTTAAGCGGGACCGCTGTGACCCCTCCACTTACCTAGGGACTCTCCCAAAACATTGTATTGCGTGCCAATTCTGCCTTTCACTATAAAATAGGCAGCAAGAGCCCTTTCATCAGTCAAATATCCAAATAAAACTCACCCATTTAGACATAGCACTCTGCCCAACTGCACACACAGGCACCCCACCGCACCATGGATGATTTTCTTTTCTGCATTAAACTGCATGGGGTGACATGCACGAGGGAGACTGCGTGAATGATTCGATTTGAATGCTTCTGTGAATGGAATGGAATACAGCTCTTCTTCACCAAAACCTAGACCTCATTAGCAGTCACCCTTTTGTTTTAATAAACTTATTTTTGGGATGGTATTAGCCCTACGCTCCCGTGGATTGCAGGGGAAAGCAAGATAAACCCATCTCCCCAAGTTTCTGGATTCCTTAAGCGCCACTGGTTTCTTGCCGTGGTACGCGAGAGGTCTAGTACTTGGTCCAGACCTTTATAGGCTGATGTCTCGGGCTGGGTATCTTTTCCCCACCTATCGCTTCTGAATAAACCGCAATGTTGTGATTTTGATTGCGATTTGAATGATGAATACAAGATGAGTAAAATCAACATAAAACCCAAGAGTCCATCAGGGGCAGCAACCCCCGCTTTTTGCATCAAATTGAGTAAACCTTAGATCAAGGGCTATCTTAGCCCTAATTTAGGAAGCCAACCCAATCTTGATCAGGGGTGCTACCCCAGATCCATGCATTGAGTCCCGTGAGCAGTGGACCTTGACCGATTGAGTCCGCTAGAAGTACCCTAAGTCTAGGTCGGTCTTTTGAGCAGATGAAAGCCAGTCAGATCAGACAGTCAGAGGAAAGCAAGCCAAATCAGAACAGGGACAAAAAACCCTAGGTCTAGGAATTTGGCCTACCTGCCTTGAAGCAAATTTGTAACCTCCTTTTAGGCTGTAAAATGTGAATTCTTTTTACATTCTTTGTAAAATACCATTGTAATTTCGCCCTCTATGGAAAGTTGTAAGTTTTTGCTATGGCCCGACACCAAGAGTAGACAAAATAGCAGATGAAAGACAAAGGCTGATCAGGACTTGGACGTGCTTCCTAACACAAGTATGTCTAGGAGCCGTGCCTTGATAGGCACCAACCTTTTTAGGACTGTGCACACACTTTTGGATGTTTTTGCTAATTTTTTGTCCACGATGGGGAGGCTTAAGCTTATGCGCCTCATCGTGCGATTTCACCGTGCACAATTGGTTTCAAATTTTTAAGCAATGAATAGTCATTTTTGTTACTCGTGAGACACGGAGAAGATGAGGTTTTGATTCATACCTCTAAATGTTCTCTTTGCTGCTCATTAACACCTGATAGAACTTGCCAAACATGTCCATTTGCATGTGATTCTTGACTTTCAATAAAGTAGACTCCACCCACGTCAATAAAAGACCTTGTAGCCCAATACGTTAGACTCCAACCACATCAGCTCACTTTGCTTTAAGTGACATGTACGTCAGCTCACATTCAAATGTCTTGGTTTTAAGTGATATTTTTCCAAATAATTCAGATTCAATCATAAAATTCTTGATACTTGTGGATTAGTTATACTTTTAAAATAATTGAGAATCAGTGTCATTTTATTAATTATAATAATTTTATTCATCATATTTATTCATTATAATCATAATTACAATTTCAATTAAATATTATTAATTATAATAATAACTTTCTTTTAAAAATCAATTATAATCTTCTTTTAAAAACTAGAGTATCATATGAGTGTTCATCCTCTGCAGCGCATGTTGCGTACACCCCCTCACATTCAGTTGGGGAGCCCACCATACATTTGGGGGGCCCCACACGATCATGTGAGGGGCTGCCTACAGCATGCGCTATAGATGATGCCCATTCGTATCATATGCTATAGCATAATACTCTAATTTACAAGTATAAGTATTTTAATTACATAAAGTGATTAAACTAATCAGAAAAATTAATTTTTTAATTAGTAATAGAATATAAATTATATAGATTTTAAAACCTTTGTCAGAGTATATTTGACACAGCATATCTATTATCTAAAATAAAGAAACAATTTGTAAGTTTTTTTCTCTTTGTGTGCCTGATTTTTTGCTCTCTTTTTTTTTTTACATTTTCCTTTCCGGCTTTACTGACATTCACAACGATTGTTTAGAAAAAATTAGTATTTTTTGTTACTTTCTAATAATAGTCTTTATTCAGTCACCAAAATCTTGGTAATTATGAATTAGTGATACTTCTGAAAAATAATTGAGAATGAATGCGATTTTACTTTTTACATCAAACTTCTTCCAAAAATGCCCTGAAAGCACTTCTTAACCTCATTAAAATATAATAACAAACAACCTTTTTTTAAGGTTTGTTGAGGGCATTTTTGGAAAAGGTCTTTCATAAAGATAAAATGACACTAATACATAGTTATTTCCAAAAAGTATTACTAATTTTTTATTACAAATAATTTTGTGACAAATGAACAACATTATTTTTAAAAACATCACTAAAAGTCACTTTTTCATTTGTTTAGTTCTGCTTTTCATTAGAGATGATGTCAGCTCACTTTGCTTTATTAAGCCCACTTCATCCTTGTACACATGAAAACATATTTAGAAAAGTTTGTATCTGATTGAACTTCCCTTGTCCAATTTATTGTGGATTGCCGGAACTTGATTGAGTTATGTAAAGAATATAAACAACATTCAAAGATGATCCTAGGATATAGTGGAAAGAATATAAAACACCACTCTGACATGTCTAAATAGAGTTCTTATGGCATCTAAAATCATATGTGATCAAATTTAGCTAAAGCAAATGAGAAAAAAAAATAGTGATGGGAAGTGTGCCTGAAATTGGAGGTGCAATAAAACTCGTCGCTAAAATTAAAATTAATTTCATGAAGCTTTGATTATAAACAACATTCCTGTATGTGTCAAAGCAAAGCAGCAACTTCTAACAATGGAACAGCGCAAGTGGAGCTACATGAAGCTTAGAGTATTACAACATGAAGAATCTAAGCTCAAGACTGCTGTACAAGAACAAAGTAGTTAGTTGGTTGTTAAGTTAGCTTTTCTGTTAGTTAACTTTTCTGTTTCTGTTAGCTTTTCTTTTAGTTGGTAGAATAGTTTGTTAGACATTCTTACTGTCGTATATATTCTCTTTGTAATTCAGTTGACATTCATTCATTCATTAGCAAGAACGTATGAGTTTCTATCCATGATTTGAGCTCTGGTTTTCTCACACTCTTCCATTATTTTCTTGGTCTTCATTCCCCTGTTTTTTCTTACATGGTATCAAAGCAGGTTGAGGGCTATAGACCATGGCAACCAATTCAAACATCAATGATTCTTCTTCATCTTATTCACGTTTCTTGAATTTTAACGACTTCACCAACCCTTACCAACTAGATAATGGTGACAACCCAGCAATTACTCTGGTGGCTGATCTCTTGACCACAGAGAATTATGTTCCTTGGTCTAGAGCTATGCGTAGAGCACTTAGGGCCAAGAACAAGATTAGTTTTGTTAATGGAGAATTTCAGAGACCCGACAATCCAAGAGACCCACTATTAGATGCTTGAGAGAGATGCAATGACCTGGTGGTTTCTTGGATCTAGAACTCAGTTAGCAACTCAATCAAGGCTACCCTTATCTTTGTGGATGATGCTTAAGAATTGTGGACTGAACTACAAGACAAGTACTTACAGCAAAATGGCCCTAGAATTTTTCAATTAAAGAAATATTAGCTAGTCTTATGCAAGAACAAGATTCAATGAGTGTTTATTATGGTAGACTTAAACCTCTTTGGGATGAACTCTCTGTTTATGATCCAATTCCTAAGTGTGATTGTGGAAAATTAAAAATTCTCTTGGACCGATATCAAAGAGATTGTGTGATTCAGTTTTTGATGGGACTTAATGATGCTTACTCCAATGTAAGAGACAAGATTATGTTGATTGATCCACTGCCCCCAGTCAATAAGGTGTTTTCCTTGATTCAATAGCAATAGAGACAACATCAAATGGTCTCTCAAGCATCTGTACCTGAATCTATAGCTCTTTCTACAAAGAAGAGTTTTGTCAATTTCAAATCTAACATGAAGCCACCAGGTAATGCCAAACAAAATAAACCCTATTACACTTATTGCAAGGTTTTAGGACACACTTTGGATAATTGTTTCAAGGTAGGAAACTCTGAGGTTCCAATCTGCACCCATTGTAATATGAGTGGACATGTGGTTGAAAAGTGCTATAAGCTCTATGGGTATCCCCTTCGACACAAGCTTCACAAGAAGTCCAAGAATATAGTGGTTTTTGCAAATTCTGTAACTAATGATGAAGAGGACAGTAGTGAAGAGAAAGTTGCGTTAACAAAAGGCCAGTACCAGCAACTGTTGGCTTTGCTACATCCAAAGGATCTATCATCAACAACACATTCAATCAATCATGCCCAAACCATCTTCAACCCAACAACAAATCTCTCCAACTCCTCCAAAATCTCTAGTATTTCTACTTGTTTATCAACTTACATTCATAGACTTTCCAACATTGCTGATGTCTCCTAGATTGTGGATACCGGTGCAACAGATCATATGATCTGTTGTACTTCCTTTTTCACCACAATCACTTCACAAGTTTCATACACTGTAAAATTGCCAAATGGCAATGAAGTTCCTGTAATACACATTGGTAATATCCAACTTTCAGAAACCTTGATGCTTAAAGATGTCTTACGTGTACCCTCCTTTACTTTTAATTTGTTGTCAACAAAGAAACTAGCTGAAAACCTCACATGTTGCCTTGTTTGTTTCTATGATTCTTGTTATATTCAGGACCTTGTCTCTTGGACAACGATTGGGATTGCTGAAGTTAAGCATGGCCTCTATCATCTCTTGAAGTTTGTGGCTCCTCCTTCAGCTCTTTCTGACAAATTTTTGACTCTATACAATAGAAATTTTTTTTGCTTCCGCTAATGTTGTTGATGGTTTATCAACCACCAACCTTTGGCATTGTCACTTAGGCCATATATCTCATTCAAAAATTAAGCTGATAAATGATCCTATTGTACAAAACAATACCTCTTATGATAATGAAGAACCTTGTTTTGTTTGTCCCATTGCTAAGCAACATCGACTCCCTTTTTCGCTTAGTGAACATAAAGCATCCTCTATGTTTGAATTAGTGCATTGTGATATTTTGGGACCTTGCTCCACCATACCCTATGATGGCTCAAAGTACTTTCTCACCATAATTGATGATTTTTCAAGAAGCACATGGGTTTACCTTCTCAAGAATAAGTCTGAGCTCAAAGAATATGTGGAGTCCTTTTACAACTTGGTAGAAACTCAGTTTGGGATCAAGATCAAAATACTTAGAAGTGACAATGGAGGAGAGTTCCAAATGACAGAATTCTTTGCAAGTAAAGGTATCATCCATCAAAGAAGCTGTGTTGAGACCCCACAACAAAATGGGGTGGTGAAAAGAAAACATAAACACCTATTGAATGTTGCTCAGACCTTGAAGTTTCAATCCAACATTCCTCTCAAATATTGGAACACTTGTGTTTTGATTGCAGCATACTTAATCAATAGAACCCTTACTCCCTTGTTGAATAACAAAACCGCTTTTGAGCTTCTTTTTAACATCAAGCCTTCATATGGTCACATAAGGGTGTTCGGGTGCCTTTGTTTTGCAACTACCTTGTCGCAAGGTCGGAAGAAATTTGATCCTAGAGGAAAGAAGTGTGTCTTCCTTGGATATCTCTTTCGAGTTAAAGCCTACAGATTGCTGCACCTAGGTACTCACAATGTATTCTTGTCTCGAGATGTTATTTTTCATGAATCAATCTTTCCATTTCTCACTAATCCTCAACCTCCACCATCTGCTACATCAAATATTCCTTTCTTTATGCCTTCATTTGATCCTAATTCCCATATTACTGCCTCACCACCATGCCATAATTCTCCAGCAACCACTGCACCAAACAATGGCCTTTATCCAGTACCCATATCTGTAGATTCATCACATTCTACAACATTTTTTTTATTCTAGTTTCGACTCTCCTTCATCACCTCCTATTGCTAACTCATCATCTGAACCAATACATCCTTCTTCTTCTCAACCTACCACACCCATCTCTTCTCCTCCTCTTCGCAGGTCACTTAGAGTAAGAAGGGCACCTCAACACCTTCAAGAGTTCCATTGTCAGCAGGAAAAATTTAAGACTTCACCTCAATCATTGACTGAGATGACAACACCATATCCAGGTACTCCTTTTTCTTTAACTAATTCCTTGTCATATCAGAGGCTCTCTTCACCTTTTCAAACTTTTACCACCTCCATTTCAACTCACCTCGAACTTGCTTCTTACAAAAAAGCCATGAAAGATCCTAAGTGGTGCAAAGCCATGGACGCTGAATTGTTAGCCTTGGAAGAAAACAACACCTGGGTTCTAACTGATCTACTAGTTGGTAAACATGCAATAGATTGTAGATATGTCTACAAGGTGAAATATAATTCAGATGGAACTCTCCATGATTTGAGCTCTAGTTTTCTCCCTCTCTTCCATTATTTTCCTAGTCTTCATTCCCCTGTTTTTTATTACATAGAGTGGGCGGCTGCCACCCTAAAATTACAAAAGCTTCACAAGTCTACTTATGTAAATAAATTTTGCCCGCTCTAAAGCAAATTCCCTTAGAACCCAGCTTACATACGTCAATGGAACACAAGTTTCTCTCACTAACTCAATTAACGACTAAGATCCCTCTTGTGGATAAATCTCATCTCAACTATAGTCATATAAATTGTTTGAGGCTTATCTGCTATCAATCGTCCTATGATATTGATCTTGTGGGACCAACATTTATGACAATAATTGATTTGTTTAAAACATTAATCTCTTGTTTATGATAACTTATGTTTAAAAATTATTGATCCAGTGCAGTGAAGGTGTAGATTTTCCTCATCATTCCTTTCTTCCTTCATTCTTACCAACACTTGTTCTGCACCAAGCACTTGTAATTTCATCAGATTAGGTGATGTGACACGTATATAATTGGAGGGAGATTAAGGTCTACCTGGAGGGAAAAAAACTTATTGAATGAATCAACAAGTGACGAGTGTCATTTTGTGATAATCATTTCATTTATTATAAATTATTTGGAAACGAAAGAAAATAATTATCCCCACAAATAATAAAAAAGGGAAAAAGAAAAAATCATAGATATAAAAACCCTCTCAAAACCCCCCCCCCCCCCCCCCCCCTCCTTTTTTTTAAATAATGAATGACCAGTAACACATCATATAAGTCATTATATGTTGAAGGGACATTTGAATTAAAATTTTCTTTTATATATATATTTTCCTTTCTAAAAGAAACAATCCATGAAAATTTATTCATGATTTTTTTTTTTTTTTTTGCTTTGTGGAAGATTAATTATTTTTAATCTGGTATTGTGCCTATACTTCTTGGCCATAAGAATAATAATGAGTACTTTTGGAAGAATTTGATATATAAGCTTTAAGTAATTGAAAATATCTAGTTATGAATGTTTTATTTCCTTGAATGTTCCTTTAATTATGACAGTATTAATAATGAATGAATTGGATGTAGGGGTTGCTTATAATTGACTTTAAATGACCATTTCTACTCTTCCAATAGCCAAATAACTCTCATATTTGAGGGTAAAGGTGATAAAAAGACACTTATGGTTTTCTACAAATAGGCCTAACCCTTCCCACTCCAAACCACACCTCTTCTCATCTCTTTTTTACTTTCTTAGAGTCTTGTTGAGCGATTTTGCCAATGGTCAGCAGACTCGACAAAGTGCTCACATGGGGGCGTCCCTAGGCCAACCATTGGCAAATCTTTTAACAAGGTTCTAAAGAAGTTAAAATTTTTTTTTTTTTTTTTTTTTGCTTTCTTCATTTTGTTCTTAGAATCATGTTCAAAAAGTTTGCTAATGGCTTGCAGAGACACAGTGCTCACATGGGCTCATCCCTGAGCCCGACTGTTAGCAAATCTTTGAACAAGGCTCTTACAAAGTTATCATTTTGTTTTTTTTTTCTTCATTTCTATCTCTTCATGATTAAACAGGAGTTGCAAAAGTATTACTTGCGTTGATTATTGCTTGGACAGCCAAGAAATAATCGACACAAATATCACCTTTGCAAATTCTCGTCTCGGCAGATATAAGTATTGTTACATTTTTAAGAACTATATACATGCCATCCATGTTCTACAAAACCTTCTTTACTTTTCTCTTGCAGCATTCATATCAATGATTTTTTTTTTTAAAAAAAACCTTCTTTAATACTTTTTTTTTTCTTTAAATCTTTACTCATGGCCTTTGAGCCATGGCCCGACATGACACGGCCCACCTTCTACCATGTCGTGGGCCGTGCTATGCCGGGTATATTGATAAATGGGCCAAGTACAACACGGCCCATTTCCACGATAGGCGGTGCCATGCCGAGCTAGCCCGATAAGCAACCCTAATTGGATATGTTGTAAAATGAACCAAAAAAACACTCATTAAATACCAAGCTCTGCTTTTTTTTCTTTTTTCTTTTTCTATTGGGTAATCAAACTAAGGGTAATTTATTCATCGCATATATAACGTTTATTCATGACCCATAAAAATGTTAAGACTTCAACTCAATAAATCCTTAACCCTTCAAATGTCCTCATCGTCATCTATACTATTAATAAAGAGAAAAGGAGGGGAATATTCCCTCTAGATTCTGGCCCCACTTTTCTTTTTCCAAAAAAATTGCCCTCCCTAAACAAAACAATGCCCATTATTTTAAACATGTAGTAACTACCTCGAGTTGTTTATCTAAGTGGTCCCACATTTTCTACATGCGTAGTGTGTGCAGCCGCCTAGTCTATACTTTATATAAAGCCAAAGACCCTATTTTGTCACTAATATTTCATACCCAAAATACCCTCCATCTTATGTCAAATTGACTCCTATGCCTATTTATTACCGCCACCCTTTTTTGTTTTTTAATTTGCTATGTACATAGCTCGTGCACTCCCCTAGTTACCATAAGGAAAAAAAAAAGTTAGTTTCCATTAAAGTGGGTTCAGCCACACAAATATATGCTATGGTTTATCTAATCTTTCTTTCTTTCCTTTTTTTTTTCCTTTCTTAGTAAGGAAGAAGGGAGGAAGGAGGCTGATAGCATGGCCAACCCCCCCCCCCCCCCCCTCCCTTGTGCATGACTATAGTCGTCCCCCCCTTGTGCAGGACTATAGTGGCTTCCTCCTTGCTGCGAAATGTTCGGATTGAGCCATAGCTACCAATAAACTTCACCTTAGTCAGATGAATTGGACTGTCATAATAACGGTTGCAGGAACTTCAAAAGGCCTTGTGAAAAGAGCTGAAGTATTTTGGCTAATCAGGGACTGTTAGGTTCAAGTATGGTTAACCAATCTCCTGAAAGGTAATGTTTTCACATACCCATCTGAAATAAGCTAGAAAGAAAGATTACAAGATAGAAGAAAGACTGTGAAACCCCGTTCTAATATCCCTATCACACCCTAATTGGTAAGCTCAATGTGTAGGTGAAGTTGGAGAAGCTCAAGCCTAAAGCCAGTCAAAGTGGCTAAGCCCCGGCGTGTCAGTGACCCCTGAAGGTGAACAACTTCTATTTGGTTAAATAAGATTTCCATGGTAAGACAAATTTGCTAAAGTTTGGTTGGTATTATGTAATAGGAGGAGAGGGTGGAAAACTCATAAATTGTTGAGACTTGTGGAAGCCACTTAAGTGAAGAAACAAAGGGGGAAAGGCCATTCACGACCAAACCATTCCCCAAAACCCTTTCCTCTTCTCTTGCTCTCCTACTCTCCCATTTTCTCTTCACTTCTTCATCACCTTCTTTCCCATTTTCGTCCCCATTCGTTTCTAAACTCATTGGAAGAGGTTACTTGCAAGAATAGAAAGAAGAAACCCCCAAGAAAAGTGATTTTTCGTTTGGGTTTGGAGCTTGGAGATTGGAGGAACGAGCATCCAAGCGAGCAAGGAGCTGTTCGTGGGTTGATTTAGGAGCTAAGAAACTTGCTTAAGAGTTTGCAAGAGGTAAGCAACACCACCCCAACCTTGTTTTCCCATTTTCGGCCAAAAATCGCATGTTAGAGGAATTTTAGGGTTGAGATGTGAAAACGAGTCCTAGGCCAAATGGGAGGGATATCTTTGAGGGATTTTGTTGGTAGTAGATTTCCACACATGCTAGGAGAGATTTCGAGTCCAAAAACACCCATAACAAATGATATTTGAGAAAAATCGAAATCCCCAAAAGTTCGGATTTCTTGAACTGTCAAAAACCCAGGCCGCTCAAGCAGTCGCTCGAGCGCGGCATCAGGCGGTGGTTTTAGGTAGTTTAGGTAGAGTTTTATGGCATGGCCGCTCGAGCAACTGTTCTAGTGATGTGTTTAACAGAAGAATCCGAAAGCTATTTCCTAACTGCTCGAAGCAAGCTCGAGCGCCCTTACCAGAATTTCCATAATTTGCACTTTTAGCCCAGATTGAACTACCCTATGTTTTTATTCAAATCTAACCTTATGTATAAGTGAGAGTTAGGTGTCTAGGAAGTGTTCCAACTTGAAGTATTGCAAAATTCCAAATATCAAGGATTTTGGGTACGTCTTGCCTAAGAATGTCTTAGAAGGAGTTTTTGTCCCAAAATACTATAGAAATAGGATAACTTGATTCCACCACCTCAAACACTTTCCAAATGACCATTAGAAGTAGAAATCAAGAACCAAAACCAAGTTGTTCAAGGATCCAAAGAGTGGAGGCATAGGTTGCCCAATTTGAGTCATGAAATGTAGAATTTCTAGAAAACCAAACCTTTACTATTGACCATCAAGGTGAGTACACCACACATGATGAGACGGGCTTCGGCCTGGTATTTTACACCTAGTATGAAGGGCATTGGGCCCATATTACACTTAACATGAGTTGCACGATAATGATGGCATTGGCCCGTATTACATTTGCACCACCTCAAGGGCTTTGGCCCGTCACTTGTAACATGAGATGAAAAGGCAGTGGCCCATGATCATTAATCACAAATGAGATGGCAGTGGTCCATTGTATTGATATTGAAAAGAAGGTAGTGGGCCCAATGACATTGAGATGTATTGAGCAGAGGGCAGTGGCCCAAGATTGACTCGGGTAAGGTCATGGGCTACCCTTTAATATTTTCCTTGCAATAGTGCATGAGGAATTGATCATGAGTATCTGACCAGTAAGTCTTTGTGGATTGTGAGCAGTTCATCTCAGTTGGGGTAGTGGACCCTTGTTCCTCCCAACTTGGAGATAGAGAATTAGCATCCTCCACTCAAGCTTGAGATAATTGATGTGTTATTATTATGTACCTTGTTGCTATAATTGTTGTGAATTTGATAAATAACACATCGGCATAATGAACCCTTAAGGTATAGATCCATAGTCTTAAATGGGAATGTTTGTATATATATGCCATGGCCAGTGTTATTGTTACTATACTGCTCTATTGTGATATCATCCCGGTACCAACATCATCGGTGGCCGATGCCCACTTGCTACGGGGAATCGGCAATAGATGTCTGTACGTCAAGGGGAATCGGCGTATGGATGCCTATGTCAAGGGGAATCGGCGTAGATGCCTAGCCACCACATGAAATCGGTGAAGCTAGATGAGGCCATGTGTAGTATATATAAACATCCTAGATGAGGCCATGTGTAGTACATAATTGCTATTAAATGGATTATCTACACATTGAGGCACATGCATGCACTATTGTATGACACATAAGATGCCGTGGATTTTGTAGTATTAGAACTACCCGCATGTCATGATTTATCGAAAGATATTTACATAAACTGTGTTTTCACTGACTCATGCATGTGTTGCTTACTGAGACATTCGTCTCACAGTTGCTTTCTATCTTATTTTTCAGATCCATCAACATTCGGCGTGAAGAATCGGGCAGGGGATAGAGGCAAGGAAAATGCCATCGGGTACAGAGAGGAAGACTACTATAAGCCTTAAGATTTTCTTTTGATCATACTTGTATAGCTTTGGTTTGTGAAACCCATACATTGAGAGGAGTGACTAATCACCCAACATTTGTAATTAAACTCGCATGTTTTATTCCCTCTCAATTATATATATATATATATGATCACACTTTTGAATATCCACACGTATAAACTGTTGCACTTGCACTCGTTAAGAAAAGTTTTAAAATCCTTCGTGTTTTGTAAGTATATTGGCCCACTTGCCATGGTCTAGGACGGGTTGTGCCTTGGAAGGGCAGACCTGGTTCCGGGTCGTGACAAGGACCATAACCAAAGCAATAAAAATTGAATCAATGGTCTTCAACAAATATAGAAAACATGATAGAATTTACAAAAGCCCATTTGAAACGAAAATCAAAGAAAAGGATTTGAGATTCCACCTTAGAAACAGAACCAGAATGCAAAATGCTAAAGAAGTTGCGAAAATTCAACGAAGAAACACAAAATAGTTTTGATAAATATTGCATTCTTGATTATAGAATAGAAGTTTTGATGGGGGCAAAAGTTTTCGCCAAATTAATGGTCAACGGGTCACATCTCGCTCAACCTATATTTGAAAGGGATTTACCGAAAATACAAAAAAAAAAGGGAAATATTTGAAAGAGGTTTACCCGGTTCATGGTTCGACCAACTTGCAATTTAACATAAGGGGACAGTTGCCTACTTTATAAGGATTTTCGCTCGGAATGTTTATTCCCAGCCGAATTAGAGATATTTTTAAAACATTGAGAATGAGTGTGATTTTACTGCTTACGTAAGATTTCTTTCAAAAAGTCCCTCAAAACACTTATTAACCTCATTAAAACATGAAAACAAACTAAATTTTAATTACCAAGAATTTGGCAACTAAATCAGGATCATTTTTTTAAAAATCATCACAAAAAACCAATTTTTATAAAAGAGATATGGCATGCAAATAACAATCCACATCGGCTTGTACAGTTCATTCCCAGCGAAAACGTCCCTTTATCAAATACTCAATTTTTCTTTACTGGTACATTTTTCATAAGGAATCTCAGAAATATTGGATTCATGTAGGTTTTATACAGATGGGTTTCTATCTATAATTCAGATAGTAAGAGTTTCTCTCATATTTTGAACCAAAATGGATTTCTGAAAAAGTCAATCTGTGAATACTTCTTGTTCAATGGATCTCCAATAACAGTTATTGTTGAAGCTGACAACATCTCTCTTCTGAAAGATTCAGTTGAGAAGAGTTACTGTTCACTGGAATCAACACTACTACACATTACTCAGCAGCCCCAACAAATGAGTGCCCAGCAGGCACCACAACTTCATGACATCCAGAAACCACCCCAAAAGACAGCATTTATCCATGCTTGATAGTGGAAGTGGCAACACAAACTGTTAAGCTTTTGCTTCCTCTGTTTATGGTGTGCTTTCATTCTCCAGGCAAAGGCTCTATTTATTTGATTTTGGCCATGGAAGTGTATTGATGCAGCTAATTGTTCTAGCAGGTAGAGCTGTCGTCGACAATAATGAAATCGAATACATTGAAGACATTGCTGACCTTCTGGGCACAGAAGAAACAAGAAGGCTTCTATTTCAAGGCCATGAGAATGAGGATTGTGCTCTTCAACTCATCCATGAATCTATTGACAGCAATCCTACTACTGACAGCAAATCTGCATCTAAGTCCACTTTCATGAAACTGTAACAAGACTGGCCTGAAATTCTTGGTCACAACTTCCTCTCCCTTTATATGACAAATTGTTTTGTTTAAAACATTAATCAGTCCTGCCATTATCGTCCAAATTGGCTCTTATGAAAGAAGATTTTGTTGTCACTTACACCATGTCAATTGTATCTCTACTCAAACTAGGGATGGTCAGCAATCAAATGAGCCTTGCCAGAATTGTGGGAGACAAAACCCTAAACCTACATAGACATCAATACTGAAGGTACAGATTTTCCTCATCATTCCTCTCTTCCTTCCTCCATTCTTACCAACACTTGTTCTGCATCAAGCACTTATAATTTTCATCAGATTACTCTCCTGGAGATGGTACAGAGCTCTGATAAATGTGATTAGAGAATATGTACATTGATATGTGACTGAATAGACATTTTTTTTTTACATTGATGAATGGACTCTTAGTGAAATAGTGAGCAATTTCTCATTAGAGCTTGTTCTCTTACCATGTTTTCTAGATTTATGAATGGTCTATACAAGGATGTCATTACAATGATAAAAACCTCAAAAGATCTCATAAATGTTCAAATTCTTAGCTGAATCAACCAAAAATTCAACAAGATTCTCAAAACAAGAGTACATTGTTGAAACATTATTGAAAAAAGAGGATCAAGTGACCTAAAGCATCTACAAAAAGAAAATCCAAAATATACTTGACAGAATCAAATTTTGTGCAAGAAGAATTTAGCTTCAAATCGGCATAAACGATTAAGAAGTAGCGAACTCCATGCAATTTATGTTGCCTGGAATGGTCTTCTCCTCCAATTTATAACTCTTGCTTTCAATTTATGACTCCATGCAATTTATTCTGCTGCAAAGATTTAAAAAAAAATGAGAGGATTAAGTTAATGCTAATGGATTAAGGCCAAATTCGGAACAGATTATGAATTACCAAACCCTACTCATTATGGGGAATCTCCAATCCTTACAGTAAAAATTAGATAGAAAATTCCAAGTACCTGATATGCTATCAATTGTGAAATTTATTTCTAACAAGGTTTTATTCACAACCTTTTCTTGGGGTTATTTGGGTCCTTTTATAAAATTGAAATTACAGTTATATAACGTTGATTCAATTTGTTATGAAGACCCTCTAACCACCGAAGCAACACCTTCGAAGCTTTTAAATCCTGTGCCACCAATGCCCCATTTGAAATCTGTCTCCAAGTTTCTCCAAGAAATCAAGAATCTGTGTCAACTCATTCGGCTACTCTTACCCTTTCTCCTCCAAGAAATCAAGTATCTGTGTCAACTCATTTGGCTACTCTTACCCCATTTGAAACCTGTCTCAAGTTTCTCCTCCAAGAGATCAAGAATCTGTGTCAACCAAACCTGGTAATCTCTCTCTCTCTCTCTCTCGTTTGCATTTCAATCTCATGGATTCACACAAAGGTTTCTTTCATGGCTATGTACAACAATACATTGAATTCAGTTTTCTTTGAAGTCTTGTTATTGCTTATTTACTAATTCTATTTCTATACTGAATCTCTAAATCTTTGATTCATGTTGATGAGAAATTGGTTTCTCTAGTTCATACATCAAGAGTTTCTTCATGGTATCTGCAAATAATTCACTATTTTGAGCAAAACTGATCTTCTGTAGACTCAATGAACATTCTCACTTGTATCTAATCTTCTTTTCCTGCATTTCTTGGCACAAGTCTTAGCGGTCTTGTAAATGAACATGTAGACTTCGGAGACAAATTCAATCTTTGGATGCTTCTTATACATTGGATCACCCAATAACAGTTATAACTGAAACTTTCATCATCTCTGTTTAAAGATACAGGTGCAAAGAATTGCATAAACTAGTTCCTACTTCAGCCCCAAGAACTGCTTTCAAAGAAAAGGCATGTCAGATGGTAAGTGTGACAAGAAAGGTGGCAATAGAACTGGAATCTCAGACCAGTTTAACATTACCCAGAAACCAAAACCTGCAGAGAGAGGTCGAAGTAGTACCTCAAATCAACAAATACACACCCAGCAGCAACCAAAACATGTAGAGAGAGGTGGAAGTAGTACCTCAAATCAACAAGTACATGCTCGGCAGCGACCACAACCTGCAGAGAGAGGTCGAAGTAGTACCTCAAATCAACAAATACATGCCCAGCGGCAACCAAGACCTGTAGAGAGAGGTCGAAGTAGTACCTCAAATCAACAAGTACATGGTCAGCAGCGACCACAACCTGCAGAGAGAGGTCGAAGTAGTACCTCAAATCAACAAATACATGCCCAGCAGCAACCAAAACCTGTAGAGAGAGGTCAAAGTAGTACCTCAAATCAACAAATGCATGCCCACCAGCGACCACAACTTACAAGTGGCACAAAGAGAACTGAGAACCCAGATGAAGTAATTGATACACAGCAGCCACCCCAACATAGACAGCATTTATCCATGCATGATGGTGGAAGTGGAAACACAAATTATGCTGCTCGGTTGCTGCCCCAGCAACGAAGTCATCGTGATTCCCCCTATTCCAATCTGGCTAGCCAAAGCAACACTGTCTTTAGCAGCCATCAACCATCTCAGCATGCTAGCCACCTTAGACCTCCCCGGTACCCCACTCATGTATCTCCAAGGAATTTTGCACCTGCCAGTCACCAACATGCTCGTCATGCTAACCGACACCCGAATTCTTGCACTGTGAGAAATATTTCCTCCACCAGTCATCGACCAGGTCCAAATATCTTTCAAGGTCACAAGCATGAATATCGTGTTTGACAAGATATAAATCTTCCTACTGTGAGCAATTTTTCATCTAGCAGTCATGATCTAAGTTCACATTCATCTCACGGTAACAAGATTGGAAATCATGTGTCAATTCCTCTGACCTCCTCTCAGTCCACATTTCTTGGGCAAAACTTCCTCTCCCTTTTTATAACACTAGTATACCCACCTATATTCCCAATAATTTTTTTGTTTAAAACATTAATTTATAGTTTCATGATGAATTATGTTAAATTACTGCAGATCCAGGGTACACTTGCACCTATTGTCGTCACGGAATGTAACATACCCATACCAGCTTAATCCATAAAGGAAGAACTTGTGGTCACTTCTGTCATCCACATTGCTTCCATTCTCTATCTGTAGAAGTTCGGCAATCAAATGAGACTTGCCCAGTATGTCGGAGAAGACCCCCACATCCACATAGACACTGACAATCAAGGTGCAGGTTTTTCTCATCATTCTTTTTGTCCTTCCCCAATTCTCAGGAAACTTGTCTTACATCAAATACTTGTATTTTCACCAATTTACATCCTGAACATAGTAGAGCCTCTTTCATACATAGCTTTCTGTAATTGTTCCTATTACATATCCATGGATAACATAAGAAGTTCTGCAACTTTTGGTCCACCCAACTGTAAATTTGAGTAAAGGTGGTGACTTTCATAGTTTTTGTCTTGTAATAAAGACTCTAAGTACTGTATGGATCGTTTAGAAATTTTGAAGAGACTGTAAGAGAACAGATTTTACAATAGATGCATTCATTTATTTGGATTTCCTCAATTATTAATAAGAAATTGATCAAATATTTCACCAAGCATCTGTGGATTAATTTTAGAAGACTCTCAATTGAGTCACAATCCTTGAATCTCGTATTCTCTGTCACAGTCTTCCTAAATTTCTTGCTAATGACATCTTCTGATAAACAGGAACGTAACGAACAAAACATAAATTGTATAATAGCTATCGTCATGATGAAAATGACATCGCCGAATGATAAACCAAAAATAACGAAGAGAATCAAATGATTTGCAGACGAATTTTGCAGCAAATCGAATTAAATTATTAAGTACAACGAACTCCATGCAGTTAATTAGTAACATTCAAAATAATTCCAATAGGAGGGTTTGAGTTTCTTACCATGAGAGGTTGAAGCACACAAGTACTAAAGTCCTTCCTGCAGAGTGAGAGACGACTAGGCGTCGTTGGCGTTCATTTGGGGGAACTCATTTTGCGGCTTGGAGGGCTTGGCATACAAATGTTTGGTTGCATTTTGGGAATTAGCTTGAAAAAATCACTCCTACACCCGTTTTTTGATTTTTAAAACTCACTTTACAAAAGTACAATAGCATACCTGTCATATTTAGAAGACATGAAAAATATAGTACTTGTAATATTTTGGAAATCATGAAAAATATAGTTGAACTTGCTCTTAGTATATTGATATACTATTTTTATATGTTTATAAAATTTTTCTAATATATATCATATATTAAAAAATACAAATTTAATGAATAAATATATTATTAATTGATATATTTTATTTAAAAACACTTTTTTTTTAAATTTTTTTTAATACTGTCGGGTCATTCCTGACCCACCTCATTACCAAACCAATAGAGGAGGGTTGCCGTTTCGTATTGGCTAAACCCTTATAGGGGTAAATTCAAGTTCATTAAAATCCGTCTCATTGCAATCCCTATATGACAAGGATAGACTTGTAATTTATGAAAAGTTTTTTTTTAAATTAGAATAATGACAAACTTGTAATATTTATAACCTCTAAAAGAAACAAGGCCTTTTGCACCCATATCCTTAGATTATAATAAATTTGCATCTATATCTTCATATTGTTAGTAAATAAATTTATGCCCCTCCACTTAGCATAATCGTTGCAATTGTACCCTTGATGTTAATGTCCATTAATTTTTATTATTTAAAAATTTTTAAATGACTAAAATAAAAAAAATATTTCGCATTCACCCTCCTATCTTATCTTATATTTTCATTTATGTTCTTGTATATCTATACTATTTTAAAACCCAGAATTTTTCAAATTATTAATTAATTATAATTGAATTATTTATGGTAATTTTAGCTATTCCAAAATAAATTTGTATAGGCAATCATATGGTGGAAGGAGATCGGGAAATTGAGCCTAATCCAACGGTGGAGATTTAAGATCAAAGGTGAACACTATTTAAGGATTTATTTAAAATTTTATTAGTGGGATATATTGTGATTTATGCATATGAGATACATGGGATCATAAATAATTAAATTAGAAGTTTAATTGGATATGAGGGCATGAATATGTGAATAGTAGGATTTCTTATAGAATTTGAGAACATTGGGAAACTACTAAATAGGAGTAGGCGTGTGTTTTTGTTATTGGGAAAGAGTTTCTAAATCCTTGTTTATTATACATTTTGCTCCTATTCCCCTCCCTGCCCCAGGTTCCCATCACTAGCACCCCTGTAGATACTACATATGCATATAACACTTTGATAGGGGGTCCCGGATAGGCGGCAGGACAACAGGTGTCAAGTTTGGATGGCTGAAGGAGAAGGTAAACACTTGGGCATACATTGTTTTCTTGGATTTCGTGGGGTTTTGTTGCTGCGCTAGAGAAGCTTCAGTTGCTTGAAGTTTTTGCTTGGTTAGTTGCAAAAAGAGGTAAGTAGCACACTCTTTTATCGTAAAATTTGTATGGTTTTATATTTAAATGACAAACCGAGTATTCATGAGATTTATGTGGATTGGAAAAGCATGATCATGTGGTTTCGTTTGAGTTTGAAGCAAAGAAATATCAGTTTACATGTTCAACCAAGTAAAGTTTTGGAATATAATTTTTTATGTAAATATATGATTTTGATGAAGAACCTTAAGTAGTATTTGTTTAAAATGATTTGATATGTTCTAGAATGATTTTAGATGTAGTAGAGTGGATTTTGAATGATTGAAAAAGGTTTTAGAAAAGTAAATTGAAAATCGGAAAGACATAAAAATTTCCAGTTTTTGTGAATTTGGCCAAGAGCCCGAGATACGAATTGAGTGCCCACTCAGGCGCTCAACTATGTTCTAAGACCGCCCCACCTAGCTTAAGTGCCAAGTTGAGCACCCCGCCTGTGTGTTATTTTTAATTTTTAAAACTTGAGCGTGATTTTCGTGCAATTAGTTGAATGTTCGCTATAAGGCTCAAACGCCACTTCAAGCACTCATTATGCATAAACCCAAATGACATAGGGCTCGAGCGCTGCATTGAGTGCTAAGTCGAGTGTTAGTTTAAATTTTAGATTTATTTAGACGCCCGACATGACGCTCGAGCGTTGGATTGAGCACCTACACCTAGATTTTAGTTTTTGACATTTTTTATGTACTTTTCAACGATAAAATGATTTTTGTACAAATCCAACCCATGTACCAATAAGATTTAAGTGTTTGAGAAAATTTTTCATTGGCCGAATATTAAAATTCAATTTAATAAAAAATTTTGGTACATTCTACTAAAATAGGTCTTGTTTTGATTCTAAAGAGAGTTTTGGTTCTTAAAATTGTTTTGAGTCAAATTGGTTGATTCCTACAACTATAAAAGAATGTTTTAAATGTGTTTTGATTATTGGAATTGGCCAGGAAGGTTTTATACAACTTTTGGGTATTTTGAGCATATGGTTTGGTCTTAAACAAGGTTTGAAAACCTTATATGCCACTAGGCACTATATGACTATGCATTGGTATTAAAGTAACACTTAAGGGTGTCTAGTTGGGCATAGCTATGCATGGATCCATAGGTTTAAGCTAGATAGTGAAAAGGTATTTCCTTTTATTGGATACTCTAACTTTACGTACGCATTTCCTTTACAAATTAGTTTGCATAGAAAGGTCTTCATATACAATAGGAACTCATTTCAGAATTATCTTGCTGGTGAGGCTCATTTCAGAATCTGTATGTGGTGACTACCGGCTACCCCATGTTCAAATTTATCTTGCTGCATGCTTGCGTAGTATATGCCAACTCCATATTTCAAGAATTATATTGTAGGTATGTGAGTTCTCGTGCAATAAATTGATGTCCAAGCTCCATATTTCGAGAATTATAATGCTAGTATAAGAGTTGTTTACTAGCTTCGCTCATACGTCGCAAGGTAGCATAGTGAATGTAGAGTGTTTTCTTAAAGACATATTTTCTTCATGAGTCCTAAAATAATTGTTTTGGTTGATTTATGAATTCACATTGGAAATTGAGATTTCTCACATACGGTGAATTATCTTGCATGTATATTGATTATTAACCATATTATTGACAGTTTACATACAATGAATTATCTTGCCTTATTGTAGACACCCCAAATTGCACTACAAAATGAGAAAATAATTGAAAATATTAATAGGGATTTGAAACAGGTCAAAAATGCATTAAATTCGATAATTTAAGCATTGCCCGTATTGTATCTACGGGCTGACCGCGCCCGAATTTTGTATACGGGCACGCAGCACCCGTAATACAAATGCGGACACCACTTGCCCGCAATGTAAATATGGGCGCAGGAGATTTGTGCGAATTTTATCCTTTCTCGATTTCTGAGCCTTATCTTCAGTCTAAATCTCTTTAAATGAGCAAATTATCTCTTTTATTCGTTCAGATTATCTTTGTTGGCCATGGATGGGCATTATCCTTATTTTTAACCCAATCTGGTGGGATCCTGGTATATTTCTCTGGACCAACCATACCCCTAGGTTTGCCTATAAATAGAGGGCTTCTCCTCAAGCAAAGGGCTACAAAAATTTGAAGTCTAAGGAGCTCCAAGAGAAGAGAGAAATCCCTGTTGCTTTGCTTGCTCAATCCAGGTAAGTCCCTTTTCCCTTTTATTTTCTGTTTTCAATTCTAGAAGTAATAGGATCTTCTCCATTGCTATAGAATAAGGCCATCTTGTACTTGTATTCCTAAACTTGTCTTTAAGTATCTCAAGAGTCTCTCTAGCCGTAAAACGTGAAGAGAGAGCTAGGGGAAAAGAGAACAGGTGGATCCCTAGAAGAGAACCCCATATCTGTTTTTCTCCTTTTTTATAGAATAAAGCCTTTGATTGTGTTTGTATCACCAAACCTATCTCTAAGTACCTCAAGAATCCTCTCTAGCCGTAAAACGTGAAGAGAGAGCTAGGGGAAAAGAGAACTGGTGGATCCGTAGGGTAGACCCCCATGTGCTCTAATCTGTGAGATATGGCTGCTTTGAATATCATGTTCATATTTTAATGATCTTGTGATTGAATCTGAATGAATCATATGAATCCATGATGTTTATAGCATGAAATCTTCTTTTTCTCCTAAAATTGAGATTTTCACACTTTTGCACCTACAGCACTGTTTTCGTGATTTTTGGGATATTAGGTTAAGATCTTAGATCTATCATGATCTATATGATAAATTTGAATTCAGAAGCCTGAAAGTAAATTCTAGGGTTTCATGATGTGGTTTTTGAGTTGTTTTTCATGTTTGGGAGAAGACCCTACGGTCTAAGTTCTCCCCTTTTGATGTTTTTCATCAACGTGGGTATTTTTGGTTTTAATTTCTTGATTTAATATGAAATTTGGGCTATATCTATGTCCTGGACTATTCAAGTTCAATTCTGCAATATTTTATAAAAATCATATTTTTCTAGATTTCTAGAATTTAACTTGAAGCCAGATTTTTGAAATTTTCACTTTATTTGGGTTTTATTTGATTTTATCTCAATTTTGTTTTAATCATGAAACCCTAGGAATGGTATGATCATATTTGAAGATTCTGAATCAATCAGGCTATTCGTATGAAAAAACTATACACTTTTGTCTTTTTATGATTTTTGTAGCAAGCCTTCTTTATTTTAACATGAACAATGCTTGGCAACCACCTTGTGTGGACGAATAGGGGTGCCTAACACCTTCGCATGTTCATAACCTAATCCCCTTACCCATTTCTGGTTGTTTTTTCTTTAAAAGGGTTATTTTTACCCTAAATTTGCCTTTTTGAGCTTATTTGATATTTTGGTGTCCATTCACACCTAAACAGAATGGTGGCGACTCTTTGTTTTTAACCAATCCCGTGTGATGATTAGGAAGTCATTAAATACATTTTTTCCCATGTCTCACACTTATGATTGAATATTATTTTGGGATAGTTGCCGTGATATTGATGGCTAGCAATATCTTCAAAGCAAAGGTGATAGTTATATTAAGATTTTACAGAATTATTTATTTATTGTTGAGATTGTACTGTGATTATTTGTTTCTTATTTTACCGTGCATGAAAAATATGTTATTTTATTATGTGAAATGTTTATACATGCATGTGCTGCTTACTGGGATATTTGTATCTCATTCTGTGTTTTGTTTTTAGCTAATTCACGTGAGGACGCTATTGGGTTAATCCACAAGGAAAGATTCCAGATTTTGTAGCTGAGGATTGTTATTATCTGTTGTGTTTTGTTGTTTATTTTAAGGGCTCAAAATTTTGTCCTTTAGTGTTTTATCTTTTGTGGGAACAATAGTCCCACATTGGATGTTTATCAAAACTTCCATGTGTTTATATAGAATGGTGAGCACTAGAGGGGTGCAACCCCTAAAGTGAGATATTATTCGTTGTTGTTCCGGGGTGTCTTTCAATCACGCGCGTCACCATCCGTCCGTTTGGTCGAGCGTGGCGTGATTATTAATTTTTCTATTTAATTTATTTTTGGTTTTCTGCTCTTAAACTAAAACTGTTCTGCTTTGTTACCGTTTTGTTTTAATTGTTGTGATTAACTATTTTGTATTAACCGTTGTGATTTTAACGTTGGCTTAGTAACGTTAATTAACGTTCTAAGGATTATCAGGGTTCTTACTTCCTGAAAAACGATAGCACCCTTCTTCTTCTTCTACCTTCGTCTGTTTCAAGAATCAGAGTGTCACTGCCATTGAGTTCGTTCTTGCCCAGCATTGTTGTGCAACTTTAAGCACAGGGGCTTTTGAGCCACGCCTCGGTCTCCTATCGATAAGTTTACATTTGATTTAAACAAATTTCTTCTCATTCTTATTTCTATCCATTTCTATTACAGTTCTGATCGTGTTTTATTGTCACATATTCTGCGTTTATTTGTCTGTCTATTCCTTATTCATATTTCAATAAACTATCCATTCGTGCATTTGTGCTTTTGTTTTCATACCCCTTTGTATCTGAGTTTATCATAGTTTTTGGAAACAGAATCTGAATATCTGTTGTGTTCATGTCAGTTCCCTCATAATCATAGTTTACTGTTTATTATTAATTTCTGTTATCTCTGTTATTAATCAATGCTATAGTATCTTGTGGCTGTTTCATTTTAGTATCCAGTTTTACAACAATCTTAAAGCCTTTCAGATACTGTTATTGCAGATGGATACAATTAAGACCCCTTCTGCTGTAGATCTCACTAAAGTTGAACCCTTAATTGGGGACAACTTCAAGAGATGGAAACAGAAACTGTTTTATTTACTTGAGACCTTAGAGATTGATTTTGTGTTAACTCATACCAAACCAGAAATTCCTAAAGGTGAAACTGAGTCATCTGAATTAACTAAATGGATAAAAGCTGAGAGGATGTGTAGGCATTACATCCTAAATTCCCTATCCAATGATCTATTTGATGTCTACTGTGTTTATGAAACTGCTAAAGACATATGGGATGCATTACATAAAAAATATATAACTGAATATGCAAGTGTTGTAAAATTTGCCATAGGAAAATTCCTTGAGTTTAATATGGTAGATGGCAAACCCATTTCAGATCAAATTAATGAATTTCCTAAAACAGTTAGGGATCTAACTAATGAGGGAATTTTATTACCTGAAAAATTTGTGGCTGGAGCCTTAATAGAAAAATTACCACCTCCCTGGAAGGTATATAAAACCAGCCTTAAACATAAGAGAAAAGACATGACCCTAGAAGAACTTATAGTACATATAAGGATAGAAGAACAAGCCCAAATTAGAGAGAAGGTACAAAAACCTCCAGTTACCTTTCCAACCAATAAAGCCAACTTTGTTGAAGGTTCTAAGAAGAAAAAATGGGCTGCACACAAATCCTTAAAACCTGTCAACAAAACAGAGTATAAAAAGAAAAGAGGCAACTGATTTGTCTGTGGCAAACCTGGCCATCATGCGGCTCAATGCCGGCATAAGAAAGGCAAAGACAGACCTTAACTTAACTTGGCTGAAACTGATGTTATTGTTGCTATGATTTCAGAGATAAATTTGACAAGAAACAACAAGGAATGGGTGGTGGACACTGGTGCTACAAAGCACATTTGTGGAGATCGTGATATTTTCACGTCTTACCAATCCGTGGGAGAAGGCGAGCAAGTGTACCTAGCAGACTCTCGTACATCTCCAGTTTTTGGGAAAGGGAAAGTCCTAATCAAACTCACTTCTGGGAAGAAACTTGTCTTGACTGAGGTTTTACATGTACCTAGGATTAGAAGAAACCTTGTATCAGGATACCTTCTAAATAAAGTGGGATTTAAACTTATATTTGAGGGTAACAAGCTAATACTCTCTAGGAATGGGATATTCTTGGGCAAGGGTTATATTAATAATGGGTTATTTGTACTAAATATTTCTGATGATGTTAATGAAATAACTAGTTATGCTTACTTGATTGACTCCATTTCTTTGTGGTATGCAAGATTAGGCCACACTAATATTTAATACATTAAAAGAATGCAAAACCTAGGATTAATTAAGAATATAACAAACACTAACTTTGATAAATGTGAATCATGCTCTGAAGCAAAATTCACAAATAAACCCCATAAATTTGTAACCAAAGAAACCGAACTTCTTAGTTTAATTCATAGTGATACAGCTGATATGAGGCACACTATGTCTAGAGGAGGTAAAAACTATTTTATTACTTTCATAGATGACTTTAGTAGATATACTAAAGTCTATCTTCTTGGAAGTAAGGTTGAAGCAGAAGTGACCTTTACCAAGTATAAAATTGAAATAGAAAATCAATTAAATGAGAATATTAAAAGACTTAGAACATATAGAGGAGGAGAGTATGACTCAAACCCATTTCACAAATATTGTGAAGAGAATGGGATTATTCATGAAGTCACTACTCACTAAGGTGAGACAACAAGTAGTACCTAAACCGATCTACATCCATCTAAGTTGACTCTTTGAACCAAGGTCAGACTGGGTTGAGCATCCCCAGCGGAGTCGCCAAGCTGTGCGCACGTCTCACGAGGCAGCGCACTAAAAGGTGAAGGTATCGGAGTCACCACTGCCTGATGAGGTGCAGGCAGACACCTGGGTGCCTATACAAGTCTAATTGAATGGTCTGCAGCTTTTTAGTGATCCTGGTTAAGGTCTCGATTACGTCCGGGGAAGTCCAAAGACACCCCGGCCCACTCAATCGATTGACGGGTCCCTCGGATCTCCCTGGTTCGAGTCAACTCAGCCTCACCCAATTTCCTATGCCAGCATGCTTATTTTTGTGTCTGGGTATGGACCACCGGAATGGTGTGGGTCCCCTTTTTATTTGATTTTATCTTGATTTATTATGAGGTGATCTGGGTCGGACTGGGTGGACCCCGTTGGAAGGTCCGCGGATTCCCTGGTGGGCTAGGCTTAACCTTCATATCCCCTGATGGGCCTCAGTCTAAACCTAAGAGATCCTTTGGGCTTAGATTCAGTTTGGTAGGTTTTATTTAGGGTTTAAGTTGGAAATTAAATTGAATTTTATTCAAAGTGGGCCTGAAAGATTTGATGGGCCTGTGGGGTAGGCCTCACCATGGTTTCCAAGATTATTTAATTTATTTTTGTTTATTTTTGTTTCCAAAAATGGGCTAGGTATTGGGCTTGGGGCCCGTGACCTAGACTTGGGCTGGAAGGCCCAAGATTTGAAGAATCAGGGTTTTGAACCCTTCTTTATTTGGTTAATGGGCTTAGTGGGCCCCATAGGCCTCGGCCCGTCTCAGCCAAACCAATCCTAGTCTAGTCCAGCATGATTCGAGTTGGGCTTTTGGTGGGCCTCAACAGGTCTGGACGGCTTGGTGGGCCCTGTAGGAAGGCCCACGAGTGAATCCAATTGGGTTGGAATAACCCAAGGCCCATCTTGGGTCTCCGGGTAACTCGAAAACCCTGTTGGTTCATTCGGTTTGATTAAAAATGGGCTAAAAAATGATAGAATTAAAAAAATTGAAAATTCAGATTTTTGGGGTTGTATCCGAAATAACTTGTCGACTACAAACAAAGATATGCTGATCCGACCTGAGTTGTTGAATCAACCTAAAAAATACCCTTTTTCAATTTTTCCAAAGGGGCTCAGGTTCTGGGTCTTTTGGGAGGCTCCAGTGGGTGTGTGGGCCCCATGTGTGGGCCCACAGTGGTTCAAATGGAGTTTGAAAAGCTTCTTTAAAGGAGGTTTAAAATCAACAAAATGGAAGAAGGCTGGGGGTTGCCTCTTCCTTCTTCTAGACCAATTCCATCAAAGAAACAGGGACTTAAGTGTCCCTATTTTGGCTTCTTCTTTACCTTAAAAAATTAGAAACCACACATGAGTAAATAGACAGCATCAAATAGAGTCAAAGAAGCATACTTCATTATAAAAATGTGTGGGTGTGTGTGTGTGTGTGTGTGTGTTTTTTTTTTTTTTTTTTTTGTGTTTATGATCTGAAAAGCATCTCTATACATGCAAAAATCAAATAATAAGGTGAAAAAGATATGAGCCAACTACACTTCTAATCAGCAAAAATATAAATACACACATGAAACAACATATGAGAAGAAAAATGGGGCTGACTTCATGTGGTAGGCAAAACAGCTACCAAACATGGGATAAAGATCATGGCTAAAATACATACAACAGTAAGAAAAAGAGAAAAGAGAGCAGGCTCATCAAACTTGGTGCATATGAACATAAAACTTCACTCATATACATACTTTAAGTACCTAGGCATGGTGGTATGGTTGCATGCATGCATAAAACAGTAGCCATATACAAATGAAATAAAAAAAAACATAGCATGTATCGTACCCAACTTACAACATGATCACATGAGTTTAAACCATACATTTAGCTTAAAGAGATAGCACCGAAAGAAGGGATGAAGGGGGTTACTTATGGGGTACATTAGATTAAGGTTAAGGGGAACATACTCCCCTATCAAATGAAGAGAAAATAACAATAAGGAAGGGAAGCGAACAGCATCAAATCAGTGGCCTTAAAATCCTTAAAGTCAAATAATAGGACCTCTCTTTCTCTCTTAGTACCAAACGTATATTCCCCCTTTACCATGGAGCTAGGCTACCTTAATGTGAACATAAATGATGCAAAAGAGCATAT
The DNA here is from genome assembly GCA_947561395.2 of Buxus sempervirens. Classification (NCBI taxonomy): domain Eukaryota; kingdom Viridiplantae; phylum Streptophyta; class Magnoliopsida; order Buxales; family Buxaceae; genus Buxus; species Buxus sempervirens. The sequence goes on along the minus strand of OX387194.1, from coordinate 16,046,008 downwards.
TATAATGATACAAAAATTTCACAAGCATGAGCTTGCTCCAAAGAGTCCAAATGAGCTGTTATTCACATATATTAAACCATGTATAGCAAGGAGCTTTACCTTGGTATTAGAAGCTTATTTTAAAGTGTGCTTGACTCTCTTTGAGGCCAAAACAGGGGCTGGACAGCAACTTGTTCACCTCCGAAGATCCTCCTTGGTCCTCTTTTAAGCTTGGATGAAGAAGGAAATAAGAAAGGTGAAGAAGAATGAGGCTTTGGAGAGGTTTATTAGCCTTGGAATGAAGTGGGAAGAAGAGAGAGGATGGGTCGTCCAAAGGCAAAGGGGGGAGAAGAAAAGGGGGCCAGACATCCCTCGAATGGGGGCTGCTGCCCCCTATATATATATATATATATATATATATATATATATATATATCCGAACAATGATTCCAGTCACACTATGAAATAGTGTGACCGAAATTAAATTTTGGTCTTGATCACTTTTGCTTGTAACCGAAATTTAATTTTGGTTACAAGTGGATGACTCAATGGGTGACATGTGTCCCTCCCTTGAGGTCATCCATGAGCTCATCTATACAGCTCATAGGGGACATGTATTCCCCATGTGAAAAATTAATTTTTGATTTTTATTTTTTATTTATTTAATTCATTTGATATTTTGGTTTTATTATTATTTTATTATGATAATTTTTTAGCAAAGGATGCACCTGCGTCTTTAAAATTTCTAATTTTTTTCTTTTTATTTTAATTATCTTAATTAGATTTTTATGAAAATATTATTATTTTAATCCAAGATTCTTTTCTTTTGCTGCTTTTGTCACATGTGCAGATTTTCTTAGACTTTGACTACTCACAACTCGTTCGTCCGGCATCCGATTTTAGCAAACTTAGTGGCGTTGGAATCAGTGTGAGATTCGCTATCCATTGAACTTGAGTTTGGTAGAAAATTCGAGTTTTTTAGCAGAAGTGCAAAGTTGCGTCACGGAGCCAATTTTGCACATATCTCCTTATCCGAGACCCCGATTCCAGCAAAATATGTTGCGTTGGAATTGTGTCAAGATACTCTATTTGCTGGTACCAATTTAAGCAGTTGATCTGGGGTTTAGTAGAAAACCGATTTCTGCTTTCCTAAGTTTTGACCAGTTCATAACTTCTTCATCTGGACTCTGATTTGGGCAAACTTGGGGTGCAAAAAAGAGGTTCTGACACTACGATTATAGATTGTGTATTTATAGGTTATGTTGAGCACAGTGCTGCCTATAGATTTCTTACTTTGAAATCTGTAGATGATGATATGGTGTCAGCTAACACTATAATAGAGTATAGGGATGCAGACTTTTTTTAGTCTATTTTTCCTTTAAGGTCAAAAGTAATATTAGGTTCAGATGTGGCTTCCTCAAGCCAAACCAAAGAGTCAAAACCTGAACCAAGTCTTAGAATTGAACCAGAACATTATGTAGAACTTGAACTTGAATTGAGAAGTAAAAGACCTAGGAAGGCTACTAACCTAGGAGATGACTTTTATACATTCTTAATAGATGGTGAACCTGCAACCTATGAAAAAGCTATGACTTCTCCAGATGCAGTATTTTGGAGAGAAGCCATTAATAGTGAGTTAGATTCTATTTTAGCCAATCATACTTGGGAGTTAGTTGATTTGCCACCTGGAACTAAACCTATAGGCTGTAAATGGATATTGTAAAATCCCGAATTTTCACATAATAAATAAATAAATAATAAATAAAAGGAAATATGAGTTTAAGTCCTAGTTGAAATAAAAAGTGAAGATTAGAGGATAAGTTATTCAAATAAGTAGTAAGTTGTAAATAAAGAAGGAATCTTGAGGAAACTAGCCTGAAAGGGTAAAAAGGGTATTTTGGTAATTTTCAGAAAAGGGTAATTAATAGATATATCATTAAATAAAAACTTGGACTATAAAATAGAAGAAAATAATTTATTTAGACAAGTTAGAAATTAAAAAGAATTAATAAAAGCCCAAATGTGGAAAAAGGGTAATTAGGAGATTTCAAGTCTTAATTTGGAAAAAATAAGGTTTTAGGTGATATTAAGGTTTAATTAATTATTATTCACGAAAATAGGTTGTAAGTAGGAGTTTAGATGATAAGAGATTTAATTAATAATGTTTTAGTAGAAAAATAGAAGGTGGAGAAAAAGTAGAAATTAATTAGAATGAGTTAGACTTTAATTAGACCTTGGTTGGGTTAGCCCAAATTAAAGGAGCCTATTAGGGTTGGTTTAGGACTTCTAAAGCCAAGTATAAATAGGAGATTAAGGTGAGACAAGAGAGAATTTTCGTGGGTTTTATATTGAGAGAAAAGAGGGAGATAAAGGAAGAAGGCTGCTAATGGAGCTATCTGACCAGCCATCATCAAATCGTGATCGGGAAAAATCCGTACAGTAGATTGCCTTCAAATTTGGAGGTTTTGTTCATAACTGATGGAACTACAATGTGAACGGTGAAGATTTAAATTGGTGAACTCGAGCTTGGTGCGTTTGGGAGCAAACGTCAGGTTTAGAATTAGAAACTCCAAAGGAAGATGGATTTTAGCGTTTAAGGCAAGTAGTAACCCTTGAAAATTGGAGAAACTACATGATTTCGTTTTCTGTGATTTAATATGGTTTGAATGAATTAGTCGGAACAGTATTTACATGGAATCAAAGTGCTTATGTTTTAGTGATTGGTATTTTTGAAGGATTTGTTAAAATAATAAAGAAAACTTGGTTTGATCATGCAAATAATTGTAGGATGGTATTTAATTGATGAGAATTAGTCTAGAGGGCTTTAGGTATGTTTCAGAATGTTAGTAGATTAATTTAGACCAAGGAAATATATAGCAAAAGCCTAAAAATCAGAACTTTGTAAATCTGGAAATTTCTATTAAAATTTGCACGAGCGCCTAGGATCGCCCAGAACCACCTAGCCCTGTAAAGGTAGGCGCTCTATGCAAAATTTGTAGATTTTTGTGATTTTTGTAACACGAATAAATATCCAATAATTTTACTAATAAGTGAACCATACTAGCATCTTCATAAAGACCTAATTAAAGTATTAAAATTTATAAAATTATATTTTGAAAATAACCAAGTAATTGGAGGTCCTAAGGATAGGATAGAATATGAAAGGGACTAAATTGAAGGTAAACAATGGGAATGATACCAACTTGTATTTATGGATTAAAAGCATCTTCTAAACTTGATTTTAGATCTGTAGAGTATGCTGAAAATTGTAAATACAGAAAGTTGGAATAAATACTATCTTAGGTAACAATATGAAAACTTGGATTACAATAAAGGGATTAATAGGGAAAACTCTAAGCAAAACTTGAATTACTTATGGTTTGTACTTTAAATATGAATATTGGTTTCTGGAATGGCATAAACTCTGATTTTTATCGAAATTATGATACATGAGTTCTATTTTATATATAATTGGGAAATTGCATATGTTATTCCGAAAATGGCTTTATTTGGATTTTTAAGGATTAAATCATGGTTTTCTCTTGGAATTGAATACTTTGGTATGGATTGGTTTGTGGTATGATGTTATTCGCTTTTATTTTACGGTTGAGTGATACGGCTTCTGTGGTTGAGTTGATACTAGCTTTTACGGCAGAGATGGGTAATCCTCTGTGTAGAGATGTGTAATCCTTTACGGGTAAAAGTGTGTATGCCTCCTACAGTAGCGTGTCCTCCCGTATGTGGTTTAATCGTAGTTTGTGTCAGTGGGCTTAGCTATATATGGATCCATAGTTTTGGCTGGTTAGCTAAGTGGTATTTAGTTTGGGTTGAGTTACTCCTATATGTGAGCGCGCTTCCCTTGCAATTAAGTTTGCTCTAGGAAGGTCCTATGTCTGGAGGGACACCCCGGTGAGCCACTGGTGATTCCCTGTACATGTGGATAAGCGACCATCTCCATGCATTGATTCTGGTGCTGCATGCTAGTGGTACATGCCAACTCTATTGAGTTCGTGCGCAATAAGTCGGTGACTATGGCTCTTGTCTAAGCTATGCTACATGGGGCTTGAGTATCATTAAGTAGCACTGCCCCTAAGCCATACGGTGGTATAGCATTTAGTCGAGTGTCATCTCAAATACTTATCATCTTTGTGAGTCCTGCAATGGCACGTGTTTTATCGCTTTTGTTGGTTTTACCCGTTAACATCAAATTGTTGGTATTTATACATGATTAACTGTTTTATCGCTTTATTTGGAATTGTCATTGATAACTTGAATTCATCGCTTAATTGTGGATTAATCGCATACCCCATGACTATTTGCTTACATTGGACTGCTTTTTATTGCATGCACCTGCTACTTGCTGAGATGTAAATCTCATTTTGTTTTCCTCTATTTTTCAGGTTTCTTGGAAAGATCGTGAAGATGGGGTTTTAATTTGATGGGTAGAATTGCAATTGGTATTAATGTCACATGTTGATTAGACAAATGTTATTGTAAATTAAATAGATTAAATGGAATAAAGAATTGTTTTATTTTCCACCATAACTCTGATGTAATTAATTAGTTTTAAAATTTATTGTGAATCTTATATCTAACCCTAGCTTCGTGGTAACACCTCGGGTTTGGTTGTTGAACTGGACTTGGGTTGTTACAGTAGCAAACCGGGTTCGGGTTGGGTGCCGGTTTGCAATGACCCAGGTTCTGGGCGTTACAGATATTTAGGAAAAAGTTAAAAACAGATGGTTTTGTAGATAAATACAAGGCTAGACCAATAGCAAAAGGTTTTAGTCAACAAAAGGAGGTAGATTATTTTGATACTTATGCACCAATAGCTAGGATTACTACTATTAGGATCCTGCTAGCCTTAGCATCCATTCACAACCTAGTAATACACCAAATGGATGTTAAATTTGCTTTTCTAAATGGTGATTTAGAAGAGGAGATTTATATGAAACAACCAGAAGAATTTAAAATTCCAGGAAAAGAAAATAAAGTTTGTAGATTAGTTAAATCGTTGTATGGCTTGAAACAAGCACCCAAACAATGGCATGAGAAGTTCGATAACATGCTTGTAAAGGATGGGTTTCATATAAATGACTCAGATAGGCGTGTATATTACAGGTTTAATAATAATTCAGGTGTTATTATTTGCTTGTATGTTAATGACATGCTTATCATGGGTACTAGCTTAGACTTAGTAGCTTTTTACTAAGCAATTTATTTCTTCTAAATTTGAGATTAAGGATTTAGGAGAAGCTGATGTCATTTTAGGCATCAAAATCTTGAGAGAGTCGGGCAGTATCAAATTAAGCCAGTCACATTATGTAGAGAAGATTCTAAGGAAGTTTGGACATATGGAGTCTGACCCATTATCCTCTCCTTATGATTCTAGCATACACCTTAGAAAAAATATAGGTGATAGTGTATCCCAAGTTGAGTATGCTAGAGTGATTGGTTCATTGATGTATTTGATGAACTGCGCTAGACCTGATATTGCATATGCAGTAGGGAGACTAAGTAGGTATACAAATAGTCCTAATTATGAACATTGGAGAGCCTTAGTTAGGGTTTTGAGGTACCTTAAGGGTACAATGGACTATAGTTTAGAGTACTTAGGATATCCCGTTGTATTGGAGGGCTATTGTGATGCCAAATGGGTGACTGGGCATGATGATACAAATTCTACCAGTGGCTATGTATTCATTTGAGGAGGTGGGGCTGTTTCATGGAAATCATGTAAACAGTCGTGTAATGCGAAATCTACCATAGAATTAGAATTTGTAGCTTTAGAGCTAGCCGGTGGAGAGGCAGAGTGGTTGGGAAACCTTCTGCATGATATTCCTTTATGGACGAAACCAGCACCTCATATTACTATTTTGTGTGATAGCCAAGCAGCAATAGCTAAGGCCCAGAATAAGATTTACAAGGGTAAAAAGACACATAAGATTGAGGCATAATATCATTAGACAATTACTCAGTGATGGAGTAATTGCATTGACTTTTGTGAAGTCAGGTGGGAATTTGGTTGACCCTCTGACAAAGCCTCTGAGCAAAAAGCTCGTTGTTAGCACATCAAGGGGGATGGGTCTAATTCCCATAGAAATGAACAACCCGTGATGGCAACCCAACCTATGTGAATGGGGATCCCAGAAAATAGGTTCACTGGGAAGAACAAGTCACTTGAGTTGTTTGAAAAAGCACTACAAATTTTTATTTTGTGAGAAACCTATCCCTATGATGTGAGTAGTGCAAAACTGCAACGTATGTGAGGTTGAGCTGTAGGACTCTTAATACTTTCCATATCCTTTATAGGTGGTGTGTTTTAGTTGCGGTTTACACACTTGATGGAAATTACCTATGTGAGTGTACAGGTGGAGCCACCTCTGTTGAGAATTTGGGCTAATTCTCTAGAGCGCTCACGAGACTAGCAGACGCATGGCTGTATAGGCGCCAACCCGATTAGAACTCAAAGGCAGGTATTCTAGTATGTGGAGTGCAGAGGTAGTTGGTTCACACTAAAGAGATCAGGTTTAAGAATTTATTCGACCGGGTCTCTGTGAAGCCTATTCTGTAAGTTCTAAGTCTCGATTCAAGTCCAGACACTGACATTAATGCACATTAGAATTTTAGTCACTGTATCAATTCTCATAAATTTTGGGCCCTGAGGGGGGAATTTTTGTGTTTTGTTATGTTTGTTGTTTATTTTAAGGGCCCAAAATTTTGTCCTTTAGTGTTTTGTCTTTTGTGGGAACTGTAGTCCCACATTGGAAGTTTATCAAAACTTCCATGTGTTTATATAGAATGGTGAGCACTAAAGGGGTGCAACCCCTAAAGTGAGATACTATTCGTTGTTGTTCCGGGGTGTCTTTCAATCAAGCGCGCCGCCGCCGTCCGTCTATCTAGTTGGTCTGTCGGGCGTGGTGTGTGTGATTATTAATTTATTTTTGGTTTTCTGCTCTTAAACTAAAACTGTTCTGCTTTGTTACTGTTTTGTTTTAGTCATTGTGATTAACTGTTTTGTTATCGTTGTGATTTAACGTTGGCTTAGTAATGTTAATTAACGTTATTAACGTTACTAAGCAAGTGGTTATCTCTCTCTTAGTCGTTCTATAAAAGGGGAATAAGGATTATTAGGGTTCTTACTTCCTGAAAAACAACAGCACCCTTCTTCTTCTTCTACCTTCGTCTGTTTCAAGAATCATAGTGTTATTGCCATTGAGTTTGTTCTTGTCCAGCATTGTTGTGCAACTTGCTGGACAACAATGCTGGAAGGGATTTGAGTCTGTTAAATGCTGGAAGCCAAGGCATCGTCACCCACGCACTGAGGAATAGATCCAACAGGCGGGGTGCTAAAAGGCTTTAAGCACAGGGGCTTTTGAGCCACGCCTCGGTCTCCTATTGATAAGTTTACATCTGATTTAAATAGATTTCTTCTCATTCTTATTTCTATCCGTTTCTATTACAATTCTACTCGTGTTTGATTTTCACATATTCTGCGTTTATTTGTCTATTTATTCCTTATTCATATTTCAATAAACTGTCCATTCGTGCATCTGTGCTTTTGTTTTCATATCCCTTTGTATCTGAGTTTATCATATTTGTTGGAAACAAAATCTGAATATCTGTCATGTTCATGTCAGTTCCCTCATAATCATAGTTTACTGTTTATTATTAATTTCTGTTATCTCTGTTATTAATCAGTGCTATAGTATCTTGTGACTGTTTCGTTTTAGAATCTAGTTTTACAACATTATCCAGACTAGTTACTTAATTTTTGTTGAGGTTATTATTGGATGTTTCATTTTTTATGGACACTTTATTTTTATTGGTTATTGATAGACAGTGAGAGAGAGTTAGTTTATTCCCTTGCCAGACATGGATACTATTTTATTTTGATGGTTCAATATTATTGATTGCCACGCTATGTTTAAGGATTGAATAAATGAATTTTATTTCAACACTCTGATATTAAATGGAATTGATATAATATTATTATTTAGTTTTAGTTGCTTTGGGCTCATAGTAGCACTTCGAATACGGGTTTGGTGCAATTTGGCATAGACTTGGATTTGGGGTGTTACTACTATAATTTGAGTGAAGCCTGGGGAATATTCCCCAGGATTCTGGCCAGCCTTTTTATATGATCACAAACACTCCTTTCAAAATCTCAAAAGACCTATGTATACAATAGGCAACTGCCCACTTAACTTTTGGAAATCTAACGTTTTTTTTCTATCTATAGGAGGTTACTTCAGTCATTTAATAAAAATAATCAAAAGAAGTTAACAAAATTTAACATTAAGGGTATAACTACAACAATTATGCTAAGTTGAGGGGGGTAAATACAAATACTAAAAACAATAGGATATAGATACAAGTTTATTATAATGTAGGGAGATGGATGCAAAAAGCCCAAGAAAGAACAATCGGTTATCAAACGTCAAGAGCTATAAGTAGGGCAGGGTTTTTATGAGTTCGAGCTCAACCCAATCTAAAATTACTTGGCCCAAACTCACATTGGCCCGCCATAAACCCAAACTCCATGAGCCCAAACCCAACCCTAAAACTTTTTCTTGAGCTCGGGCCAACCCAAAATAAATGTTCCTATGAGTATCTTAAAAAGGAAAAATCAAAGATTACAATAGGTGAGGCATTTTCCTTAAAATCAATCTTTTCATATAAATATTTGTCTTTTCTATATAAAAATGAGGATATTCTATTTAATTAATTAACTTTGTCATTCCTAGGTGTGTAAGTGAGTATATTCTACTTGATTAATTAACTTTGTCATTCATATAGTATGTATTAAACTATCCCTATAGATTCCACTTCAACATGGTCAATAACCTCTCTTGAAGGTTCTAAAAGATTAATATAGACAAATCAATAGTAGTGAACTTTTCCTCATTGATTGTTGGATAAAAATAACTCCAATCCCTTTAAGTAATAGAGAAAAAGAAGTTACAAGAAAACTATGTTGGGATATAAGTCATAAGTTTCTGCTTTGGATGTAGTTATGCTTAGATGTAACTCATGTGTTTCGTCTCGAGTTCGGGCTATGAAGCTTGAAACCAAGCCCAAACGTCTAAGTCATCTTCTCTCAAATCATTCAAGAGTAAATTATATTTAGCTCCCCTAGTTTCTAACAACTACAAATACCTCCCCAGGGCTTTTCAAATGATAATAACCTCCCTTATCCAACTTGTAAAATCAATAAAAGTGGTACTTTGACCATTTTATCATATTAACTTTCATTTAAAGTAATAAAAAATTTAAAAAGTTAATAACTATATCACCCTCACTAATGATTTATAATCTTTAAAGCTTAAGAAATTATTTTTTTACTATCAAAAAGATCAAATTGTTAAATTTTTTGGTACTTACAGAAGGGTAAATTTGTCAAATAATATTCAAGTTTATCACAAGGAAGGGACACGCAATAGACAACAGAGCATAAAGTAAGGTTAGTTTTATTTCAAAAACCTAAAGAGAGTATATGCACTTGTTAGAAACCAGAAGGCAGGGGTGGTAACTGTATTTTACTCATCACTCAAATCCATTCTTGGGGAATGGAATTCCCCAATTTGTCCCAAGTTTCTTATTTTTGATTGATTTAATGTAATTTCTCCTTCAAATGAAAACTATTCCAATTTGTCCCAAGTTTCTTATTTTTGATTGATTTAATTTAATTTTTCCTTCAAATGAGAACTAGTCTATACCATTAGGGCTTTACAAAGAATTAATCCTACTATTTACTGAAAAGGATAAAAATAAGAATTTCAATTTTTTTTCATTTTTTTTCGTTTCATTTATTTTATTTTATTTATTTATTTTAGCTTAGGGTTTAGAGACAGTACATGCTTGCATATTTACATTTGAAGGTACGTGCGTAGAATCCACATTTTAAGAAGGCCTAAAATAACTTAGATGGCATCCAAAATTGTTATGACTTGCATTCTTTGGGTGGCATTTTATTTTTGTGATGAGAACATCTTTGTATTTGAGTATTTTTAAGGCTCAAATCTCTAACCTTGCCTTAATTTGCAAGTATAAATAAAGGCTCCTGTTCCAGGCTGTAATGTTAAGAAAAAATGCATTGTACTTCAACATTGCAAAAGAACACAAATCACAACTCCAATGGCAAAATAAAATTTTGTTTTAAAAAAAAAAAGTTATAACCTTAGTTTATAAGTGGGTCTAGTGTACTTGCTTACTAGCACCCTTTCTTCTCAAAATAAACAAATGGATAACTATAGTTTACCCCCCTTAAGGTTTTTAAAATAGGGAAAATTATGAAAAAGGGTCACTTTTGGCTGATATTTATAAAACAGTCCTTGCAAAAAGAGCTACTTTATTAACTTGAAGGGTAACTTCTCAAAAATAATTAAAAAATAGTGTCATTTTATTATAGACAAACTACGCTTGAGTCCACGTATGATGCACTCACATCCCACGTAGAATGCGCTCGTGTAACATGTAAGGTGGGCTCGTGTCTCATGTAAGAAGCTTGAGTCCTATGTATAATGTGCTAGTGTTCCAAGAAAATGATCCTCAAATTTAATTATTTTTGAAAAGTGATCTTATAATTTAATTTTGACGGACCTTTTTATAAAGGGTAAATTACACTTACCTCCCTTGAGGTTTCTGAAATAACACTTTCCCCCCTTGAGATTTGTGTATGGGTCAAAATAACACTCTTTCATTGAAGTTTCCGTCAAAACAGTAGTAATAGTTAATAAAATAATTTGAACTGGACAATATTACCCCCATTTAAGTTAAATGATAGTTATGCCTTAGGCCATTAAAATTTTTGTTCTCATCTTTATGAATTGGTAATCTTGTCCAGTTCAAATTATTTTACTAACTATCACTACTGTTTTGATGGAAACTTCAATGAAAGAGTGTTATTTTGACCCATACACAAATCTCAAGAGGGGAAAGTGTTATTTCAGAAACCTCAAGGGAGGTAAGTGTAATTATAGCATACCTCAAGGGAGGTAAGTGTAATTTACCCTTTTATAAATATCGACAAAAAGTGGTCCTTTTCTGTAATTTGGGATCTTAGTGGACTGTTTTTATAAATATCTGCCAAAAGTGACCCTTTTACATAATTTTCCCTTTAAAATATGAGTTTGCCACCTTGAGGTTTATCATGTGTAACAATTTCCCCCTATTAAAGGTTTGACCATTGAAATTTTAATAATGTTGATGATGTGGCAAGACAAAAAACATATATAGAAAATTTTACCCCTATTATTTTAATTATTTAAAATTAAATACCAAGATTACCCTTCAGTGAGTTGGTTGAATGTTTACAAAATTGGTTTAAATGAAAAAGTAAAAACAAATTCAATCCATATCTACCTTAAGAGAATTTTTTGTACTAAGGCCTAAATAAAACTTTGTTTTTTTTTCTTTTTAAGTGTAAAAAATGAGGCAAATTCGTCTATTAATTTTTATTTTTCAATTATGATTTAATGGTGAAACATCTAAAAAGGGATACTTTTACACACAAAAAATCTTAAGATAGTAAACTGGTATTTTAAAAACCTTGGGGGGAAGTGAGGTTATTGTAAACCTCAAGGGGGCTAACTGTAATTATCCCAAGAAAGAATGATCAATTCCTTAATCCCCAATTCAAGAGTAAGGTTTTAAGGGAATATGAAAGAAACATTTTTTTTCCCTGTTCAAATAGAGCATTTTCAAACAAGAATTTGCAAGAAAGTATGGGACTCGGAAAGTAGAAAAAAGAAAAGAAAGAATTCCAATTTATTATCACTATATTTAAATCACCTGCATATTCTTTCTACTTGCAAAAAAAGGAGATTGAGAGAGGCACATTGCGAATGAAGGAGACTGAGAGAGGCGCACGACTCAAGATGCACTGTGGTTGGCGAAGAAATTATCCTCTTCGTCTTATGCTTTTCCTGTTTGACTAGCGATTTCAGAAGTGGTTTGATGGTTTTCTGCCTTCTCCTCATCTTGTTCTCCAAATATCTGCCCTAAATCTCCGATATTCTCCTCAATACTCTCCTCCTCCCTTCGGACAAGTGCTTTTCATTTGGTTCCTGCTGTTACCAGTTTCTAATTTTCAGAGAGTTATTTTCTAGTTTTCTGGCAAATCTTTTATTTTTTTGGTTTTAACCCAGACAATGTGCTTCTAAATCATTCCATCTCTGAGTTCTTGGTTGTTTGTGTAGGTTCTATTAATTAACGGAGGATCTCGAACGTCATATGAAATCTCTTCTTATTCGCTCCCAATTGGATACAATTTTCACTCTCTATGATGAGGAAAAGTGTCGGCTATACTCTAAATGGTGCTACACCTTAGTCCTTGATATCATTGGCACTTCTTTGATTATGTAACCCCATCTGTAATTTTATTAATAGAGCTTAGAGATTATTTAAAGCCTCCTCTATTTCAGTAGTCTCGCCCTCGAGATTCCTGAGTTCCCTTTCATCCCAAGCCAATATTGACCAAATCCTTGTACGGCGTCCTTGGTTTAAATAACAATTCTACTCTTATATAACAAATAGCTTCATTGTCGAAGGCAGAAAAGTTCTCCTTTTCATCGATGGTAGCCTAGGCTCAGTTGTAATCCCTTCCTAGGGTTGGTTTTTATGGATGAGCAAGTTGTAACTCGACTGGGTTTAGTCTTTGGTAAAGTTCTTTCTGTGTATAGTTATCAAAAGATCCTAGCAGGTATTTATGTTGAAGATCTAGAGCACAACAACGTCTGGGTAACATTTTCTTTTCAAGGCATTCCTAAGTTTTGCTTTTATTGTGGATTTATCGGTTATAATCTAAATGCTTGTTCTAAACTTACCCATGGTGAAAGTTTCAATATGCCTTACTCAGATATGAATCCCAGTTACCCTCAAGCTAACAAAGTTCTGAACAGGAAACGAAGAAATCCTTTTTAGCATAATATTCAAACGGTGAAGAAGACTGAGTCATTAAACTCAGTCGACACTGATTCACGCAACTCAAGGGTGTAACCCAGTCTCAGATGTTTCGGCTATTGGAAGAAAGTCTTATGAAGTCCTCCAAGGCCCTTAAATTCTTAATGAACCACTCAAGGCTAATTTCAATATGGCCTAGGGACTTACCATCTTTTGGGCTGGGACTAACAGATTTGGATTCTACGTCGTCTCAGCCTCCTTTTGTTTTCACAGGCCATGATTAATCCAAGCCAGACCGCCAGGATCCACCGATCCAGGACTTAATTTACTTCTTTTGAACTTCTTCTCCTCTAATAAAAATCACAAAAATTTGGCAGATTCCATTCTTTCTCAGGCCTCCCCTCATATGAAGCTATCTGAGATAAAAACACAGTCTTTCATCTTTAAGATCAATGCACAAGAAATCTTCGGTGAGTAGGATGTTGACTAATAGGCTGGTTATTATTCAGGAGCTTCCCACTGATAACCATGAACCTAGAGAACGACCTTCATCTTCTAAGAAATGGAAGCTCCCCGCTTTTCTTTCTTCTGAATCTTCTGTTACTTCTTTTGACTCTGTTAGGAGTCATACCAAATGAAATCTTATTCTAGAACTGTCTGGGTTTGGTTGTCCTGCGACACAGCAACATTTAAAAGACTAGACTTCTTTTGTCACACACCAAAAATTTGTTCTCTTATCTAAAAATTTTGCGCAAGAAAATCTTGCTAGTCATATAGCAAGGAAGGTTGGTTATAGGAATTTTTAAATTAGGCTGGCAAAAGCTCAACGAGAAGGCTTTCTTTTGATGTGGTCAGATAATGTTTCCATTTCAATTTTAACTTCTACTGATGTAGCCAGATAATGTTTTAACTCCTACCAGGGTAAAACTTGCTTGATCTTGTTCCTACCATATTGATGTCCAGAATGAACAATGAAAGTACATAGAACATATGAGTACAAGCTCTGTAATACCACGACTGATTTTAGGAGATTTCAATGCTATGCTTAGTTCATCTGAAAAGAGGGGTGGATCTCACGACAAGTTGACAACTTCCATTCATTTATCCAAAATTGTAATCTTTGGGAGTTATCCATGGAAGGTCCCTTGTTTACATGTTGCAATGGTCAATAGAGTATACGTCATATTTAAGAGGAAATTGATAGTGGGTTTGCATCCATTGATTTTTTGGACTTATTTTCCCATCCTATCATTTATTTCTAAGCTATTATCGGATCTGATCACTATACTATGATTGTAGATTTGCTTCATGAAAACAAATACAGAGGACAACCATTCCGATTTGAATCCTTCTGGTTGCAAGAGGACTCTTGTGCAAATACAATTTCAAAATCTTGGAAGGATTCCAACGAAAGAGTGCTATCAATGCCATTTTCTACAAAACTTAAAGTGCTTGGCTACTGACTTGAAGAAGGTGAAGAGACACACTATAGGCAATATTCATTCTAGGTTAAATGAAATTAAGTGTCAGCATATCTCTGTCCAGGAAGCCCTATCCTAGTCGCATGATGCTCACCTGATTGATCAAGAGAAATGCCTCCAACATGAGTAAAGCTGCTCACTCAACAAGAGATCCTCTAGTTCTAGAAGTCCCGAACTAAGTGGTTATAATACGAGGACCAGAACACAGTCTTCATCCATAAGACAAGACAACCATGGTTAGAATATAAAAAAAATTTACATCCATTCTCTCAAGACTGCTGATAATTTGGGCATTGTTGATAAAAAAAGCCATGGAAATTGCCGCCAATCGTAGAAATGAGATGGTCGATAAGTGGCTTCCATGAAGTGTCTATCTGAGAAGTAAATGCTTTTCATCAAATGTGCCCATAAACTTTTGTAGATGCCAAGCAGCCTTCATCATGAGGGCTTTATTCATGATGGTAGATTTCTTGATATTGAGTCCTCCACTTTTCCATAGAAGTGTTACTCAATCCCAACAAATAGTGGCCATTCCTTGGGAGTCCCAACCTTTCTGCCAAAAGAATTTTCTTGAGATTTGATGAAGTTTGCACAAAATAGTTTGTGGTAAAATAGGACATGACATGAAGTAGTTTGATTGTGCATTAAGGACAGATTGGATAAGAGTAACTCTACCAATTTGCGAGAGCAACATAGACTTCCATCCTGCCAAACAAGCCAAAACTTTATCAACCAAATAAAGCATTAATCCTATCTATTTGATATTTATGTACAAGTACCAAATTCGGAACAGATTAGGATCGAGTTGGGATAAACCTAACCAGATTAATGAATTATCAAACCCTAATCATTATGGGGAATCGTGGGGGGTTAACCAATTAACCCGCCCCATTCCCAATCGTTGTAAAATTACGTAGAAAATTCCAAGTACCTGATATGCTACCAATTATGAAATTTATTTATAACACTACAGGTTTTATTGAGAACCATTTCTTGGGAGTTATTTGCTTTCTTTTATAAATATAACTCGTTCGAAAATTGAAATTACAGTTATATACCATTGATTCAATTTGTCATGAGAACCCTCTAACCGCCAAAGCAAAAGCTTCGAACCTTTTAAATCCTGTGCCACCAACGTCCCATTTGAGACCTGTTTCTAAATTCCTCCTCCAAGAAATCAAGAATTTGTCCCAACTCATTCGGCCACTCTTACTCCCGTTTGAAACCTGTCTCTAAGTTTCTCCTCCAAGAAACCAAGAATCTGTGTCAACCCAACCCGGTAATCTCTCTCTCTCTCTCTCTCTCTCTCTCTCTCTCTCTCTCTCTCACATTTGGGCTTCAAGATAAGGAGCTCTGGTTATCAGGAAAAAAGGGAAACATAAGAGCCTTTGCCTCGATCTCATGGATTGACACAAAGCTTTCTTTCTTGGCTATGTACAAGAATACATTGAATTCAGTTTTTTTTTAAAGTCATGTTATTGTTCATTTACTAATTCTATTATTATACTGAATCTCATAAATCTTTGATTCATGTTGATGTAAAATTCGTTTCTATATTTCATACATTGAGTTTCTTTCATATTTCACGGTATCTGTAAATAATTCACAATTTTGAGCAAAACTGATCTTCTATAGACTTTATGAACATTCTTATCTCTTATCTAACCTTCTTTTCCTGCATTTCTTGGCACAAGTTTTAGCAGTCTTGTAAATGAACATGCAGACTTCAGAGACTATGGATGGTTCTTATACATTGGATCTCCTAATAACAGTTATAGCTGAAACTTTCATTATCTCTGTTTAAAGATACAGGTGCGAAGAATTGCATAAACTAGTTCCTACTTCAGTCCCAAGAACTGCTTTCAAAGAAAAGCCATGTCAGATGGTAAGGGTGACAAGGAAGGTGGCAATAGAACTGGAAGCTCAGACCAGTTCAACATTACCCAGCAGCCACAACCTGTAGAGAGAGGTGGAAGAAGTCCCTCAAATCAACAAATACATGCCCAGCAGCAACCACAACCTGCAGAAAGAGGTCGAAGAGGTACCTCAAACCAACAAATACATGTTCAGTGGCAACCAAAACATGTAGAAATACATGCCCAGCAGCTACCACAACTTACCATTGGCACAAGAACTGAGAACCCAAATGAAGTAACTGATACGCAGCAGCTACCACAGCTTACCATTGGCACAAGAACTGAGAACCCCAATGAAGTAACTGATACACAGCAGCCACCCCAACATGATGGTTGAATTGGCACAGATAGTTAAGTTTTCTCTGCCTTCTTCTGGTTTCAGTTTCTTAGTTTGGGTGTCTTCATTCTTCAAGCAAAAACTGCATTTATCTATTTGTTTTGGTTATGGAAGTACTGATGCTTCTAGTTGTTCTAACAGGTAGATTTGTTGACGACAATAATGAATTAACATACACTGAAAATAGCGCTGATCAACTGGGTCCAGAAGAAACGAGAAGACTTCAATTTCAAGGTCAAGAGAACGAGAATTGTGCTCGCCAACTTCTCAGTGAATCTATTGGCACTACTGCTGCACATGAGAATCATCCAGAGGCTTCATGCATATTTCAACAAGTGCCAAATCAACCAACTTCCCAATACCCCCCTCCACATGCTATCCAATATCTTAGACCTCTCCAATACCCCCCTCCATATGCTAGCCAGTACCTTATGCCTCTCCAATACCCCCCTCCATATACTAGCCAGTACCTTATACCTCTCCAATACCCCCCTCCATATGCTAGCCAGTACCTTAGACCTCTCCAATACCCCCCTCTATATGCTAGCCAGTACCTTATACCTCTCCAAAACCCCCCACTTGTATTTCCAACAAATTTTACATCTACCAGTTGCCCTGCTCATCATGCTAACCAACACCCCAATTCTGGCACTGTGAGCAATATTACTTCTACCAGTCATCAACCAGGTCCAAATATTTTTCAAGGTCGTCAGGATGAAAATTGTGTTCGACAAGATATAAATCTTCTTCCTGGGAGCAATTTTGCATCTAGAAATCGTGATTCAAGTTCACATTCATCTCAAGGTAACAAGATTGGAAATGTCAATTCCTCCGTCCTCCTCTCAGTCCAAATTTCTTGGGCAAAACTTCCTCTCCCTTTTTATAGCACTATTATCCCCACCTGTACTCCCAATAATTTTTTTGTTTAAAACATTAATTTGTAGTTTCATGATGAATTATGTTAAATCACTGCAGATCCAGATTCCAGAGTAAACTTGCGCCTATTGTCGTCACGGAATGTACAGCTTAACCCATGAAGGGAGAGATTGTGGTCACGTCTGTCATCTGCATTGCTTCAATTCTCTACCTGTAGAAGTTCAACAATCAAATGAGACTTGCCCAGTATGTCGGACAAGATCCCCCACATCTACATAGACACTGACACTCAAGGTGCAGGTTTTTCTCATCATTCTTTTTGTCCTTCCCCAATTCTCAGGAAACTTGTCCTACATCAAACACTTGTATTTTTCACCAAATTACACTCCTGAATGTAGTAGAGCCTTTTTCACCATAGCTTCCTGTAATTGTTCCTAGTACATCTCTATTGATCACATAGTAAGTTCTAAAACATTGATATCCATTGATCACATAGTAAGTTCTAAAACATTGATCCACCCAACTGTAAATTTGAGTAAAGGCTGTGTCTTTCATAGTTTTTCCTTGTAATCAAGACTCTCAGTACTTTACAGTCATTCAGACATTTTGAAGTGACAGTAAGAGAACAGATTTTACAATTGATGAATTCATTCATTTCAATTTCCTCGATGATTAATAAGAAATTGATCAAATATTTCACCAAGAATCGGTGGATTAATATTATAAGACTTAATTGAGTCGCATTTGTCATTGAATCTCGTATTCACAGTCGCAGAGTCTTTCTAAATTTCTTTCTAATTACATCTTCTGAGATAAACATAAATTGTATAATAGCTATCATCATGATTGGAAAGGACATCGCAGAATGATAAACCTAAAAAGATATCATAAATGGCTAAATTCTGGTCTGACTGAAGCAGAAATCCAAGAACCTTGTTCAGAACAAGGCAGGACCATTGAAACAACAAATAGAAGTGTATCAAATGACCTAAAATACCTTCGGCAAAAAAGTTAAATCGAAAAAAAAAAAAAAAAAGGAAGAGAATCAAATGATTTGCAGACGAATTTGCTGCAAATCGAATTAAATGATTAAGAACAACTAACTCCATGCAGTTAATTAATAACAAACAAACTAATTCCAATTGGAGGGTTCGAGTTTATCTTACCATGAGAGGTTGAACAGAAGTCCTAAAGTCCTTCGTGCAGAGAGAGAGATGATTTCAAATATCGTTGGCTTTGAACTCATTCTAGGGCTTCGACTTGGAGGGCTCGGCACGAGGTTAGGTAAGAAAACAAGTGCTTGCTTGCATTTTTGGAATTTTAAAAAATCAATCCTAAAACTGTTTTTCAAAACTCATTTTGCAAAAGTACAGTAGCCTACTTATAATATTTAGAAAGGGTTTTTTACAGCAAGACCCCCTGAGGTTTGGGTAATGGGCACGCGGTATCCCTGTGGTTTAAAACTAATCACTTATAACCCTCAAGTTTTATAAAACAGTCGATTTGTACCCTTACTGTCAGTTGGCAAGCAACGGTGTTAAGTGTTAGACTTTTAAAGACCAAATTACCCCTCCCCTCTTAACAGTGATCCGTCCCTTTCTCTCACGAAACCCCCCACTCAACCCCCATTCAACGAACCCTTCTTCCCCCATTCAATGTCCACAACATTACAACATGCCACAAAAAGAATTTAAAGAAAAGATAAATCCAGTATCGCTAACCAGCTTCCTGCTGAAACACCATGAATTTGATCTCTTGGAAGGTCTTCTTTCACAATTAATCACTTCTTTCAGTTGTTTTAATGCCAATTGTTTGTTGAAGAGAAGAACCACATGCAGCGGCATCTGTTGTTCCGACGCAAGCTATATGAAGAAGGTGGAAGGTTGTTCTGTTCGCTACCGCTCGTATTCGATTTTTCTTGGTAGATCACTACCGGCTCACTTGTAGCTATCGTTATCGGAACCAGCACCAATTTTTTAGCGTTTCAATGCAATACTGACCCAACAAGCAACCTGAGCCTGCAGCCACCTGACTAATAATTAGTGTGGTGACGTCGGAAACGTTGGGTATAAGTTGTTCTCATGGGCATCGAAGCAACCAGCTGGTTACAGACACAGCTATGAAATGTACAAATTCGTGATAAAAATCTTGGGGAAGATGAGGAAATCTGGTGCTCTAAAGACTTCTTTACCC
Organism: Buxus sempervirens; assembly: GCA_947561395.2. Lineage (NCBI taxonomy): Eukaryota > Viridiplantae > Streptophyta > Magnoliopsida > Buxales > Buxaceae > Buxus > Buxus sempervirens. The sequence goes on along the minus strand of OX387194.1, from coordinate 16,026,324 downwards.
GAAAATGGGGATTACATGTGGAAATGGATCGGGTTGGGTTGGGTTTGGGCGGATTATAAACGGGTTGAGCTTTAAATGGGTTGGATCGGGTTCAACTCGTTTACCTACAGGTTGGAAAATCATGGAAACAAACCCAACCCGTTTAATTTTTTTAATTAATTAATTTTATTAACTTTTAATTAATTTTTTAAAAATATTCTTTCTAATTTAGCATTTTTAGAGAATTTAGAAATTATGGAGATACAAATCATTGGTTTTTTTTAATAAATGTTTAAAATCCATTTTTTTTACTTGGAATTAAATATTCAAATTAAGAAAATAAAGATCATGAAATATTTTTTTTCCCTCAATGCTAAATTTATATAATATTGAGTAGAAAAATGAGCTTTGAGGATTGAGCATATTTACAATGTTTTCTCGTTATTTTAACCAACAAGAAGCCACCTGATTGAAAAGTGAAAATGTGGGAATTGAAGAAGGGTTGAAGACACCAAAAAACTAGAGTTTTGGAGTTAGGGCTTTTCGGGTTTTTTGAGCTGTAAAATGCAAACCGAGCCCAACGCGAACTCAAGTTCGGGCCTAAAATTAAGCCTAGCCCAAACCCAAACCCAAAATAAAACCTTAGATCGGGCTCTTATTCGAGTTGGGTTGGGCTAGCCAGGCTAAATTTACAGCTCTACCAAAAACGAAGCTTCTATTATCCTTTCTTTGTTTTCACTTTTCAAAACTAACTTACTAATTATTTTTTAGGTTTTCTATTTATGTGTTAGTGTGATTAATTGGTTTACAATGCTTATACAAAAAAAAATGGGTATATTATCAGCTACCCAACGGGTTGATGGGTTCGGTTCGGGTTGACCCATTTCCAGACAGGTTGGGAAAACCTCAACCCAAACCCAACCTAAGTAATAAACGGGTCAACCCGAACCCATTTATTCATGGTTTGGTTTGGGCAGGCTGATGGGTCGGTTCAAAAATTGCCAGCTCTAATGGGGATGGTGATGAGGCAAGTTAAATGGGTAAACCACCATGCCCCCATTCCTAGGGTTTGGTATTATCAAAATTGGGTTAGGAGTGAGTTTGGGTTTAGCCCAATTCACTACCGCCACGACCTTGCTCCGAACCTGTTCTTAGTATATTAAAATACTATTTTTTATACGTTTATAATATTATTTTAATATATATCATGTATAAAAATTACAAATATATATTATTTGATATAAGTTTTTATGCTTTTTTTTAATACTACTGGGTCATCTATGACCCATGCCATTACCAACCCGTTAGGGGAGGATTACGGTTTGGTATTGGCTAAACCCTTATAGGGGTAGGCTCAGGTTTATAAAAAATCCCCTCATTGCCATCTCTACTTGACCAGGATGGACTTGTCATTTAAGAAAAGTTTTTTTAATTAGAATAATGGCAAACTTGTAATATTTATTTATAACATCTAAAAAGAAAGAAGGCCTTTTTGCACCCATATCCTTAGATTATAATAAATTTGCATCTGTATCCTCAAGTTGAAGTAATTATATTTATGCCACTCCATTTAGCATAATCATTGCAATTGTACATTTGTACCCCTAATGTTAATGTTCATTAATTTCTATTATTTAATTATGTTAAATGACTAAAATAAAAAAATATTTTGCATTCACCCTCCTATCATATCTCATATTTTCATTTATGTTCTTGTATATCTATATTATTATTCAAGAGAAGCCTGTGGAATATTCCCTAGGATTCTAGTCAGCCTTTTTATATGGTCACAAATACTCCTTTCAAAATCTCAAAAGACTTATATATCTAATAAACAACTATCTACTTAACTTTTAGGAATCTAATTCTTTTATTCTATTTTATAGAATGTTACATTAGTCATTTAATAAAAATAAACAACAAACAGTAATAGAATTTAACATTAGGGATATAACTACAACAATTATGCTAAGTTGAGGGGCTATAAATATAAATACTAAAAACAATAGGTATAGATGCAAGTTTATTATAATGGAGGGGCATGGATGCAAAAAGCACAAGAAAAAATAGTGGGTTACCAAATGTCAAACTCAATTTCTCTCAAGTCGTTCGAGAGTAAATTATACTTACCTCCCCTTGATTTCTGACAACTAGAAATGCCTCCACCAAGGTTTTAAAATAACACTAACCTCCCTTATCAAACTTGTAAAATGAATAAAAGGAGTATTATGACCATTTTATGCCTTATTAACTTTTATTTAAAACAATAAAAAATTTAAAAATTTAATGACTATATCACCGATTCACCCCATGAGTTTTATATCAATTATTATTGTCTTTAAAACTTAAAAAAAAATTTATTTTTCTATTATCAAAAAGATCAAATTCTTAAAGTTTTTGTACTTAAAGAAGGGCAAATTTGTCAAAAAATATTCAAGTTTAAAACACAAAGAAACATGGACAACAAAATTAGATGTCAATTTAGTGTTATTTCAAAAACCTAAGGGGATTATTTGTAGTTGTGAGAAACCAGAAGGGAGGGGTGCTAAGTGTATTTTACTTATCATTCAAATCCATTCTTGAGGAATAGAATGTCCCAATTTGTCCTAAGTTTCTTATTTCTAATTGATTTAATGTAACTTCTCCTTCAAATGAAAACTAATCCATACCATTAGGGCTTTACAAATGAGTAATCCTAGTACTATTCACTAAAAATGAGAACTATAGGTTTTTTTTCATTTCTTTTACTTTCTTTTTGGTTCAGACTTTAGAGACAATACGCACTTGCATATTTACATTTGAGGGTATGTGTGTAGAATTCACATTTGAAGAAGGCCAAAAAAAACTTATACGGCATCCAAAATTGTCATGTAATGAGTTGCATTATTTGGGGGATTTTATTTTTGTGAAAGAGAACATCTTAGAGGCCGTTTGGTTACGTTTTTTTTTAAACAGTTTGAAAACTAAAAACAGTTCCAATTGTTTTTGGGTTTTTGAAAACAAGTGACAAGAAACCCGTTTGGTAGCAATTGATTAAAAAAAACGATTAAAATTTTCAAAATCAACAAATATGAATTGATATATAACCTGCAAGCCTATTAAACTATAGCAAATTCGTTATGAAAAAAGTAGAAGAGAGAATTCAAAATTTTATACCACAAATTACCAAGAATTTGATGAATAAATCAGGTTTACGTTTAAAAAGCATCACCAAAAATTAACTTCATCAAAAAATTTGGCTACACCAGAAAATCATGTATAGTATGATCATGACATGATTGTTTACTAAAGGACCTTAAATGGCTCCTCAAATTCTAAACCATACAACCTCCCCATTAAGAGTCAGACCATGGGAGACAGACGGGAGTAGTTACTAGAGAATACTGTTGGACGACTTTCCCAGCGAAGCATTAGAATAATCAAATCAACTCAGACATTCACACACCCTCTCGGGCGTTCTCTCTCTCTCTCTCTAAACATTAAGCTCTAACAAGGGAAAATTAATTTTTAGTTGCACTTTTTCAACATATTTAAGATTCAGTCTTCAAAGTTTTGAGTTCTAACTTTTAATATACCTTTATCAAAATATTTAATTTTTAGTACCATTTCACTATTTCCAACTAACTATTCCAAAAATGCCCTTATATGTAAAATCCCTAATTTTCTGGAAAATTTAAAAACTTATTTTTCTTAGGGATTAAATTTAGGAAAATTTGTGTTTTGCAGAAAAAGGGATTATAGGTAAATTCGGAAATGTTGCTTGAGCATGTTGGAATATTTAAAAGTCAAAAAGGTATGAGAAATTCCATAATTGTAATTAGTAATATTATGCTTGGATGAGGTGGCAAGGAAAAAATAAATAAATAAATAAATTAGTGGAGCTAACTTAATTTGAGCTGCTCATGTAGGGAGTTTGGTGTGGTGGCATATCAGCGGAAGATGTTTAAGTTGCTGCTGGAGCGGCAACTATAAAAGCAGTCTTTAGAAGCTGCTGTTGTTTTGGAATTGTTGGAGTCGAGCCTGGAAATTCAGAGAGGAGTAGTGGAAGCTGGGGAATTGCTGGAGCAGATCTGGAGGTGTGGAGTAACCTGAGTTTTGTTGCTGCCGAAGTCCTGTTCGAGAGAGAGAGCTGAGGAGATCAATTCGGCAGGCATGGAATTCCTCTAGATGCTGCAAAAATCTGGAGAGGTTAATCTAGAGTTCAGGTAAGGAAGGGTTCAAGTGATGCTCATATGGTTAATTTTATCAAGCAATATTTCATTGGAAGAGATCTGATCCAATTCAATAAAATTTCAGATCTCTGTTGGTCGTCAGTTCTGGAGACAAAGAAGTGGTCGAATGCAATTGAGGAATTGAGGAATTATTGGAGATTTGGCCTGAGAATTTAATGTAAGTAGCAGTTTTTCCTCTTCTGATTTTCGTATGGTTGGAGTTGAAGCATAACATTGATAGATAAGTAAGTTTGATTGGATCGAAGGAGATGAGGTGTTTCTGTTTGTGTAATGTGCTGAATGAATTAGTGAAACCTAAAGTAGATTAAAAATTATGAGTGGAGACTCATAATTTTCTGGAATTAAATTGTAAGTAGAACTTGATTAGTGAAGAGTTGGTTGCAGTAAATTTAGAATAAAATTTCAGACCTGCAGAGATAGATCGAGTGTAACATTATAAATTTTACTTTAGATTTTTTGTTCAGTAAAAACAAATTTCCAGAAACTTATAAAACTGATTTCCAGGTTAGTAGCACCATTAGGTTTGTTTTGCACCACTAGATCTAAAGGACCCTCTGTTTTGGTTGTTCTTGACGTCTAGACCTGAATAATATGCATTCATGATCCAATTAAGTTTAGCTGTGCACTATTGATCTATTTATTGTTTAGAAGGCTGTAGGAAGTGAAGAATATAAGAACAATGATGCTTAGTTCGTTTGGAAATATTTATTTTACAACTGAACATTGTTGACATCTTGATGAAGAAGAATGATGGGCGGCTGTTGGATATAGGTTAATTTTCTGTTTTGGTTAAATCCAAAGGTGTAGTAAATGGTTGTTTAAGTGGTTAAAGAGATGTGGGAAATATTATTAAAATAGATCATTAGATCAGTCATGGTGGAATGTGATTGCTGCATTGATTAGATATTAAAAATGCATTGGTGTTGAGGATGGCTGATTGGTGCCAACCTTCTAAGTGGTTAACACCAACCATTTTCTGTCGCAGCCATATACGGCTGATTAACCAATTAACTAGATGTTGCATTTAAATTCAGAGGTACTAGTTTAACTGTTTTGAGTAAATAAAATTGTGGCTGTATGAGTAGAGAATTTAATGGAGGAATGGAGTGAGTGTGGGTGCTGCTATCTGGTGCCAACCTCATTAGAGGTCAGCACCAGCTCCCTTATTTTGGCGCCTAGGTCTGGAGCATTAGCAACATTGGCTCAATTAAATTCACAATCATGTTGCTGTTTAGTTGGGTGGTTATTGTTTTGCTGAAGATGAATATAATGTGGAAAAGAATCAGATCAGGTCTATACATAAAGTGAATTAAGTTGAGTATGCTAATCTTTGTTTGAGAACTGTTTTGGGCGTCTAGTATCATATTGAATTATGTTGATCCAGTGAAAATAGTTGCTGGATTGGTAGGTAGATGAGGTGTTAGTTTTATTAAAATAGGTGTATACCTTACAGGTGATATATGTTTTATAGAGCTATGGGATTCCAAGGTACAATTTATATGAATGTTTTCTTTTAGGTTCTGGTTTCATTTGGGGATGCTTGGAGAAATTATAGAGGAAGCTATAGCAACTATGTTAGTGTAGGAGAAGAAATCAATGGAAAGGGCATTCGAATGAAATATAAGTACATCAAATATAAAGTAGAAGGTTCTGAATTGAGTTGTACGAACTGAAATGAAAAATCTGGTATGGCATGAGTAGGAATTACATCCAATTCCCTGTTCTGGACTGTTTACCTATCTAGACTGAAATTTCTTGAATCTTATGATATAATTATGTTCACTGACATGATAAATGTTTTCTTATTTGTGTATGGGTCTGCTGTAGAGGAGTGCCATTGTGGATTGATCAAGTTCTAAATTTACTATAGTAGTTACATTGGTTGCTGAAATTTGAGAGAAAGAACCACAAGAACAACTTCAGAAATTGGTACTGATTTTAGTGATTAAATTAAACCTGAATGAGTGGTTAAAGTAAGGTGAATTCCATTGCAGAAACTGTTTTCTGTTAGATCATTATACAAGTTTGCTGTAGAAGATTGAGAAGGTGAACACCTGAATTTCTTAACTAGAGAATTATGTTGGCAATAAATTTAGAAAACTACACCAGGGAAATTGTAGTGCATGGCCGAAGGGTGATGGTTCAGATTATTACACAGTTTTAGTTAGTGCTGAGTGGTGTCTAATCCCTTGGGCCGGATGTCCAGCACTTTTCATTTTTATATGTTGGATTTAGAACCACTTATGGGGAAAGGTTAAATGGAGGATTATTGAGGGAATTGGGGGCTCTTCGGGCTATGGAGCTTGGAGTACATGCTGGTATTCAGATTTTAAAACAGTACTTGTTTAGTATATCTATATTAATCATTTTATTGATTGCTGAAATATTCTCAGCACTAGTATGTGTTAATTGTGAGACTTAAGAAAGGGAGTTACCTACAGCACTAAAGGGGAAATGATGACGGGGGAGTGTGGTGAACTCAAGCTACTTAAGGGAAAACCTATATGGAAAAGTAAATTGCTGAAACAGAGTTCTTAAGAAGTGGTAAGTTAGAGAAACCAAAAGTGTTAAAGAAGAAATTGAAAATGTAGGCCAAATAAGAGGGTTATGAGTATAAAATCTACTTGTCACTTACTACATAGGAGGTAAGCGAACTCTATAAGACAAATTAAGTAGCATAGTTGGATTTTTGGTTTTAATATTCAGATTTGCCGGTTTAACCGCGTTTTGACAGTTTTTACCAAATTTTGACTATAAAAGAGGATTTTAAGCACTATGTTGGAAAGGACTTTCTAAACTAATTTGTTATGGACAAATCTGATTTTTGGGAATTTTTATACACTTAGAGAATGTTCTTATGAGTTGTGATGGCTTGATGATTTCCTTACCTCCGTGTACTCGGGGATGCCCATGGACTTGGGATGGTGTTCCTCTGTGTACTCAAAGATGGCTGTGTGCTCGAGATAGCATGTTTGGGTTCTGAAACACGTTGATATTAGTAATATTTCTGTTTTTGGCTTTAACTCGGGTCTAGATGGCATAGCTCGGTGTGGATCCACATTTGTCAATCTAAGAGCTAGGTAATGGAATAGTTTGTTTTCCTTGCTAGTAGTAATGAGTTGTTCACGTACGCATTTCCACTGTGTACTCGGTGAGGCTTGATCGTGTACTCGGCTGGCTGCGGCTATCCCTCACTTTGTCGTGTACTTAGACTGTGACTGGACTAGTACATGCCAACTCATCACTGGACTAGATGGGTTCTCCCGCAATAAGACGATGACCGTGTACTCGACTTCGCACCTAAGCCGGGAGGTGGCATAGTGAACTTCGGCATTACCTAGTTAAGGGCAATCTTATTTCATGAGTCCACCGTGGATTTGTTTTATGATTTCACTTTTGTCTCGCAGTTATTGTACTGATTGTGGAGATGACTCTTATTAGTATAAGTTGTAAATTGGATTTTTCAGATTTCTATTAAATGTTGGCTATCATTTTCGATGCATAGATTTTTACTGAAGCATGTTTTAGAAACTAATATAAATATTTTGGGCATGCATATGCTACTTGCTGAGATATACGTATCTCATTCCTTTTGATTTGTTTTGTTTTCAGATCCTGGTGAGGGCGATATACGTAGGGTTGAGCCAGGTGCAGATTACCCTGAGTATAGGGGAGAGGATTACTTTGTCGAGTGATCCGGAGATACTTTTGTTGTTATTTCCATTTGAGATAGTGGGTTACTTTTTGAATTGTAATTCTTTCCATTCATGGAGGTTGGGTGATTGGGATTTTTAGCAAACTCTGATATTGTGGTTGTTAATAATAATTGAATGTCATGTTTCTTTCACTCTGATATAGATCCTGCGGTTTGTTATCTAACCCTCGGGTACGAGTTACGGTTCCATTACGTAACCCGGATCTGGGGCGTTACATTATATCACTTGTCTAAATGACTTGTACAAGTCACTCACTTAAGGTACAAGTCATTTTATTGACTTGTACAAGCCAATTTATTGTTTGTTTAAGTCTAAAATAGCTTGTACAAGTCCTGGGAATGAATTGTATAAGAGTATTTTTGGAAGAATTTATTCATAATAGTGAAATGGTACTAAAAATTAAATATTTTGATAAAGGTATATTAAAAGTTAAAACTCAAAACTTTGAATACTGAATCTTAAATATTTTAAAAAAGTACCAATAAAAATTAATTTAAAATGGCAATCTGTACTCGCCTAGTCTCATACTCTCCTACTTTGCTCCGTTTTTCCCACGGTGTAGCCAATAACATAAGAACACGACATGAAGGGGACTCAAGTAGAGCAAAGCAGCCTGTATGACTTCTTCGACTGCTAGCTTTATATTCAGGCCCATGGTGGTGGCACTGGTTCTCACTATCTAGGCATAAAGGTTGCAGCAAAAGGAAGAAGAAGATAACAATACATGTGACGGAAGCGAATGCAGATGAAAGATAGAGAAGATAAAGAAGAAAGCGTGAAACCCTAGCTTAGCTTCTCCGCTTTTAGCGGATTCGATGGCCAAAAGTTAACTGACTTGATGATAATGGCTTGCTCTTGCACGGAAATGCTGAAGCTTTCTGTGTTTCATTTCATTTTCATCTCCTCTTCAAATATGTCTCTCTACGACTTCACAATTTCATACTGTAAACTCTTCGGTTTCACCTGGGTGCGTTGTTGTGATTGCGAGGAAGATGTAAAAAACAGTTCGTCGTTTTTAGAAACGAAAATTTTCGGTTTCTGAAAATAGGGTTGTTTTTCAATAGTTTTTCTAAAAAAAGGTTTGACAACAATCAAAACCAAACAAGTTTTTAGTTTTCTGTTTTAAAAAAATAGAAAAACAGTGTTTCAAAACATTACCAAACACCCTCTTAGTTTCTGCGTGTTTTTGAGGTCGAGATCTCTGACCTTGCCTTGATTTGCAAGTATAAAGAAGGGCTCTTGTTCAAGCTTAATGTTAAGAGAAAAATGCATTGTACTTCAACATTGCAAAAAAAAAAACACAAATCACAACTCCAAAGGCAAAATTAGCTTCTTCTTCTTTTTTTTTCAATTATAACCTCTATAAGTTTATCAGTATATATTGACAAATTTGCCCCTAGAGAAATTGGTTTTAAGTGATACTTTTTCAACATAATTCAGATTTAGTTGCATAATTCTTGGTAATTGATAATTAGTGATACTTTTTTAAAATAATTGTAAATCAATGTCATTTCATTGATCGTGAAGAAAATCTTTGGAAAATACTCTCAAAAGAATTTGAAAACCTTTTCACTCATTTTGTTACAAGGAGGTTTGCAAATATTTTAAGGGCATTTTCGAAAATCTTTGGAAAATATTCTCAAAAGAATTTGAAAACCTTTTCACTCGTTTTGTTACAAGGGAGGTTTGCAAATCTTTTAAGGGCATTTTCGGAAGAAATGCTTCACGAATAGTAAAATGTCACTGATTCTTAATTATGTTAATAAAGTATCATTAATTCTCAATTACAAAAACTTGGGCAATTGAATCTGAGTTGTTTTGGAAAAAGTATGAGGTAAAATCAATTTTCCCTTTTAATTATCTAAATTAAATACCAATATTACCCTTTAGTGAGTTGGTTGAATGTTTATAAAATTAGTTTAAATGAAAAAAAACCAGACACAATCCACATCTACCTTCTAGGTTATTTTTGGTACTAAGGCCTAAATAAAGTTTTTTATACTTTTTAAATGTTAAAATGTCTATTTAAGTTTTTTTATATGATTTTAATCGTCAAACATATGGGAGATTCTTACACATAAAAAAAAGGGAAAATTACCATACTGTATAATATTTTTACTAAAATGACTTTTTCATCATGCCTTTTTACATAATGACTACAGAGATACAGTATTTGCAAAATAATGACAAATAGTATTACACGTCAGCATATACTCTATTGTAAGTTGAAAAAGACGTTTCTACCCCTACTGGTACCGGTTCAACCATCGTTCAAGTTGGCCTGAGAAATTGAACCAAAAACATGTTAGGCCCTCACCAAGTTTTCTTGAATTAAAAAACCCAAAACCCATTTCATCAAACGGAAGCCCTCTGTATCTCACCTTCTTCTTCCATCACGCTTTATTTTTTAATTTCTGACTATAAAATTAAAAAATAACAAAATGCTGAAAACCATCGTTGAACACAGCGAAGATGGAATTTGTTTCAACGTAGAGGATACAAATTCAAAATACGTTTAGTTATTGATACCAATTCAAAATACGTTTAGACAGTGGTTTGAACCAATTAAATGGGGGTAAAGATGTCTTTAAAAATGAATGGCACAAGAGTTGTTGACGTGTAGACAAATTGGTCCTAAACTTTTAAAAATGGCATTGCAATGGTCATTTTGTAAAAGGATAGAATGAAAGAGGCATTTTGAGGAAAAAAAACATACTGTACGGTAATTTTCCCTAAAAAAAAACCCTTAAAGTGGTAAACTGGTAATTTAGAAACATCAAGGAGGAAAGTGAGATTATTGAAGACCTTGAGGGGGTAAACTATTATTAGCCCAATAAACAATGATCAATTCCTCGGTCCCCATTTCAAAAGTAAGATTTTTCGGAGAATATGCAAGAAACATTTTTTATTCCTCTTCAAATAGAGCATTTTTCAAGCAAGATTTTACAACAAAATATGAGACCCGGAAAGGAGAAAAAGAAAGAATTCCAATTCATTTTTGGGAGAATTGGTTTTTAGTGATAATTTTTTTCTGAATAATTCAGATTCAGCTGTCAAATTTTTGTTAATTGAAAATTAGTGATACTCTTTTAAAATAATTGGGAATCAGTGTTATTTTACTGGTTATAAAACAATTCTTCCAAAAATACCCTCAAAAGACTTTGAAAACCTTTTTACTAATTTGAACTTTGAAGTTTGAAAGTATTTGAGGGCATTTTCGGAAGAAATGTTTCATGAAAAGTAAAATAACACTGATTCTCAATTATTTTAGAAAAATATAAATAATTCTCAATTAACAAGAATTCGACGACTGAATTTGAATTATTTAGAAAAATATCACTGAAAACCAATTTTCCCTTCATTTTTCAAGCAAGATTTACAACTTGCACTTGCAATTTCCTTGCATTGTCACCTTTCACCACTTCCTACCCATAATTTTTGTAGCTTATTTTCCAACACGCCCTTGGCATCCAAAAAAAGCCTTAACGCTGACAACTTTCTCAAACTTGCTTCTTCTTTTTTATTTATTATTATTATGATTATTATTATATATATATATTGTAAAATTGCTTCTTTCTTTCATCACATGCATCAATTTGATCTTTATGCATAAGATTTATGAATTACCAAACCCTAATGATTATGGGGAATCGAGGATTAACCCACCCATTTCCAATCCTTACAACAGAAATTCCAAGTGCCTGATATGCTACCAATTGTGAAATTTATTTCTAACGAGGTTTTAATCACAACCTTTTCTTGGGAGTTATTTGGGTCCTTCTATAAATAACTAGATCGAAAATTGAAATTACAGTTATATACCGTTGATTTAATTTGTTATGAGGGTCCTCTTAACTGACCAAGCAAAACCTTCGAAGCTTTTAAATCCTGTGCCACCAACGCCCCATTTGAAACCTGTCTCCAAGTTTCTCCAAGAAATCAAGAATCCGTGTCAACTCATTCGGCTACTCTTACTCCCATTTGAAACCTGTCTCAAGTTTCTCCTCCAAGAAATCAAGAATCTGTGTCAACTCATTCGGCTTCTCTTACCCTTTCTCCTCCAAGAAATCAAGAATCTGTGTCAACTTATTCGGCTACTCTTTACCCCATTTGAAACCTGTCTCAAGTTTCTCCTCCAAGAGATCAAGAATCTGTGTCAACCAAACCTGGTAATCTCTCTCTCTCTCTCTCGTTTGCATTTCAATCTCATGGATTCATACACAAGGTTTCTTTCATGGCTATATACAACAATACATTGAATTCAGTTTTCTTAAGTCTTGCTATTGTTTATTTACTAGCTCTAATTCTATACTGAATCTCATAAATCTTTGATTCATGTTGATGAGAAATTGGTTCCTCTAGTTCATACATTAAGAGTTTCTTTCATATCTTCATAGTATCTGCAAATAATTGATAATTCACTATTTTGAGCAAAACTGATCATGTGTAGACTCAATGAACATTCTCACTTGGATCTGACCTTCTTTCCTGCATTTCTTGGCACAAGTTCTAGCAGTCTTGTAAATGAACATGTAGACTTCAGAGACAAATGCATCTTTGGATGCTTCTTATACATTGGATCTCCTAATAACAATAATATCTGAAACTTTCATCATCTCTGTTTAAAGATATAGGTGCAAAGAATTGCATAAACTAGTTCCTACTTCAGTCCCAAGAACTGCTTTCAAAGAAAAACCATGTCAGATGGTAAGCGTGACAAGGAAGGTGGAAATAGAGAGAGGTGGAAGAAGTACTTCAACATTACTGGGCAGCCACAACTTGTAGAGAGAGGTGGAAGAAGTACTTCAAATCAAAAAATATGTGCCCAGCAGCAACCACAACCTGTAGAGAGAGGTGGAAGTAGTACTTCAAATCAACAAATATGTGCCCAGAAGCAACCACAACTTACCATTGGCACAAAGAGAACTGAGAACCCAAATGAAGTAACTGATATGCAGCAGCCACCACAACATAGACAGCATTTATCTGTGCAAGATATTGGAAGCAGTACCTCTAATCAACAAATACATGCCCAGCAGCAACCACAACCTGCAGAAAGAGGTCAAAGTGGTACCTCAAATCAACAAATACATGTTCAGCGGCGACCAAAACATGTAGTGAGACGTGGAAGTAGTACCTCAAATCAACAAATATGTGCCCAGCAGCTACCACAACTTACCATTGGCACAAGAACTCAGAAACCAAATAAAGTAAGATACATTAAAAATATTGCTGATAAACGGGATCCAAAAGAAAGGAGAAGACTTCTATTTCAAGGTCATGAGAATGAGAATTGTGCTCGTCAACTTCTCAGTAAATCTATTGGCAGTAATGCTGCACATGAGAGTCATCCACAGGCTTCACGTATATTTCAACAAGTGCCAAATCAACCTACTTCCCTCTGTGCCAGTATCCAAAGCAACGTTAGACCTCTCCAATACCCCCCTCCACATGCTAGCCAGTACCTTAGACCTCTCCAAAACCCCCCTCTTGTATTTCCGACAAATTTTACATCTACCAGTCACCCTGCTCATCATGCTAACCAACACCCAAATCCTGGCATTGTGAGCAATATTACTTCTACCAGTCGTCAACCACCTCCGCATATTTTTCAAGGTCATCAGGATGAATATCGTGTTCAACAAGATATAAATCTTCTTCCTGGGAGAAATTTTACATCTGGCAGTCGTGATCCAAGTTCACATTCATCTCAAGGTAACAAGATTGGAATCATGTGTCAATTCCTCGGTCCTCCTCTCAGTCCAGATTTCTTGGGCAAAACTTCCTCTCCCTTTTTATAACACTATCACCCCCACCTATATTCCCTATAATTTTTTTTTTTGTTTAAATCACTAATCTGTTGTTTCATGATGAATTATTTTAAATTACTGCAGGTCCACAGCATATTTGCGCTTATTGTGGTCAAGGAATACCCTTTCCTAACATCGTCTTAACCCACAATGGAAGATTTTGTGGTCACTTCTGTCATATAACTTGCTTCGATATTCCTCCTGAAAGAGTTTTGCGACCAGATTTTTCTTGCAAGAAATGTCGTACAAAACCCCCACGTCTATATGGACATTGACACTCGAGGTGCGGGTTTTCCTCACAATTCTTTTTGTTCTTCCTCGATTCACACGAACACTTGTCCTATATCAGACACTTGTATTTTTTTCACCAAATTACACTCCTGAACATAGTAGAGCCTTTTTCACCATAGCTTGCTGTAATTGTTCCTATAACATCTCCATTGATCACAGAATAAGTTCTGAAACTTTGATCTACCCGACTGTAAATTTGAGTAAAGGCTGTGTCTTTCATAATTTTTCCTTGTAATCAAGACTCTCAGAACTATGCAGTCATTCATACATTTTGAAGAGACAGTAAGAGAACAGATTTTACAATAGATGCATTCATTTATTTGGATTTCCTCAATTATTAATAAGAAATTGATCAAATATTTCGCCAAGCATCTGTGGATTAATATTAGAAGACTCTCAATTGAGTCACATATCATTGAATCTCGTATTCAGTCTTCCTAAATTTCTTTCTAGTTACAGCTTCTGAGAAAAACAGGAACGTAACGAACAAAACATAAATTGAATAATAGCTATCATCATGATTGAAAAGGACATCGCAGAATGATAAACCTAAAAAGACATCATAAATGGCTAAATTCTAATCTGACTAAAGCATAAATCCAAGAACCTTATTCAAAATAAGGCAGGTACATTGAAACATTAAAGAGGAGTGAATCAAATGACCCAAAATACCTTCTGAAACAATAAAATCAAAAATAACGAAGAGAATCGAATGATTTGCAACAAACTCCATGCAGTTAATTAATAACATTCAAAATAATTCCAATAGCTAGGGTTTGATTTTATCTTACCATGAGAGGCTGAAGCACAGAAGTCCTAAAGTCCTTCGTGAAGAGTGAGAGATGACTAGGCGGCGTTGGCGTTCAACTCACTCTGCGGGTTGGTAGGCTTAGCCCCAGGTTCGGTAACAAAACAGGTTTTTGGTTGCATTTTAGGATTATTTTTTTAAAAAATCACTCCTAGACCCGTTTTTGGATTTTCGAAACTCATTTTACAAAAGTATAATAGCACACTTGTAATTATGAAAATATACCTGAACTTTGCTCTAAAAACTTCTTTACATGTCAATGGGGATGGTGATGGGACGGGTTTTCTACCCAAAAAAAAAAAAAAAAAAAGTGATGGGAGGAGTTAAATGGGTAACCCACCCCATTCCCATTTGTTTCTTTATAGGATAACAGCAGGTTAGGTGCAGGTTTGAGTTTATCTTAATCCGCCAATGCCCTGACCTTACCTTGAACCCGATCTTAGTATATATGGAAATACTATTTTTATATGTTTATAATATTATTCTAATATATATCATGCATAAAAAAATACAAATTTAATGAATAATATATTATTAATTGATATACCTAATTTAAAAGCAATTTTTTATGCATTTTTTTAATACTATTGGTTCATACCTAACCCGCCCCATTACCAACCCGATAAGAGTGGGTTAAGGTTTGGTATTCTATCTGTTATAAATAACATTTTGTTTTTGCATCAAAACATATAAATGTTGATTAATCTGACTACTGTTGAACTTGGTAAAATGAAATGATTGAATAATTGAAAAACAAGATTATTCAGGAATACACATTTAATGCTAAGATTACGCATTGAATTTCTGGTAGTAGATCTATAATCAAAAAGTGTTTGTGATTGTTCCAAAAGAAATGAAACAAAAGATAGGATCCCATGATCCCAAACCGATCTTACCGGGGATTGCAAATCCCAAGTTTGTCTATGAGGAGCGGATTTAATTGTATCAGTGTCGATAATTGATTTCTTCAGTGTACTAATAGGGCCTTATTGGTAAGTGCTACAGGATCTCGTGCATTGGAACCCATGGTTATGAACCCAAATCCATTAGTATGGAACATTTTCCTTTCCAAGGGAAATCCCCAAATCTCAAATCTATCATTTTTTATATATCGTAATGGACGATTTCATTGTTTATGGTGGAAAAAAAGAGTCACAAGAGGTTTCCAAACCAGAAGATGTCTTTATCTTCTGTATCTTTTAAGTATTTCTAACTTCAAATTTTCTTAATTCCCATTCAGATAATAATTTTCATAAACAGATCTACTTTTATAACACGTCTCTTTAATTCATTCTTTGTTTTTTGCAAATAGGGGGCAGGAAGGCTCTATGGAAATATAGTGTTCAATTCGATGTTGTCTAACGAGGAGTTAGAACACGCGTGTGGGCTAAGTAAATCAATGGAAAGTCTTTGTCCTATTAGAAATACCAGTGAAGGTGAAGGCCATATTATAAATATGTAAAATCCCGAATTTTAAATAACATATATAAAAAAATATTTTAGATTTTGTTGTTAATTAGTTTAATTAATGAAAAAATTTTAAAAATTGAGAAGAGGAAATTAATTTGAGCTAAATTTAAAATCTAAATAGGATGAATTATTTAAGATGGGAAAATTTTATTTATTTGGGGGAGATGCTGGTGTAGGTTATCCGTGGAGTGGCAGGTACCTGATCGCACACTTAAATGAGTTGAATAGGTAGGAATCTTGGTGGGCGAGCGTTGCACCAAATCAAGTGTTTCAAAACTCGTCGAGTGGCAAAGGGTATATAAGGTAAGTATAAATACCTAGCATATTTAGAGTCGTAGGGTTTTCCTTTTCGTTTGCGGGTACTTTGAGTTGAAGGCGATTGCGGCTGGTGAAATAGGGTTTGGAGAGGAGAAGAAGTTTGGGTTTTCCTGCCGATCCAGTTGTTCCGTGGTAAGGGTATCCAGGAAAGACACTCGCGAAACGAAGGAGTTTGGGTGCCGATTGACTGGGCGGCGATCGACTGTGTGTCGTGGATCTCGGTTGGTTTTTGCTTCACGAAGGGTGCTGTTGCAAAGACTTGGAAGCGCGTGTAAGGTGAGTGGCACTGTTTTACAACTGAGTCTTTGGTTTATTCGTGTATTTGGTTTGAATGAATGCATGTTTATTGAATGAAGTATTCTCGGTTTTCTGGGCAAAGACAGTTCCGAAGGGTTTCGTACAGCGGAATTGGGGATAACTGGGAAGCATGTTAGATTAAATCCAAATTAGGTCTGGAAGTGTTCTGGGGGTATTGGGAGACTAGAGAAGTAGTTACAGACCGAAACAAATCAGCCAGACATAGAGATCTCGAAATAACAGAGACTTAAAAATCACAGTAGGTATCCGCCCACTTGGCGCCCACTTCGGGAAGTAGGCGCCTAAGAAATCTGACCCGGCGCCGAGCTCGCGCCCACTTGGCGCTCAGCTCGCGCCCACTTGGTGCTCAGGTCGCGCCCACTTAATTTAGATGCGCCTATCTCGTGCCCTTCTCGCGCCGAGCTCGCGCCTACTTACCATCGAGTGAGAGCATACCCTAGTTTTTACTTAAAACGATCCGCTCACTCGGCGCTCACCTGACGCTCACTTCAGGAAGTGAGCGCATAGTCCACCTTTCTTGTTGAAGTTCAAAATTGAGTAAACCAATGGGGATTTTGATGCTAGAGGGTCTCCGATCACATAGCGAAGTACTTGTTTAGGACATTAGAGACAAAATTACTTATGAGAACAGTGAAGATAGATCTTGGAATTTCGTAAGAGCTTCTGAGGCAGATGTAGAGCAATATTTAGGTGATGTTCGGGATACCCAACACTGGGGCTCTTATTTTAGTCCTTTTGGGTTATACACTGTACTGTACTTGATTGAGATTTATTAAACCCTGTTTTCTTGATGGCGAGTTCTGAATTATATTGCAAAGATTATTTACTTGTTTACTTGTGAAGAATTAATTGTTCTGGTTGGCACACTTGTGAGATGATGTTCTGGTTGGAACACTTGTGAAGAATTACTGTTCTGGTTGGAACAATTTGTGATATGTGTACTGAATGCGGAGTTTTGTTGGTTTTTATCGGTTTTTGGTTTAGCTTGTCCTGGATCCAGAGTCTAAGCTTAGTAATGTAATGTATTTTGTTTTATTGGTGTAATGGCATGGCCATGGAGTGTTGCCACGACTGGTGTAGAGCAGCCAGAAACCCTGAGTAGGCCTGGTTGTCAGTGCCGATACCCGGAGTAGGCCGGCATTGGATGACGATACCCTGAGTAGGCCATCATTTCAGAGTGTCTGATACCCTGAGTAGGCCGGAACTGTGTACATGGAGGTGTGGATGTCGCTCTGGCATGTCGATTAACCATTTCAAGCAACTATATGACATTGACCAATGTTGGTATTTGATTTTGTTTGACATGGTATATTTTATTCACTGGTCTATTGGTGCGGAGTGGCCCATGATAAACACTCTAGTATTTCAAAAAAAAAAAACCTGAGTTGTTGAACTATGTTTTCTTCGATATGTTGCAACCTGGTTATACGTGACTTTACGGCTATATGCATGATTGATATCGTCTTTACTGCTTGGTTTATACGATGGTTTTCCTTACGGATGTAAATTGGATCGTTGAAGTTTTGTTGGGTTATACGTGTTATCATTGTTTTATATGGTTTGTAATCGTGGCATGTTTTAGAACTGAACTAAATGTATTTGTGCATGCATGTGCTGCTCACTGGGATATTCGTATCTCACCCCGTTGCTTTCGTTTTTGTTTTCAGATACTCTTGGAGAGCTCGATACCTGCGGGTAGTTACTTGGACATGTGAGTTTTATTTTAGTTTGAGAATATTTTAGCGCACTCTGTTATATAGTTATTGTTGTATTCATGTTTTTCCTTCACTCTGATATTGCGATCCTGTGTTTTAAATTAACCTCCGGGGATGAGTTACGGTGTTATTTCGTGACTCGGATCCGGGGCGTTACAAAATAATATGGATAAAAACATTCATAGCTAGGGTGGTTGAGGTCTACCAAAACCCATCTTGTTGCCATCCCTACGTGACGAGGGTAGACTTGTCATTTATAAATAGTTTTTTTAAAGTAGAATAATGGCAAACTTGTAATATTTATAACCTCTAAATAAAAGAAGGCCTTTTTTCACCCACATCCTTTGATTATAATAAAGTTGCATCTATTTCCTCATGTTTTTATTAATTATATTTATGCTCTTCCATTTAGCATAATCATTGCAACTATATCCTCGATGTCAATGTCCACTAATTTTTATTGTTTAATTTTGTTAAATGACTAAAATAAAATAAAAAATTTGTTTACGCTCTTATCTTATATTCTCTTTTATGTTCTTGTAGATTATACTATTATTTAATTGAAGCGTGGGGAATATTCCCCAAGATCTAGCCAGTCTTTTTATATGATCACAAACAATTCTTTCAAAATCTAAGAAGACTTATGTATCCAATAGGAAACTACCCATGTAACTTTTGGGACTGATTTTTTTTTTAAATCCTATAGAAGGTTACTTAGTTATTTAATAAAAATAGGGAAATTTACACATATACACTCCTGAGGTTTGGGAAAGTGTCACGAACACCCCCTGTGGTTCAAAAGTGATCACTTACTACCCCTGTAGTTTCAAAAAGCGTCACCTACCAGCCCTACCAATACTTTCCACACAAACGCCGTTCGTTCTTTTTTTCAAATGGCCGAAATGCCCCTCTCTTAAAAGCCTCCTCTTCATTCACTTGTGCAACTTAGAGAGAACTTGAAGAAACCCGAAGATGCCCTAATCTCTTCGTTCTCCTTCTCCTTCGCATCCCCTCCACAAAGAAACCAAGTTATTGCATTCGCTGCACAGAGAGGTCAGAGACAGAATATAAAGAGAGAACCAAGCCTCTCTCTCCCTCTCTCTAGTTTTCTCTCCTCAAGGTTCACTCAAGAAAGCTTTCTTCGACGCCTCTTCTCATCACAGGTAAACTTGAATCTTCTCTTCTTGTCATTTCCATCTACTTCTTACTTTCATGGAATCGATCGATCATCTAAACCATCTAGGTTTTTTGTTTTTCTTCTTATTTTCTGTCTTTTTTTTGGGGGATTGGATTTTTGGTAATAGTCTTTGTTGCTAATTATCTTGTTACTTACATCCATGACAATGTTTCGATATTGAATTTGGATGCATGGGCTTATCTTGGTCATCTTTAATCGTGAGGACCATTTTTTGTATGTCGAAATTTTGATATTATTATGATTGTTGCATAGAATATTGTTTATATTGATAGACACGAGTGTTATAATGAGATTCCATATGATCTTAGCCAAAGAGGAGGATTGCAGATTGATCTATTACTTCTGTATATGAATGTCAATTAATTTATTAATTTTCTTGGCGATTCTTAAGTTTAATATTTTACCAACTCTTAATCGATTGTAAAACTTGAAATGATATGCTTTTTAGTGTCTGAAGAGTAGTTTATGTTAGGATGATGGTTGAATGAATTTGTTTCTGTTGATTAAAATAGTTAAGTTGGAAATGTTACTATTCTTGGAACTTTGTGGATATTGAGGCAAGTTTTGGTCAGTATCATATGACACCAACATGATAAAGCATGTTCATCTTTGAACCATGATAAGTCATGAAAATACCACATTATAGCACATTAATTCCATGACTTATCTGGTTTTATTTCATATTTAATTCCCAATTTTACTTAGAAACTGTCAAAATCTTTCATCTCTACATTTTATTTTCATTGTCTAAATTATGCCTAATTTGTTGATGTAGAGATACTCTTGGTGATTATAGAAGTCACGGTTCAAACGGCGTAACAATCGGAGTCAAATTGTAGAAGATATGAGCAACGTTCGTTGGCCGTTCGCCTGCCGTTCGAACGTTGGTGTTCTGCAGAGAAACCCGAGAGTAGCGTTCGCTGGCCGTTCGCCTGCCGTTCGAACGTTAGTGATCCACAGAGAAACCCGAGAGCAGCGTGCGCTGAACGTTCGACTGTCGTTCGAACGTTGGTGAAAAATAGAGAAATTATGAGCAGCGTTCGCTGACCGTTCGATGAACGTTCGAACAAGAGCCAAGGAAACAACTTTATGACCTGAACGTTCGACCCGCGTTCGATGACCGTTCGAACGATCAAGTAGCAAATCCTGTTATAAAATTCCGAACTTTGAGGATTTGTTTCCTTTTTCTTGGGGATCTTCTTCTAGTCTTTAGGAGGAGTTTTAGGGGTTTCTAATAAAGAAGATTAGGTCGTTTTTGGACTTGAAAATCGTGGATATACAAGGAAAGGAAGTTCTCTCTTCCTTAGGAGTCTTGGAAGGCAAGTTTCTATTTTCTCTTCAAGGGATTTCTGGGCAAGTTTGGAGATATAAAAAGGAGGAGCTTGAACGTGAATGAAGAGGATTGATGCTGGGAACGTGAGGAAGAACTAGGAACGTGGGAGATCAAAGCTTGGACTCCATTAGTTTACTTCTTCTCTTTTCTTCTCTTTTTAAATATACTTTGTTTTTAATGGTTATTCTTAGTTCAGTCATGAACTAATTTTTCTTTCTAAGGCTTTGATGTAGTCTAAACATGATGTTTTATTTCTGAATATTATTGCTAATGGATTTGTGGTTCACTCTTTGAGTATTTTATTATTGTGCTTAACCCAATTAATTGAGTATTTGATCACCATTCAATTGTATTTGATAATTGTATTGAGACCGAGAGGAGATATACAATTTTAGTTCCTATGATAAAATACCATACTCTACATGTTGATAGAGATATTGGCATGGTTTATGTAGCTTTGTGTTTTTGACATGAAAATCTACAGATCTTAATGTGCCTTGTTGCTTTTAAATTCACATAGAGATATAGTGAGTTATTGTAGGAAGGAAAGTTCGTTGGTGCTCGAGAGAGACCATTGGATAGGATAGGGATTTTCGCTTTCAAATTGGATTATAAAATTCATTAGCATGTGTATTCAAGAATTAATTCAGATTTGTTTATGATGAAATCAAATGCCTTAGTATTTTAAATCTCTTATTAAATCTAAATCTTATATTTTCTTAGGTGATAATTTTAATTGTTAGTTAAATACTCATCTCAATCTTTGATTATTCAAATAGAATTTAGGATAGTAATTTCAGTATTTAGTAGCTACCATTCCCTGTGGGTTCGACACTCTATTTCATCACTTTATTACTTGTTACGAATTCGTGCACTTGCGAAAAAGTACATCAAACCAAATCACTGATTTACTGTAAAATTTATGGTCCCTTTTGCATGTTTGGCCTGTTGACCAAATTGGTCACCTGAAACTATCAAAAGTGGTGTAGTCAAGTATGGTTCAGCTAGGCTTGGATTAAAGTGATTCAGCATCCAAGGTTTTAAAAGACTTGCTTTCTTGGAATTGCTTGAAATTCCAGGTAGGTTTCATAACCAACACTAGCATGATTAGATCAATTGCAAGGGACCATCCATTAAATTTTGCTAGAGTAGTGTACATATGGTATCTAAATCCTATATTTCTAGAATGCTTACTTTTTCACCATTTGATTTATACTTTATGCCTTAGCTAATTTCATCTTGTTCAATCTATTAGGTGTAGTTTCTTCTGAACATGTTGCATACACTAGCAATTCATCACCCAAGAGGGGTTGATTATATTGATAGTGTGGACGAGGATAGATATAGTTATCTTGATTTGGCCGATGATGTCGCGAACGTTGCTAAGGTTGATGTTGGCAATGCTTTCACCGTCAAATATCGTGCTCCTGGTTCACAAGATTTACACGTTATTTATGGTGATGCAACATTAATGAAGGTGTTTGGGCTCTATAGCAATGTAGATGAGATCTACTTGGTCTTGGATGAAGAGCCTACAATTCTAGTATCCCAATATACACAAAAGGAAGAAGAAGTGAGGAGCAAGAATCCATAGATGATGAAAATTGGGTGAAGAAAGAGGTTATAATAAGTGAAGATGAAGATGAAGATGAATTGAGTAATGAAGAAGAAGAAGAAGGTGAAGAAGTGTTGAATGACACACGTGTACCATGAGAACATGATGAAGTAGGTTTTGAAGATGATGAAGATGATGGAAACCAACTCTCTGATTATGAGTCCGATCTTGACTACCAAAGTTTATGTGATTCAGATGATGAACATGACGGGGATGGGAGTTTTGAATTTGATATGGACTATGGTATGGAGGAGCTTAAACTTGAGAAAGGTATGCTATTTCCTAACATCAATGATTTCAGAAAAGCCCTAACTGAGTTTGCGATTAAAGAAGGATTCAACATAAAGAGAATGAAAAATAAGAGAACTCGGGTCACAGTTGGATGTGCTCATGATGGTTGTAAGTGGAGAGTACATGCATCATTAAGACCCGATGGGATGACTTTCATGATCAAGACAATTCAGGCAGAACATAATTGTACTCGTGTACACAAGAATATTGAAGCAAACTCTAAATGGATATAAGATAAGATTATTCCACAACTCCGTGCAAATCCAAAGTTGAAGATTTCATCAATTAGAGAGATCGTCCATTCTCAGTACGGTATCGAGGCCAGTGATATGCAGTTAAGGAGGGCTAGGAGGAAGGCAATTGAAGACATAGAGGGAACTCATGGACAGTCATATGGGATGCTATGGAGATATTCTGAAGTTGTTAGAGCTACCAACCCAGGGAGTTTGATAAAGCTTGAGGTGGAGAGGTTGGGTCCCTCTTCAAATCTTAGGTTCAAGAGATACTTCATTAGTTAATGCAATCAAGATCGGATTCATTCAAGGATGTCGACCATTTATTGGACTTGATGGTTGTCACTTGAAGGGTCCATTTGGAGGAGTATTGTTAGTTGCAGTAGCGTTAGATGGTAATGGTAGTTTGTTTCCTTTGGCTGTTGCAGTGGTTGAAGCAGAAACACAATATAGTTGGTCCTTTTTCTTGCATCACTTATATATCATTCTTGGGAGTGTGGATCAACCATGGACTTTCATGACAGACAGACAGAACGTATTTATTAACTTTTAACTTTTAAGTAATTAATTTGTTAGATTAGACTATATTCTTGGTAAATACAATAAACTATTATTCGTAATTTTATTTTATTTTATACTTGATAGGGTATTATAAAAGCAATTGGAGACATCTTCCCATATGCTACCCAGCGTTATTATGCAAGACATGTATACAGCAACTTTAAGACAATTCACAAGGGTGTTTTGTTAAAGAATTTATTCTGGACAGCAGCTAGAGCCTATCTTGTATTTGACTTCGAGGATGCAATGGAGCGGATCAAGAATGCATCACTTGATGCATATGATTGGCTGAAGGAAATCCCTCCATCTACTTGGTCGAGACACGCTTTTGATGTGCGTGTGAAGAATGATCACATTACAAATAACCTGACAGAGTCTTTCAATCAATGGGTTGATGAGCATAGAGAGAAGCCGAACATATCTTTAGTGGATGGTAAAAATTTTTAAAAGATACCAAACTGCATTGACATGGACTACATTGGTAACCCCCAAAGTATGTGCAATATTGGATGCAAGAATCAAGGCTTCAAGGAACTGTCGTGTATTGTTTGCCGGTCAAGATGAATATGAAGTGAAGGAGGATGAAACAATCAGATATATTGTAAAGCTAGGTAACAGGAGTTGTACTTGCAAGGTGTGGGATCTGTCAGGGATACCATGTAAGCATGGAGTACAATGTATAAGATGGAAAAGGGAAAATTTAGAGAACTATTGTGACCAATGTTACAGGGTTGATACATACTTGAGGGCATATTCCACAATGATTCATCCGATTCCGGATCAGAAGATGTGGCCTACGGTTGACATGGAGCCATTGATGCCCCCTTCTCTTCGTTGTTTGACTAGAAGACCAAAAAAAATAGAAGGAGCGAGGTGGATGAACCACGTAGCACAGGTGAAGTACGTAGATCAAGTACACTACGGTATTGTATCTGTAAAGGATTTGGTCATAACAAAAGGACATGCCAGCGTGGCCCAACGAGAGGTTGCAGTAAGGCATCTGGGTCTAGACGAGAGGTATGACCACCTAACCAATTAATGTATTGTTTTTCTTTCTATTGAATTCCTAATACGTTTGATTATAAATTTCAACTATTTAATGCAGGGTTGAATTCCTAATTCATTTGCTTATAAATTCCTATTATTTAATGCAGGGGCATAGTTGACACTTGTTACAAGAAGAGCATCGAGTGAGTGAAACGTCAAGCAATAGATACATGGTTGACACTAATTTAAAAGGTCTCAGTATTATACTTGTTAGTTATTAGTTTTCTTATTGTCACTGTAGGTGATGGGGAGAACAGGAAGCAGTATGGCATTTACTGGCTGGGATGCTATGGTTGTTCATGGCTGGTTGGACACGTTGCAAGGATTTTAATGTTTTGTTGTTGGTTGGATTTTTAGGTTCATTTTGGTGTAGGACATGTTTCACTTTGTAAGCTGTTCCAACGTTTTATTTCATGAATTTTGGCATGATTGGACATGATTTGCAGGTAATTGTGGGTTTTATAAGCTTGAGAGGTAGTTGTGGGTATTTATTCGAATGTGACACCATGTTATAGTTTTTCCTACTAATTTATGTGTACTTTTCTCAATTTAGTAGTATTTGATTTCCGCTGTTCTTTCTGTTGTTTGCTCTTGCTATCTATTGGAAATTACTTAATCGAGTTGCTATTGTTCCAATCTATTGGTTCACACTGGCTTTTGGGTGTCTGTGTTGTTTAATGTTGGCACTTTCGATGGAAGTTCTCATTGCAGAAATCGTCGAAAGGCAAAAGGCAATGATACAAATCCCATAACAATGTCATATTTTGAGCTTATTTAAATTATTCCATAATATGGAACAGAACAACCAGTGCACCAGTGGTTGAAAACTGTTATATGTTATCCAATTTTTTTGTCAAAATTCATACTAGTTAAACAACGTTTGCTTTTTTAAAATTTTCAGGTGGAGTTATAAAATTCTCAACATGGGTAGAGTACAAAAAAGGTAACCGGGTGTATACCTATAAGAGTTGGAAGCCTAGGAGGGAGCAAGATTCGTGGAAAGGGGCTTGTGGACCCTCTGATCCTGAGAACAATCCAGGGATGTTGAACAATCCGATTGTGGTTTCACTGTGTTGTACTTGTTAGTATAGAGTGATGCATGGCATTAAGGCAAATGATCTTGCAATCTTGAGTCCTTTATTGATGCAGTTAATCCATTTCTTAAATTTTCTGATTCAGCCATCTGTTTGTTCTCACTATGGGAAAGAATTTTGTATTAGTAAATTGAAGTAGACCACCACTGCAGTGGATATATGGTATAAGCATGAAGATGGCAACCCAAATTTTTAAATCCATAAAACCATCCGGGTGATCAAGTCTCTTTGAAACAGTCAATTCATAATGACATCCTCCACACAGATGACTTATATGCTCCATCTTGATCCAGTGCTTGATATATAATGTCAAATAGTTTAACAAATGACATGAGGAGAATCTTTTGTCAATTTGCATATAGGTGCTATATGTAAAATCTCGAATTTTAATAACATTAAAATTTAGATTTTATGCTTTTAAAACTTATTTAATTAATGGAGAACTTTAGAAACAGAGAAAAGGAAATTAATTAGAGTTAATTTCAAAATGTTAAATAGGATGAATTATTAAAATGGGAAAATTTGGTTATTGGACTTCCATGGATTTGGATTTTGGCGGTTTGGTGTTGGAACAAGTGAGGGTAGTCTCGGAATTTCCCAAGCCTAAATTATGAAGATTTTAAATTAAGTTAAACAGGCATCAAATGTTGCTTTAAAGAAATTGATAATAGTGTGTTTGAAATTTATTATAAATTGGAAGGTGCTAATGTAGGGGTTTTGGTGGGCGAGCACACACCATATCAGAGTTAAAAGGGTCGTCGAGCAGCAAGCGTATTTGCAGAAGGTATAAATACCTTAAGAAATTAGGTTTTGGGTTTTTGCTCTAGTATACTCTACTGAGGGGTTTGGCGGCCGCGGCGTTTGTTTAGGGTTCTTCGAGAGAAAGGAGTTGGGGAAGTTCTGTGGGAGAGACGAGCTGGGGGAAGACTTCCTGCCGGTAGGTAATTGTTAACAAGAAGTTTGGAAGGGTTTTTCTTCCTTCAGGGAACCTCTGTTCGACCATAGCAAGCAGTCGGCCGAACTGCTGATTTGGGGATTTTCTCTTTGGGGTTGCTGTTGCCGAGACTTGGAAGCATATAAGGTGAGTGGCACTGTTTTAAAACCTGGTTTATGTTATTTGTAGTTTTTGTTTCAATGAATGCACATGGTTGTCGAATGAATTATTCACTGGGTTACTGGGCGAAGATAGTCCGAAGGGTTTTCTGTATAACAAATTGGGGATAATTGAAAAGTGTGTTAGATTAATTTCAAAATAGGTTTGAATGTGTTCTGGGGGTATTAGGAGACTAGAGAAGTGGTTACAGACTGAAAAATTTCGGCCAGAGTTGAAGATTTGGATTTAACAGAGACTTGAAAAATGCAGTGGGTATCCGCCCACTTGGCGCCCACTTCGGGAAGTAGGCGCATGGAAAAATAGACTTGGCACCTTTCTCGCGCCTATCCCGCACCCTTCTCATGCCCACTTCGCGCCCTTCTCGCGCCCACTTCGCACCCTTCTCGTGCCCACTTACCATCGAGTAGGCACATACCCTAATTTTAGTTAATAAACTATCCGCCCACCTCGCGCCTACCTCAGGAGGTGAGCGCATAGTCCATTTTCTTACTGAATTGCATAATTGAGCAAACAAATGTGGATTTTGATGATAGGAGGTCTTCGATCACTTAACAAATAACTTCTTTAGGACTTTAGAGATAAAATTACTTATGAGAACATTAAAGATAGATTCTGGAATTTCTTGAGAGCTTCCAAGGTAAATATAGGGCAAATTGTAGGTGAAGTTCTGGATACCACTAGAGATTTATTTTTAGTTCTTTTGGTTAAATACTGTACTTGATTGAGATTTTATTAAACCCTGTTTTCTTGATGGCAAGTTTTGAATTATGTTACAAAGATTATTTACTTGTTTACTTGTGAAGAATTACTGTTCTGGTTGGAACACTGGTGTGGGTTGATGTTCTGGTTGGAACAATGGTGTGAGTTGATGTTCTGGTTGGAACAATGGTGTGAGTTGATGTTCTGGTTGGAACAACTTTTGATATGTGTACTAAATGCGGAGTTTTAATTGGTTATTTATCGGTTTTGGTTTAGCTTGTCCTGGATCCAGAGTCTAAGCTTAGTAATGTGATGTATTTTGTTTTATTGGTGTAATGGCATGGCCATGGAGTGTTGCCACGACTGGTGTAGAGCAGCCAGAAACCCTGAGTAGGCCTGGTTGTCAATGCTGATACCCGAAGTAGGCCGGCATTAGATGACGATACCTGAGTAGGCCGTCATTTCAGAGTGTCCGATACCCTGAGTAGGCCGGAACTATGTACATGGAGGTGTGGATGTCGCTCTGGCATGTCGATTAACCAATTCAAGCAACTACATGACATTGACCACTGTGGGGATTTGTTTTTGTTTGACGTGATATGTTTTATTCGCTGGTCTATTGGTGCGGAGTAGCCCATGATAAAATACTCTATTGGTGCGGAGTGGCCCATGATAAACACTCTAGTATTTCAAAAACCTGAGTTGTTGAACTATGTTTTCTTCGATATGTTGCTACCTGGTTATACGTGACTTTACGGCTATATGCATGATTGATATCGTCTTTACTGCTTGGTTTATACGATGGTTTTCCTCACGGATGTAAATTGGATCGTTGAAGTTTTGTTGGGTTATACGTGTTATCATCGTTGTATATGGTTTGTAATCGTGGCATGTTTTAGAACTCTCTTGTGACCAGATGTACACTCCCCTTACCATGGGAGACCTTTCATATGGTATTAATAAGAAGAAATGAAGAGAGACATGCTGAAGAACATACCACAGCAAGAGAAAAAAAACATTTCATACTTTCTTAAAACATCCTCATTCTTACATATATGCAACAAAAGGTAATAGGAAATATTACCTTGGGGGTTGAGGGTTCTGAAGTGATGAGTGTACACCTCCTTGAAGCAAAACCAGTGCTGGAGCACCTCCTTTTACCACCAACAGCAAGTTCTTGGAGTGGTTTTCAAGTGAGGATGGGGCGAGGAGGAAGGGAAGAGGGGTCAAAGAGTCTTGAAAATCGGGTTTTTTGTGATGTAGGAAGCAAAAAGGGGTTCAAAGGCGAATTTAGAGGTTCAGTGAGTAGGGAGGAAGGAGAAGGAACAGTGGAAAGCCAGCCATCCTTGTCCCACTGTTCGGATTTGGCTTTTATAGAAAACAGGGTCAAAACCGCATACTCAGTGCGGTTTGGCTGAAAATGAACAGTAACCCCACATACTGTGCGGTTTGGTCGAAACCACAGGTTATGTGTGGTTTTGGCCCTGTCTTTTCAGTAAAGATTAGGGGACAAACTCGCGCAGGCACAGACTGACAAACCATGCAACCGCATTGTAAGTGCTGTTACTTTTCAGGCGCCGCTTGCGTTGATTGGCTCGCGTTAGCGGTGGCCGAAAAATCAACCGCACATCATATGCAGTTGCGCCCTTTTTCTTCCCCCTTTTTTGGTTGAGTTGACATCTGAGGCAACTTAGCCGTCCACTCAGGTGAATTAGACTTCCCCAATTTTATTATTTCCCCATTTATCTTAATTAGTTTAATTAAGATATTTTAATTTTGACGGATTTGCCCCTGGGACTGTTTTGCTCATATCTTCTCCATCCGGGCTCCGATTCTTGCAAACTTAATTGCGTTGGAACCGTGTCGGGATGCTCTATCCATTGGGATTGGGTATAGCAATCAATTTGGGCTCAGGGGGAAAGTCACCTTTTGCTCCTGTCTTTTAGGGTTTTACTTTCAGGCTTTTTAGATGGGTGCAAAAATGAGGTGCTTACAGCTGCCTCTCTTTACAGGAATCACCTGGCTGATGAATGGCAAAGATTACAAGAACTTCGTTTTTGCATTTTGCATTTCTGTCGACATTATCAAAGAGCTAAGTCCTTTTGATGTTTTCAAAGAAGGGGAAGCGCTATTGCAAGCTCTGCGTTGCTTTGGCTTCACTTCCAAATTCTGGGGAGTTTTCCATGCCATTTGGCATTTGAAAAGATTCCCTGTCCTTTAGTTTGAGTTAAAAAGATGGGGTTGGACTTAGACTCACCGACCTGTTTCGACCTTGATGCAAAGATGCTCAACAATGTTCTTTTCCTCTTGTTTATTCCATTAAAGCTTCTTAGGTGTTTTTGATCTTTGATTTATTTTACCCTTTCAGACTTTTTCTAGTTTTTCTTCTTCTTCTTCGTCTTCTTCTTCTTTTTTCTTTTGGAGTTGGTTAGAGGTCGGAAAGAGTGAGGAAAGGAGGGAGGAAAAGAGGAGGAGGAGGTGCTCTTGGTGAGTAGGTGCTCTCAGCACTGTCTGGTGCCTCAAGGGAGCTCGCACACTTGTCCTACTCTATTTACAAAAGTGGGGAATCAAAAATTACAAAATGGGCCAATTGGCCCAGAAGTTCGTCATTCTTCCTTCTTCTCGATTCTTTGTCATTTCCAGGAATGGAAGCATCTTGTTTCGGCCTTGCAGAGACACTTTGCACTAGGGACGCCTTGTCCTTTATCATTGGGAGACGCTCTGCTCCTTAGGGACACCTTGTTCTTCAGTCTTGGGAGACATCTTGCTCCGTAAGGACACATTCCTGTGTCATTTAGATGTGGGAGACGCCTTGCTCCTTAGGGATTTAAAATGTGGGAGTCGCTTTGCTCCTTAGGCATTTCAGATGTGGAAGTCGCCTTGCTCCTTAGGGATTTCAGATGTGGGAGTCACCTTGCTCCTTGGGTATTTCAGATGTGGGAGTCGCCTTGCTCCTTGGTATTTCAAATGTGGGAGTTGCCTTGCTCCTTAGGTAGTTCTGATGTGGGAGTCGCCTTGCTCCTTGGGTATTTCAGATGTGGGAGTTGCCTTGCTCCTCAAATGTGGGAGTCGCCTTGCTCCTTGGTATTTCAAATGTGGGAGTCACCTTGCTCCTTAGGTAGTTCTGATGTGGGAGTCACCTTGCTCCTTGGTATTTCAAATGTGGGAGTCGCCTTGCCCCTTAGGTAGTTCTGATGTGGGAGTCGCCTTGCTCCTTAGGTACACATTTCCGTGTCATTAAGTGGTGGGAAACGCCTTGCTCCTGAGGTTTTCAATCTTGGGAGACACCTTGCTCCATTAGTTCGCCTTGCTCCCTTGATTTCGGAGTCGCCTTGCTCTAGGGACACCTTGCCCTTTCGGTCTTGAGAGACGCTTTGCTCTCTTGGTTTCGGAGTTACCTTGCTCCAGGGACGCCTTGCCCTTTCAGTCTTGAGAGACGCCTTGCTCTCTTGATTTCGGAGACGCCTTGCTCCAGCGATACTTTGCCCTTTTAGTCTTGAGAGACGCCTTTGTAAAACCCCATGTAACCACCTCATTTTTGCGCTCCGGAAAAGGCCAGAAATGCAAAGCCCGGCTAAAGAGTCAAACCCTGAGGGATGGGAAGTGGACCTTTTAAAACAAAGGAAAATTGGCCAATTCGCTTTATGTCATTGGATAGAGAATCTCGACACGGTTCCAGCGCAACTGGGTTTGCAGGAATCAGAGTCCGGATGAGGCTTCTGCAGGCGGTCAAACTTGAGGAAAAGTCAAGAGTTGACTTTTCCTCGATTTCCGTGCCAAATACCTTGATCTATACCATTGGATAAAGGATCTCGACACGGTTCCAGCGCAACTGGGTTTGCAGGAATCGGAGTCCGGATGAAGGGTCTGCAGGCGGTCAAACTTAAGGAAGGGCCAAAAGTTGACTTTTCCTCGAAACCCGTGCCAAGTGTTTATCCCCATGTCATTAAATAGAGGGCTCCGATACGAGTTCAACGCAACTGAGTTTGCTCAAATCGGAGTTCAGATGAGTGAGATATGATCTGTTGAAGTTTCCGAGCAGCAAAAACCGGAAACTGCACACGTGGCGCAGGAACTGCACACGTGGCAGCCAACGCAGCAAAATATCTTAGAGACTAAATCTTAAATATAAAAAAGTCGCACGGGCGATCCGTAGATATCAAAAAGGGTCAAATCGGTCAAGTCGAAGGGCAAATCCGTAATTTTTTGATTTGTATCCGGATATGTATACCGGATACACTGCCTCTCCTTCATATCCGGACATGAAGACCGGATAAATGAAGATATTTGCGCGGAATTTAGGCCACTTGGCCGACATATCCGCAGCGGCATTTAATTTTCGAATGATTGTGTTTGTATCCGGACTTGAAGATCGGATACAAAGGAGCCTTAGTGTATCCGGACTTGAAGTCCGGATACAAAGGAGCCTTAGTGTATTCGGACTTGAAGTCCGGATACATTAAGTTTGCTTATAAATAGCAAACAGCAGCTCATTTCCGGGGGTTGGGGTTTTTGGGCTGGTTTTCAACTTCTGTCTCCCATTTTCCTCCGCCCGAATCCTCCTCTCTTCAGCTCCTTTGGCCTTCCATAATCTCAAAACTCCACCTCCAGTACCCACATCCTTCTCCTTCCTTCTTCCTTTGGGCTTACAATCCAACAAGGAGGAAAGTTTGCTGCTGTTGCTGAGCAAAGGAGGAGTTCCAGCCCACTTTCCTGCTGCAAGGAGGTGCTAGTACACTGCAAAAAGGTTTTAAAACCTCAGGTAAGGCTCCTCACCATCTTGTATTAAGCATATGTTAAAATGAGCATTTTCTGAATATTTTTTTTACCAAGTTGCTCTCACCCCTTGGCATGAGCTGTTTTCCATGTATCTGTTGCATGCCTCTGATCTTCCTCCATGGCACTAAACCACCTATAGCATGAGAGCCACGTGGGGCCCTTGGGGGAATGGGAGAACTCCCTTCTTCCCATATCTATTTTGCTGTTTTCATAAGTTAAGCATGTAGGCTTGCTGTTTTCAGCATATTTGTCAAGGAGCATGTTCCTTGGCCTTCATCTAATGTACCCCCATGAAACCCTCCCTCTCTCCCCCTTCTGTAAATTTTCGTGGGCTGAAGCATGAGGTTTTGGAGTTCGGACGTCGTTAGGAGATGGACGAAACGCTTGTTAGATCGTGGGTTATTCCGTCGGTTCCCTCGCTCACCTTAGTCTTTTGCTGTTTTCCTTACTTGTTGCATGCGGTGTTTTTATTTACTTGATAACAAATGCTAGATCCCTTTAGTTACCTACCTGCCTATGCATGATAAGTCATTTTCTCCCATGCACTCATGCCTCGGTCAATCATGCAAGCATACTCCCCGCTCCCCTTCACTCTTGCTGGAAGCCATGAAAGAAGCCAAGGAAGGCTTCTTCATCCAACCTAAACCAATGTGGGCCCTCACAGGGGCCCACAAGACTCTTAAAATGTCCCAGGACCCCCCTGGAATCCATCCCGAATGGCCAAAACCAAAAAAGAAGCCATTTCAGGGTGATCCGGCAACTCAGGCCGGATCACCTGTGGCCCAGGCATATCCGGTAACTAAGGCCGGATAACCTAGGGCCCCTGTGTATCCGGTCACTCTGGCCGGATCACCTGTAGACTATGTGCATCCGGCCTGAGTTGCCGGATACACACAGAAGCATGATTTTTGCATATTCTGTTGTTCTGCCGAATTCTTGGGTGAGTTGTACTAAAACCAGTGAACCAGCAGGGTTTCCGGGCCACCCGGAAACCCAAGATGGGACTTGGACCAACCGGTCCGACCCGGCACACTTGTGGGCCTTCCAACGGGGCCCACCAAGCCCAATGAACCAAAGCATGTGGATTAAATAACTTAAGTAAAATGGACTATTTGAACTGGGCGGGCCAAGTCCAATGCGGCCCGCCCGCACCTTGATATGAGTGAATGCATAAACTGCCTGGTTTGGCCGAGACCACGGGCTAGGGCCTGTCGGGCCCACCAAAAGCCCGCTAATCAAGCCAAGTTAGGGTGCAAGCCCTAAACTCCGAGGAACTGGGCTTTCAAAGCCCAAAGCCTGGATCATGGGCCCCAAGCCCAATGACCAAGCCCGCTTTGGCAAAAACTGAATAAAGATAAATTAAGCTTACTTGGTCACCATGTGGGCCCACCTAAGGGGCCCACCAACCGATCAGGCCCACCACTTGCATGCAAAACACCTAAGCTTCAACTTAAACCTTAATAAAAATTAACTCATTAAGCCCAAGCCCACAGGGCCTCCTAGGGTTAGACAGAGGCCCACCAAGGGCACACGGGCCAACTCAAGCCCGTCTAGGACACCGGTTGGGCCTTCCAACGGGGCCCACCCAAACAAGACCCAGATCAATTAAGTTAAGAAAAGATAAAATCAACTAAAGGGACCCACACCACTTAGGTGGTCCCGCCAAGACTTAACCAAATTGCATGCTGGACTAGGAATCGGGTGAAGACCAAATAGTAAGCTGACTCAAATCAGGGAACCCACGGGACCCGTCATCCGACGGGGTGGACTGGGGTGTCTACGGACTTCCCCAGACCGCAACCGAGAACCTACTTAGAATCTCAAGCCGCAGACCAATTTAATAGAAAATCTAGGCACCCAGGTGTCCGCCTGCATCCCATCAGGCGGTGGCGACTCCAAACCCCCACTTTCACCCAGTGCGACCCGGAAAGGGGTGCGCACAGCCTGGCGACTCCACTGGGGACCACTCAGCCCAGTAAAACCCTGCCTAGACCGAGTCAGCTTAAGAGGGATTTAGTCGATATTTAGGGTCTCTTACTATCTCGTTTAGTAAGATACAGAATACGCGTAAATACGCGTTCTGGGGAGTGGTCCCTTGTGACCCCCCACTTACCTGGGGACTCTCCTGGAACCTCGTATTGCGTGCTAATTCTGCACCTTACTATACGTGGCGGTAACAATCCCTTTATCAACAAAATCCAGACAAAATTCACCCGTGTAGACACAGCACGCAGCCCAACTGCACACACGGGCACACCACCACACCGTGGATGGATAATTGCGTAGATTTAAATTTTAAATTTCCGCATTGGTGTGATAAAACTGCGCGGGGTGACACGTACGAGGGAGGATGCGTGAATGATCCGACCCTTGATAGATGAGTGAATCGGATATTGCTACTTCTTTACCAAAACTTAGACCTCTCTAGCAGCCTACCCTTCTTCTTACTATGAACTGATCTTTGGGATGGTATTAGCACCTACGCTCCCGTGGCTTGCCGGGGAAAGCAGGGTAAACCCATCCCCCCAGTTTGCTGCAGTCCATTAGCACCACTGGTTTCTTGCCGTGGCACGTGAGGATCCAGTACTGGTCCAGACCCTTGTAGGCTTATGTCTCGGGCTGGGTATCCTTCCCCACCTAACGTTTCTGATTAAACCTTGCGTTGAGCATGAGAGGGTGAGTAGGATGTGAATGATGAATAAAATTGGAATAAAATTCAGAGTCCATCAGGGGCAGCAACCCCCGCCTTTTGCATCAAATGGAGTAAACCTTAGATACTGGGCTACCTCGGCCCTAGCTTAGGAAACTCACCTAATTTTGATCAGGGGAACCACCCCAGATCCATGCATAGAGTCCTGTATGCTATGGGTCTTGACCCATTAGAGTCCGCTGGGAGCACTTTAAGTCCAGATTGGTCTTTTAGAGCAGACGAAAGCCGGTCAGATCAGACAAACAGATGAAAGCATGCCAGATTAGAACATGAGCACTAAACCCTAGATCTAGGAATTTTTAGCCTACCCGCTTGGAAAGCAATTTGTATCCTCCCTTTTGGCTCCCAACAGCCTTAAGGATGAATTCTTTGAAGTTTTTGTAAATATCTTGTAAACCTTCGCCCTCGATGGCAAGTTGTAATTTTTGCTGTGGTCCGACGCTGAAAGCAGATGAAAGAACAGATGAAAGACAAAAGGACAGTCGGGACTTGGACGTGCTTCCTTACACAAGTATGTCTAGTAGTCGTGCCTTGATAGGCACCAACCATTTTTTTTAGGACTGTGCACACACTTTTGGGTGTTTTTTATGATTGTTTAATAACATAGATTTGCTAGATGGTAATAGGATTTGAGTTCATTTTGCTTATGTGCATGCCTGTTTATATATTAAGTGCACGCACTTCGAGATCATTTGCACAAATGTTTTTGGCCAAACCGCTTTCAAAAGTGCACAAAAGAATTTCCTAAACCAAAGTCGCCTCTGGGCGTACATCAAATCGCCTTCGGGCATACATCAAGTCGCCTCTGGGCGTACATAAAATCGCCTTCAGGCATACATCAAATCGCCTTCGGGCGTACATTAAATCGCCTTTGGGCGTACATCAAATCGCCTGCGAGCGTACATCAAGCCGCCTCCCAAGGCGCACATCAAAGTTGCTTTTTCAAAGCATACAATAAAGTGGCCTCCAGGCCTACATTGAATTGTCTTCCATGACATAAACACCGTCTCAGGTGACGCACAATAAGCCGTCATCTGTGGCATATTGGGCTAGCCATATAGACAAAAATTAAATCGCTTTTGGCGTACATTCTCCATGCCAGTCATGGCATGATGCGGGCTGTCCAAAATGCATTTTCTGATCTTTATAATTCATTTGCCATTGCATGATTTTAAGGGATTTTACAATCGCTGTTGATCAAGACATGAAGTTTGAGGTTTTGTCCTCGCAACCTTTTTTCAAGGATTTCCACGCATAAAGCACATGTCGCACGCTTTTTGAAAACTGCCAGGTACGGCAGGGCCTCCAGAGCTTCAAATCTTTGAAAGACCATATTACAAGGTTTAAACTTCACATCCTAGGGGTTCTTCGATCAACCGGTGCACTGTCACACTTTCTTCACAATATTGTTTTGTCAAGTCGTGGTTTTTATGCATGAGCCGCATCGTATTTGTTTTCGCCAAGCACGGCACAAAAGCACCACTCAATGTAATGCTCTCGTCACACACGACACTTCATTCATAATTAAGGAAGGAACTGATCAAAATTTCTCTTAGCCAGGTCCAGTTTAGGTAATTCACATTTAGAGCACCATTCGTAACCCGGCCTTCACAGTAAGAGAGGACTGCAATGAATTCTTCCGGGGTCCCAACTCCATCATCATCACAGCAAAGGGCCGAAGAACAACCGGCCATAACGGATCCAAGCCCACAGGCGGCCATGATACATGCCACAGGGATTCAAATGCCAGAAATCCCACAGGGGCAGCCACCTCAGCCAGCACCCAGGGCAGGGCATCTGCCGCCACAAGACGCTCCAGTTCCTATCCCTCCTCCACGGCAAGAGCCGTTTGTGCCTATCCAACTGAGACAGGAAGAGCTAGACTGGAATAGGGCACGGGAAGCTCGGCTAGAGGAAAGATTGGCAGCAATCAAAGAGGATCACATGCTGCAGCTGGCGGCAATAAAGGAAGATAGCAAGGCACAGATGGCCGCCATACGTGAGGACCTTTTGAAGCAGCTTCAACCAAGCACTGGTCGGAACGAGGCTACGCTAGAAAGTCTTTGCTTCTTCTCGGATATCCAGTTCCTAGCCAAGTTCAGATGCCCTGAACTGCACCAGTTCGACGGCACAGGCTGCCCATTGAACCACTTGCAATCCTATGTTGGCGACATGTGCCAATATGCGAAGGACGAGAAGATTATGGTTCAATTCTTCCAAAGATCTCTAACTGGGGCAACATACGCTTGGTTCTTAAGTCTGGATAAGCAGAAGGTTAAGGCATGGAATGACCTCGCCGCCGTGTTCATTCAGCGGTACCACTTAAATAGCCAAGTGGTTCGGACCAGGACCGAACTACAGAGACTGTCAAAGAGAAACTGCGAATCTGTGAGAGACTATGCTAAGAGGTGGATGGAACTGGCAAACGTGGTGCAACCCCCTCTTCTCGAACAAGAGTGGACTCCCCTGTTCATATCCTCGTTGGGGCAACCATACTTCACAATGCTATTGGGACAGTGCACTACAAGCTTCACTGACCTAATCATGGCAGCAGAAAGAATTGAAGATGCGATTAAAATGGAGAAGCTCGGAGGCCCCCTGACGATTTTGTCGCATGGAACAATCTCAAGTGGCATGAGGCAAGAGAGCGACGACGACGCAAGCGCAGTCAACCATGTACAACCTTCTGCGCCGTTTCACATCCCTTCCTCAAGAAGCGTGAGCTTCCACTCCACCAACAATGCTCTGTCTCGCCTCAGGGGTCGTCTCACCAAAGAGGAAAGAAAGAATCGGGAGTTCACTCCACTTCCGTACACGCTGGCTGAATTGTTACCAACGCTCATAAGAGAGGGACACCTGCAACTAGCAACACCGAATCCTAAGGCGTCGAAAATGAAGGACTATGATCCAAACAAGAGCTGTGAGTACCACATGGGCGCGCAAGGCCACGATACTGATGGATGTTGGGGCCTTCGGCATGCAGTCCAAGATCTTCTGGAAGTTGGGGAGCTCAAGATTGACCCCCCGCCAAATTAAAGAGAAAAAAAAAACAAAAAAAAAGGAAAGAAAAACAAAAAAAAGAGAAAGAAAAAGAAAAAATAAAGAAAGAAAAGAAGAAAAAGAGAGAAAAAGAAGAAAGAAAAAAAATCATCATGCATCTTGTTATTTTACTTTATGTACTTTGATCTCTAATGTTTGTTTCTCCTGTCAGGAACTCCCTTCAACGATCAGCATGGACCTTACCTTAGAAGCAAACCATGATGTAGCCCAGCAAATAACCAGCATAGTGGCCTCCTTGCAGAGCCTACTACGGACAATAACAATCAAGGAAGAGACATGGAGCAAATGCCTGGAAGTGTTAGGGGAAGAAAATTTCGAGCTGCGATCCAGGGTCAGGGTTCTTGAAGAAGAAATTGAAAGCTTGAAAGGAAAGAGGCCCCTGAACAGACAAGAAGTAAGCCTTCCGCCCACATTAGCATATGGTCGAGTGCAAAGGGAAAGAGGGAAAGCCGTCGCGTCAGGCGTTCTCCACCTCACGAAGAAGCTGAATGACTACCATGGCAAAGGGAAGCTGGAAAAATTGATGGATTATTCGAAGGGTTCCCCAAGGAGGACAAAAGAAGAAATGGAAGCTAGAATGAGGAGGGTTTTTACTCCTTTACCATACACACCGGCGGAGTTGCTACCAACCCTGTTGAAGGAAAGGCATGTGCAAATTAGGCCCCCGAACCCCCGGTTGATCAATGCTAGAAGCTACAATGCCGCGGAACGATGCGAGTACCATTCTGGTGCTCCAGGGCACCACACAAGCCGATGTTGGGATCTACGGCATGACATTCAAGATCTGATTGATCAAGGACTCTTGAAGGAACTACTCGAGAAGCCAAGGTCCATCGAAGGACAGGATATCTCTGACATGTTGGCACAGATTCAGATATCTGACCCAGCCAACTTCCCGCAAGAAGGAGAAGATGATGACAAGGAAAGCACTTAAAGGCTTCCTCCCCTAGCATGCAACTGAATTCCAAGAACGCCGATCTATGTCGGCCATTCCTTTCCGCTTTGTTTTTGTTTATCTTTTCTTTTCTTTTGAATTCAGAACTTGATAATATGTTTCTTTTGCAAACTAATGAAATCTTTTGGGAAATCACTAGAGTGTTGGACCACACCAAGGCAGGACGGTGATCTCGGGCCAAACCTAAGCAATCAAATTTGACAAATGGAATGTGCCAAACAGCACAAACTGTATGGGTCAAAGGATCCCCCACCAGCACCGCATTTGAACCCTACCATGCCAAACACAAGAGGCAAGTTGTGATATGGGAGGAAAAAAGAAAGGGCAAGGTGCCCCATACCAGTCAAGGGTCACTGACATGATCCAAGATCAACGATCCCAATGAAATGATGAGAGGCCATTTTTGGTTGAGACACTTCAAATAAATTCCACTAGTTAAACGTGTTGAGC
This sequence comes from Buxus sempervirens, assembly GCA_947561395.2. Taxonomy (NCBI): domain Eukaryota; kingdom Viridiplantae; phylum Streptophyta; class Magnoliopsida; order Buxales; family Buxaceae; genus Buxus; species Buxus sempervirens. The sequence goes on along the minus strand of OX387194.1, from coordinate 15,986,528 downwards.
TTGATCGCTTCATTTCTAACACACGTTATGTCTAGCCACCCCAAACTGGGGCAAAAAAAAAAACAAAAAAACAAAAAAAAACAAAACAAAAAAATGGTTCTGGAGCCAGTTAATCGTACAAAAATAATTAAGTGTTACATTCTCTGTGAAAGGATGGAAGGCCATCCTTGATCTTCTCCAAAAATCATCTGACACAAGATGAAACCCTTGCGAAACATTTTGAGCCTAAAAATTCCTTCATTAACCCTGCCATGTCTTGTCTTCAAAATCGGGGCATGAAGCTTCGTGCAATTGGAGACACAAAAAGGATGAAGGTGAAGATAGGGCAAAGCGAGAAGCACCCTGAGAACAAAGGGGACAGAAAGTAGGAATGGGGAGAACCCCAAAATAATAAAAAAAAAAAGCAAGAATTCGAAGAAAGGACTGGGGCAATCCCTCGAAAAAAAAAAAAAAACAAAAGCCGGGGCAAACCCCGAGAGCAAGAATCAAGAATTGGGGCAAAAGACCCAAGAAAGAAGGGAAAGAAAGAAAAGAACAAAGATGAAAAAATGAGAAGAAGCTAAGCAAAGTTGAGTGTAAAGTTGCAGGAACAAAGGTGAAGCAAGCCCTAACAGAAAAGGTGGACAGGACATGGCTCTTACCCCATTCACCAATTTTGAGCCTTCATATCATTTCTTCTAGACCCTTGAACCCGGCCTACATTTCGTCCTACTGTGAAGCCCTTTCTGATTACAGAGGATGTAACATTGAATCTTGGACAAACGGCAATGACAGAACCAAAAAAAAAAAAAAGGATAGAAAAGAACTTTGGCTAGACATAATGGTTACCCATAGAGTGAAGCTATATAGGGTTTGAGCCTGTTTATCCTTCATTTCTAAACACTGGAACCAAAGCCTACATTTCGTCCTACTAATAAGTCCTCTCTGATCATTGGATCATGATCCGTGGAAATTGACAGGGCCCTCGGACTGGGGCAAGGCACCTAACCCAAATGAGGGAGCCAATGAGAAAAACATTCCACAACCCCTAACCAAGGGTGGGAAAAAGAAAAAAGAGAGAGATCAAGGAAAAGCCAGGGCGGGGTAGTGCCAAAGAAACCCCCTGAACCAAAACAATCCCCTTCGTCCCTACATGGGGCATGCTATTTGAAGGCAAAACAAATGTTGAAACCCTTACAGGGAGTGCCGGGAGGCATAACTTCCTAAGTCTAAATGAGAGTGTCAAGTAACTGACCCAAAGATTACTGGTTCTGCCAATGGACCCACCTGAGAGGGAAAAATCCGAACACTTTAGGAATTCCCAAGAGATTTTAATCAAAGAAAAATTGCTTGAGCTTGCATATAATTTTGATAAATAAATTCCAATTGACTGAATTCCACATGAATTTTTCCAGGTACCAACCAAGACCTGAAATAGACAGCCAAAGGCATCACAGCATATCTCACACGTTGGATGGAGAAAAGAATCGCCACCATGTATTCTCACACGGGGCGCCGAAAGAGTCATCACAGTGTATTCACACATCGGTTGACCAAGTTTGTGAAGCCAAAGCCACTGGCGAATGAGTCAGAGATTGGTGAAGGCAACTTTGAATGCAATCAAGAAAGAAAAAGAAATTACCAAGTCAGAATAAGTAATGGACAAAGACAAAATGGAGTAAGAAGCCTCCAAAATTTGAAGACAGAATGGAACAAGGAGCCTCCAACAAAAAATTGAAGAATTAAGGAGCAAGGCGTCTCCCAAAAAATTGAATTTGAAGACAGAATGGAGCAAGGAGCATCCAAGAATTGAAGAATTAAGGAGCAAGGCGTCTCCCAAAAAATTGAATTTGAAGACAGAATGGAGCAAGGAGCCTCCAAGAATTGAAGAATTAAGGAGCAAGGTGTCTCCCAAAAAATTGAATTTGAAGACAGAATTGAGCAAGGAAACTCCAAAATTTAAAGACAGAATGGAGCAAGGAACCTCAAAGACTTGAAGACAGCAGGAGCAAGGTGTCTCCCAACCTTAAGGGGCAAGAAGCCTCCAAAATTTGAAGATAGAATGGAGCAAAGAGCCTCCAAAAAAAAATAAAATTTGAGGACAGAAGGAGCAAGGTGCCTCCCAACCCTGACAGAGCAAGAAGCCTCCAAAATTTAAAGACAGAATGGAGCAAGGAGCCTCCAAGACTTGAAGACAGCAGGAGCAAGGGGTCTCCCAACCTTAAGGAGCAAGAAGCCTCCAAAATTTGAAGATAGAATGGAGCAAAGAGCCTCCATGAATTTGAAGACAGAAGGAGCAAGGTGTCTCCCAACCACAGAGAGCAAGGCGTCTCTCAAGACTGAAAGGGCAAGGCGTCCCTGGAGCAAGGCGACTCCAAAACTAATGGAGCAAGGTGTCTCCCAACCACAGAGAGCAAGGCGTCTCTCAAGACTGAAAGGGCAAGGCGTCCCTGGAGCAAGGCGACTCCAAAACTAATGGAGCAAGGTGTCTCCCAACCACAGAGAGCAAGGCGTCTCTCAAGACTGAAAGGGCAAGGCGTCCCTGGAGCAAGGCGACTCCAAAACTAATGGAGCAAGGTGTCTCCCAACCACAGAGAGCAAGGCGTCTCTCAAGACTGAAAGGGCAAGGCGTCCCTGAAGCAAGGCGACTTCAAAACTAATGGAGCAAGGTGTCTCCTAACCACAGAAAGCAAAGCGTCTCTCAAGACTGAAAGGGCAAGGCGTCCTTGGGGCAAGGAGACTCCAAAACTAAATGGAGCAAGGCGACTCCCAACCACCAAGGGCAAGGCGTCTCTCAAAACTGAAAGTTCAAGGCGTCCCCGGAGCAAGGCGACTCCCAAACTAATGGAGCAAGGTGCCTTCCAAGATTGAAATGCTAAGGAGCAAGGTGTCTCCCACCACTTAATGACACGGAAAAGTGTCCCTCAGGTGCAAGGCGTCTCCCACTACTTGAAATACTAATGAGCAAGACGACTCCCACATTTGAAGTACCTAAGGAGCAAGGCGACTCCCACTTTTGAAATACCTAAGGAGTAAGGCGACTCCCAATTTTGAAATCCCTAAGGAGCAACGCACCTCCCACATCTAAATGACACAGGAATCTGTCCTCAAGAAGTAAAGCATCTCTCAATGCTGAAGGACACGGAGTCCCCAGAGCAAAGTGTCTCCACAAAGCCGAACAAGTTGTTCCCATTCCCGGAAATGATAGAGAATCAAGGCATGAAGAAGAAGGCAAAATGAAGAACCATTGGGCAAGATGGCCCTTTTTGTAATTTTTGATTTCACACTTTTGTAAATAGAGTAGAGCAGGTGTGTGGGCTCCCTTGAGGCACTGGACAGCGCTGGAAGCACCTCCTCACCAACAGCAGCTACTCCTCCGCTCTTCCCTCTTCCTTTCTCCATTCGGCCCACATCCTAGCCCAACCCTTGGCCACCAAATCCTAATTGAAAAAGTGCAAGCAAGCTTCAAGTAAAAGACACAAAGTGGAGTCAAAAGCCACCTAAAAGCTTTAATGGAACAAACAAGAAGAAAAGAATATTGTCCAGTGTCTGGCATCGACGCCAAAACAGGTTGGCGAGCTCAAGTCCAATCTAATCTCTTTCAAGCTTAAATCAAATGCTGAAGAGTTGCCCTACAAAAACCCCGAAAACAAAGGGTGAGGAAACTCTGAAGCCAGGAAGTGACACCACATCTTTGGCCGCTTCCCTCTCAAAATGAGTATGTCGAAGGACTTAGCTCGTCGACCAGGTCAACAGAAATGCCAGGCGCAAAAACGAGATTCTTTTTTCTCTTTGCCGTTCATCCGCAAGGTGACTCCGGCAAAGAGGGGCAGCTGTAAGCACCTCATTTTTGCGCTCCGGAAAAGGCCAGAAATGCAAAGCCCGGCTAAAAAGTCAAACCCTGAGGGATGGGAAGTGGACCTTTTAAAACAAAGGAAAATTGGCCAATTCGCTTTATGTCATTGGATAGAGAATCTCGACACGGTTCCAGCGCAACTGGGTTTGTAGGAATCAGAGTCCGGATGAGGCTTCTGCAGGCGGTCAAACTTGAGGAAAAGTCAAGAGTTGACTTTTCCTCGATTTCCATGCCAAATACCTTGATCTATACCATTGGATAAAGGATCTCGACACGGTTCCAGCGCAACTGGGTTTGCAGGAATCGGAGTCCGGATGAAGGGTCTGCAGGCGGTCAAACTTAAGGAAGGGCCAAAAGTTGACTTTTCCTCGAAACCCGTGCCAAGTGTTTATCCCCATGTCATTAAATAGAGGGCTCCGATACGAGTTCAACGCAACTGAGTTTGCTCAAATCGGAGTTCAGATGAGTGAGATATGATCTGTTGAAGTTTCCGAGCAGCAAAAACCGGAAACTGCACACGTGGCGCAGGAACTGCACACGTGGCAGCCAACGCAGCAAAATATCTTAGAGACTAAATCTTAAATATAAAAAAGTCGCACGGGCGATCCGTAGATATCAAAAAGGGTCAAATCGGTCAAGTCGAAGGGCAAATCCGTAATTTTTTGATTTGTATCCGGATATGTATACCGGATACACTGCCTCTCCTTCATATCCGGACATGAAGACCGGATAAATGAAGATATTTGCGCGGAATTTAGGCCACTTGGCCGACATATCCGCAGCGGCATTTAATTTTCGAATGATTGTGTTTGTATCCGGACTTGAAGACCGGATACAAAGGAGCCTTAGTATATCCGGACTTGAAGTCCGGATACAAAGGAGCCTTAGTGTATTCGGACTTGAAGTCCGGATACATTAAGTTTGCTTATAAATAGCAAACAGCAGCTCATTTCCGGGGGTTGGGGTTTTTGGGCTGGTTTTCAACTTCTGTCTCCCATTTTCCTCCGCCCGAATCCTCCTCTCTTCAGCTCCTTTGGCCTTCCATAATCTCAAAACTCCACCTCCAGTACCCACATCCTTCTCCTTCCTTCTTCCTTTGGGCTTACAATCCAACAAGGAGGAAAGTTTGCTGCTGTTGCTGAGCAAAGGAGGAGTTCCAGCCCACTTTCCTGCTGCAAGGAGGTGCTAGTACACTGCAAAAAGGTTTTAAAACCTCAGGTAAGGCTCCTCACCATCTTGTATTAAGCATATGTTAAAATGAGCATTTTCTGAATATTTTTTTTACCAAGTTGCTCTCACCCCTTGGCATGAGCTGTTTTCCATGTATCTGTTGCATGCCTCTGATCTTCCTCCATGGCACTAAACCACCTATAGCATGAGAGCCACGTGGGGCCCTTGGGGGAATGGGAGAACTCCCTTCTTCCCATATCTATTTTGCTGTTTTCATAAGTTAAGCATGTAGGCTTGCTGTTTTCAGCATATTTGTCAAGGAGCATGTTCCTTGGCCTTCATCTAATGTACCCCCATGAAACCCTCCCTCTCTCCCCCTTCTGTAAATTTTCGTGGGCTGAAGCATGAGGTTTTGGAGTTCGGACGTCGTTAGGAGATGGACGAAACGCTTGTTAGATCGTGGGTTATTCCGTCGGTTCCCTCGCTCACCTTAGTCTTTTGCTGTTTTCCTTACTTGTTGCATGCGGTGTTTTTATTTACTTGATAACAAATGCTAGATCCCTTTAGTTACCTACCTGCCTATGCATGATAAGTCATTTTCTCCCATGCACTCATGCCTCGGTCAATCATGCAAGCATACTCCCCGCTCCCCTTCACTCTTGCTGGAAGCCATGAAAGAAGCCAAGGAAGGCTTCTTCATCCAACCTAAACCAATGTGGGCCCTCACAGGGGCCCACAAGACTCTTAAAATGTCCCAGGACCCCCCTGGAATCCATCCCGAATGGCCAAAACCAAAAAAGAAGCCATTTCAGGGTGATCCGGCAACTCAGGCCGGATCACCTGTGGCCCAGGCATATCCGGTAACTAAGGCCGGATAACCTAGGGCCCCTGTGTATCCGGTCACTCTGGCCGGATCACCTGTAGACTATGTGCATCCGGCCTGAGTTGCCGGATACACACAGAAGCATGATTTTTGCATATTCTGTTGTTCTGCCGAATTCTTGGGTGAGTTGTACTAAAACCAGTGAACCAGCAGGGTTTCCGGGCCACCCGGAAACCCAAGATGGGACTTGGACCAACCGGTCCGACCCGGCACACTTGTGGGCCTTCCAACGGGGCCCACCAAGCCCAATGAACCAAAGCATGTGGATTAAATAACTTAAGTAAAATGGACTATTTGAACCGGGCGGGCCAAGTCCAATGCGGCCCGCCCGCACCTTGATATGAGTGAATGCATAAACTGCCTGGTTTGGCTGAGACCACGGGCTAGGGCCTGTCGGGCCCACCAAAAGCCCGCTAATCAAGCCAAGTTAGGGTGCAAGCCCTAAACTCCGAGGAACTGGGCTTTCAAAGCCCAAAGCCTGGATCATGGGCCCCAAGCCCAATGACCAAGCCCGCTTTGGCAAAAACTGAATAAAGATAAATTAAGCTTACTTGGTCACCATGTGGGCCCACCTAAGGGGCCCACCAACCGATCAGGCCCACCACTTGCATGCAAAACACCTAAGCTTCAACTTAAACCTTAATAAAAATTAACTCATTAAGCCCAAGCCCACAGGGCCTCCTAGGGTTAGACAGAGGCCCACCAAGGGCACACGGGCCAACTCAAGCCCGTCTAGGACACCGGTTGGGCCTTCCAACGGGGCCCACCCAAACAAGACCCAGATCAATTAAGTTAAGAAAAGATAAAATCAACTAAAGGGACCCACACCACTTAGGTGGTCCCGCCAAGACTTAACCAAATTGCATGCTGGACTAGGAATCGGGTGAAGACCAAATAGTAAGCTGACTCAAATCAGGGAACCCACGGGACCCGTCATCCGACGGGGTGGACTGGGGTGTCTACGGACTTCCCCAGACCGCAACCGAGAACCTACTTAGAATCTCAAGCCGCAGACCAATTTAATAGAAAATCTAGGCACCCAGGTGTCCGCCTGCATCCCATCAGGCGGTGGCGACTCCAAACCCCCACTTTCACCCAGTGCGACCCGGAAAGGGGTGCGCACAGCCTGGCGACTCCACTGGGGACACTCAGCCCAGTAAAACCCTGCCTAGACCGAGTCAGCTTAAGAGGGATTTAGTCGATATTTAGGGTCTCTTACTATCTCGTTTAGTAAGATACAGAATACGCGTAAATACGCGTTCTGGGGAGTCCTGTCAAAGGGACGCGATAATTGCCTAAGGCAAGTGGGATTTAAGCGGTCCCTTGTGACCCCCCACTTACCTGGGGACTCTCCTGGAACCTCGTATTGCGTGCTAATTCTGCACCTTACTATACGTGGCGGTAACAATCCCTTTATCAACAAAATCCAGACAAAATTCACCCGTGTAGACACAGCACGCAGCCCAACTGCACACACGGGCACACCACCACACCGTGGATGGATAATTGCGTAGATTTAAATTTTAAATTTCCGCATTGGTGTGATAAAACTGCGCGGGGTGACACGTACGAGGGAGGATGCGTGAATGATCCGACCCTTGATAGATGAGTGAATCGGATATTGCTACTTCTTTACCAAAACTTAGACCTCTCTAGCAGCCTACCCTTCTTCTTACTATGAACTGATCTTTGGGATGGTATTAGCACCTACGCTCCCGTGGCTTGCCGGGGAAAGCAGGGTAAACCCATCCCCCCAGTTTGCTGCAGTCCATTAGCACCACTGGTTTCTTGCCGTGGCACGTGAGGATCCAGTACTGGTCCAGACCCTTGTAGGCTTATGTCTCGGGCTGGGTATCCTTCCCCACCTAACGTTTCTGATTAAACCTTGCGTTGAGCATGAGAGGGTGAGTAGGATGTGAATGATGAATAAAATTGGAATAAAATTCAGAGTCCATCAGGGGCAGCAACCCCCGCCTTTTGCATCAAATGGAGTAAACCTTAGATACTGGGCTACCTCGGCCCTAGCTTAGGAAACTCACCTAATTTTGATCAGGGGAACCACCCCAGATCCATGCATAGAGTCCTGTATGCTATGGGTCTTGACCCATTAGAGTCCGCTGGGAGCACTTTAAGTCCAGATTGGTCTTTTAGAGCAGACGAAAGCCGGTCAGATCAGACAAACAGATGAAAGCATGCCAGATTAGAACATGAGCACTAAACCCTAGATCTAGGAATTTTTAGCCTACCCGCTTGGAAAGCAATTTGTATCCTCCCTTTTGGCTCCCAACAGCCTTAAGGATGAATTCTTTGAAGTTTTTGTAAATATCTTGTAAACCTTCGCCCTCGATGGCAAGTTGTAATTTTTGCTGTGGTCCGACGCTGAAAGCAGATGAAAGAACAGATGAAAGACAAAAGGACAGTCGGGACTTGGACGTGCTTCCTTACACAAGTATGTCTAGTAGTCGTGCCTTGATAGGCACCAACCATTTTTTTTAGGACTGTGCACACACTTTTGGGTGTTTTTTATGATTGTTTAATAACATAGATTTGCTAGATGGTAATAGGATTTGAGTTCATTTTGCTTATGTGCATGCCTGTTTATATATTAAGTGCACGCACTTCGAGATCATTTGCACAAATGTTTTTGGCCAAACCGCTTTCAAAAGTGCACAAAAGAATTTCCTAAACCAAAGTCGCCTCTGGGCGTACATCAAATCGCCTTCGGGCATACATCAAGTCGCCTCTGGGCGTACATAAAATCGCCTTCAGGCATACATCAAATCGCCTTCGGGCGTACATTAAATCGCCTTTGGGCGTACATCAAATCGCCTGCGAGCGTACATCAAGCCGCCTCCCAAGGCGCACATCAAAGTTGCTTTTTCAAAGCATACAATAAAGTGGCCTCCAGGCCTACATTGAATTGTCTTCCATGACATAAACACCGTCTCAGGTGACGCACAATAAGCCGTCATCTGTGGCATATTGGGCTAGCCATATAGACAAAAATTAAATCGCTTTTGGCGTACATTCTCCATGCCAGTCATGGCATGATGCGGGCTGTCCAAAATGCATTTTCTGATCTTTATAATTCATTTGCCATTGCATGATTTTAAGGGATTTTACAATCGCTGTTGATCAAGACATGAAGTTTGAGGTTTTGTCCTCGCAACCTTTTTTCAAGGATTTCCACGCATAAAGCACATGTCGCACGCTTTTTGAAAACTGCCAGGTACGGCAGGGCCTCCAGAGCTTCAAATCTTTGAAAGACCATATTACAAGGTTTAAACTTCACATCCTAGGGGTTCTTCGATCAACCGGTGCACTGTCACACTTTCTTCACAATATTGTTTTGTCAAGTCGTGGTTTTTATGCATGAGCCGCATCGTATTTGTTTTCGCCAAGCACGGCACAAAAGCACCACTCAATGTAATGCTCTCGTCACACACGACACTTCATTCATAATTAAGGAAGGAACTGATCAAAATTTCTCTTAGCCAGGTCCAGTTTAGGTAATTCACATTTAGAGCACCATTCGTAACCCGGCCTTCACAGTAAGAGAGGACTGCAATGAATTCTTCCGGGGTCCCAACTCCATCATCATCACAGCAAAGGGCCGAAGAACAACCGGCCATAACGGATCCAAGCCCACAGGCGGCCATGATACATGCCACAGGGATTCAAATGCCAGAAATCCCACAGGGGCAGCCACCTCAGCCAGCACCCAGGGCAGGGCATCTGCCGCCACAAGACGCTCCAGTTCCTATCCCTCCTCCACGGCAAGAGCCGTTTGTGCCTATCCAACTGAGACAGGAAGAGCTAGACTGGAATAGGGCACGGGAAGCTCGGCTAGAGGAAAGATTGGCAGCAATCAAAGAGGATCACATGCTGCAGCTGGCGGCAATAAAGGAAGATAGCAAGGCACAGATGGCCGCCATACGTGAGGACCTTTTGAAGCAGCTTCAACCAAGCACTGGTCGGAACGAGGCTACGCTAGAAAGTCTTTGCTTCTTCTCGGATATCCAGTTCCTAGCCAAGTTCAGATGCCCTGAACTGCACCAGTTCGACGGCACAGGCTGCCCATTGAACCACTTGCAATCCTATGTTGGCGACATGTGCCAATATGCGAAGGACGAGAAGATTATGGTTCAATTCTTCCAAAGATCTCTAACTGGGGCAACATACGCTTGGTTCTTAAGTCTGGATAAGCAGAAGGTTAAGGCATGGAATGACCTCGCCGCCGTGTTCATTCAGCGGTACCACTTAAATAGCCAAGTGGTTCGGATCAGGACCGAACTACAGAGACTGTCAAAGAGAAACTGCGAATCTGTGAGAGACTATGCTAAGAGGTGGATGGAACTGGCAAACGTGGTGCAACCCCCTCTTCTCGAACAAGAGTGGACTCCCCTGTTCATATCCTCGTTGGGGCAACCATACTTCACAATGCTATTGGGACAGTGCACTACAAGCTTCACTGACCTAATCATGGCAGCAGAAAGAATTGAAGATGCGATTAAAATGGAGAAGCTCGGAGGCCCCCTGACGATTTTGTCGCATGGAACAATCTCAAGTGGCATGAGGCAAGAGAGCGACGACGACGCAAGCGCAGTCAACCATGTACAACCTTCTGCGCCGTTTCACATCCCTTCCTCAAGAAGCGTGAGCTTCCACTCCACCAACAATGCTCTGTCTCGCCTCAGGGGTCGTCTCACCAAAGAGGAAAGAAAGAATCGGGAGTTCACTCCACTTCCGTACACGCTGGCTGAATTGTTACCAACGCTCATAAGAGAGGGACACCTGCAACTAGCAACACCGAATCCTAAGGCGTCGAAAATGAAGGACTATGATCCAAACAAGAGCTGTGAGTACCACATGGGCGCGCAAGGCCACGATACTGATGGATGTTGGGGCCTTCGGCATGCAGTCCAAGATCTTCTGGAAGTTGGGGAGCTCAAGATTGACCCCCCGCCAAATTAAAGAGAAAAAAAAAACAAAAAAAAAGGAAAGAAAAACAAAAAAAAGAGAAAGAAAAAGAAAAAATAAAGAAAGAAAAGAAGAAAAAGAGAGAAAAAGAAGAAAGAAAAAAAATCATCATGCATCTTGTTATTTTACTTTATGTACTTTGATCTCTAATGTTTGTTTCTCCTGTCAGGAACTCCCTTCAACGATCAGCATGGACCTTACCTTAGAAGCAAACCATGATGTAGCCCAGCAAATAACCAGCATAGTGGCCTCCTTGCAGAGCCTACTACGGACAATAACAATCAAGGAAGAGACATGGAGCAAATGCCTGGAAGTGTTAGGGGAAGAAAATTTCGAGCTGCGATCCAGGGTCAGGGTTCTTGAAGAAGAAATTGAAAGCTTGAAAGGAAAGAGGCCCCTGAACAGACAAGAAGTAAGCCTTCCGCCCACATTAGCATATGGTCGAGTGCAAAAGGAAAGAGGGAAAGCCGTCGCGTCAGGCGTTCTCCACCTCACGAAGAAGCTGAATGACTACCATGGCAAAGGGAAGCTGGAAAAATTGATGGATTATTCGAAGGGTTCCCCAAGGAGGACAAAAGAAGAAATGGAAGCTAGAATGAGGAGGGTTTTTACTCCTTTACCATACACACCGGCGGAGTTGCTACCAACCCTGTTGAAGGAAAGGCATGTGCAAATTAGGCCCCCGAACCCCCGGTTGATCAATGCTAGAAGCTACAATGCCGCGGAACGATGCGAGTACCATTCTGGTGCTCCAGGGCACCACACAAGCCGATGTTGGGATCTACGGCATGACATTCAAGATCTGATTGATCAAGGACTCTTGAAGGAACTACTCGAGAAGCCAAGGTCCATCGAAGGACAGGATATCTCTGACATGTTGGCACAGATTCAGATATCTGACCCAGCCAACTTCCCGCAAGAAGGAGAAGATGATGACAAGGAAAGCACTTAAAGGCTTCCTCCCCTAGCATGCAACTGAATTCCAAGAACGCCGATCTATGTCGGCCATTCCTTTCCGCTTTGTTTTTGTTTATCTTTTCTTTTCTTTTGAATTCAGAACTTGATAATATGTTTCTTTTGCAAACTAATGAAATCTTTTGGGAAATCACTAGAGTGTTGGACCACACCAAGGCAGGACGGTGATCTCGGGCCAAACCTAAGCAATCAAATTTGACAAATGGAATGTGCCAAACAGCACAAACTGTATGGGTCAAAGGATCCCCCACCAGCACCGCATTTGAACCCTACCATGCCAAACACAAGAGGCAAGTTGTGATATGGGAGGAAAAAAGAAAGGGCAAGGTGCCCCATACCAGTCAAGGGTCACTGACATGATCCAAGATCAACGATCCCAATGAAATGATGAGAGGCCATTTTTGGTTGAGACACTTCAAATAAATTCCACTAGTTAAACGTGTTGAGCTTGATCGCTTCATTTCTAACACACGTTATGTCTAGCCACCCCAAACTGGGGCAAAAAAAAAAACAAAAAAACAAAAAAAAACAAAACAAAAAAATGGTTCTGGAGCCAGTTAATCGTACAAAAATAATTAAGTGTTACATTCTCTGTGAAAGGATGGAAGGCCATCCTTGATCTTCTCCAAAAATCATCTGACACAAGATGAAACCCTTGCGAAACATTTTGAGCCTAAAAATTCCTTCATTAACCCTGCCATGTCTTGTCTTCAAAATCGGGGCATGAAGCTTCGTGCAATTGGAGACACAAAAAGGATGAAGGTGAAGATAGGGCAAAGCGAGAAGCACCCTGAGAACAAAGGGGACAGAAAGTAGGAATGGGGAGAACCCCAAAATAATAAAAAAAAAAGCAAGAATTCGAAGAAAGGACTGGGGCAATCCCTCGAAAAAAAAAAAAAAACAAAAGCCGGGGCAAACCCCGAGAGCAAGAATCAAGAATTGGGGCAAAAGACCCAAGAAAGAAGGGAAAGAAAGAAAAGAACAAAGATGAAAAAATGAGAAGAAGCTAAGCAAAGTTGAGTGTAAAGTTGCAGGAACAAAGGTGAAGCAAGCCCTAACAGAAAAGGTGGACAGGACATGGCTCTTACCCCATTCACCAATTTTGAGCCTTCATATCATTTCTTCTAGACCCTTGAACCCGGCCTACATTTCGTCCTACTGTGAAGCCCTTTCTGATTACAGAGGATGTAACATTGAATCTTGGACAAACGGCAATGACAGAACCAAAAAAAAAAAAAAGGATAGAAAAGAACTTTGGCTAGACATAATGGTTACCCATAGAGTGAAGCTATATAGGGTTTGAGCCTGTTTATCCTTCATTTCTAAACACTGGAACCAAAGCCTACATTTCGTCCTACTAATAAGTCCTCTCTGATCATTGGATCATGATCCGTGGAAATTGACAGGGCCCTCGGACTGGGGCAAGGCACCTAACCCAAATGAGGGAGCCAATGAGAAAAACATTCCACAACCCCTAACCAAGGGTGGGAAAAAGAAAAAAGAGAGAGATCAAGGAAAAGCCAGGGCGGGGTAGTGCCAAAGAAACCCCCTGAACCAAAACAATCCCCTTCGTCCCTACATGGGGCATGCTATTTGAAGGCAAAACAAATGTTGAAACCCTTACAGGGAGTGCCGGGAGGCATAACTTCCTAAGTCTAAATGAGAGTGTCAAGTAACTGACCCAAAGATTACTGGTTCTGCCAATGGACCCACCTGAGAGGGAAAAATCCGAACACTTTAGGAATTCCCAAGAGATTTTAATCAAAGAAAAATTGCTTGAGCTTGCATATAATTTTGATAAATAAATTCCAATTGACTGAATTCCACATGAATTTTTCCAGGTACCAACCAAGACCTGAAATAGACAGCCAAAGGCATCACAGCATATCTCACACGTTGGATGGAGAAAAGAATCGCCACCATGTATTCTCACACGGGGCGCCGAAAGAGTCATCACAGTGTATTCACACATCGGTTGACCAAGTTTGTGAAGCCAAAGCCACTGGCGAATGAGTCAGAGATTGGTGAAGGCAACTTTGAATGCAATCAAGAAAGAAAAAGAAATTACCAAGTCAGAATAAGTAATGGACAAAGACAAAATGGAGTAAGAAGCCTCCAAAATTTGAAGACAGAATGGAACAAGGAGCCTCCAACAAAAAATTGAAGAATTAAGGAGCAAGGCGTCTCCCAAAAAATTGAATTTGAAGACAGAATGGAGCAAGGAGCATCCAAGAATTGAAGAATTAAGGAGCAAGGCGTCTCCCAAAAAATTGAATTTGAAGACAGAATGGAGCAAGGAGCCTCCAAGAATTGAAGAATTAAGGAGCAAGGCGTCTCCCAAAAAATTGAATTTGAAGACAGAATGGAGCAAGGAGCCTCCAAGAATTGAAGAATTAAGGAGCAAGGCGTCTCCCAAAAAATTGAATTTGAAGACAGAATGGAGCAAGGAGCCTCCAGGAATTGAAGCATTAAGGAGCAAGGTGTCTCCCAAAAAATTGAATTTGAAGACAGAATTGAGCAAGGAAACTCCAAAATTTAAAGACAGAATGGAGCAAGGAACCTCAAAGACATGAAGACAGCAGGAGCAAGGTGTCTCCCAACCTTAAGGGGCAAGAAGCCTCCAAAATTTGAAGATAGAATGGAGCAAAGAGCCTCCAAAAAAAAAAAAAAAATTTGAGGACAGAAGGAGCAAGGTGCCTCCCAACCCTGACAGAGCAAGAAGCCTCCAAAATTTAAAGACAGAATGGAGCAAGGAGCCTCCAAGACTTGAAGACAGCAGGAGCAAGGGGTCTCCCAACCTTAAGGAGCAAGAAGCCTCCAAAATTTGAAGATAGAATGGAGCAAAGAGCCTCCATGAATTTGAAGACAGAAGGAGCAAGGTGTCTCCCAACCACAGAGAGCAAGGCGTCTCTCAAGACTGAAAGGGCAAGGCGTCCCTGGAGCAAGGCGACTCCAAAACTAATGGAGCAAGGTGTCTCCCAACCACAGAGAGCAAGGCGTCTCTCAAGACTGAAAGGGCAAGGCGTCCCTGGAGCAAGGCGACTCCAAAACTAATGGAGCAAGGTGTCTCCCAACCACAGAGAGCAAGGCGTCTCTCAAGACTGAAAGGGCAAGGCGTCCCTGGAGCAAGGCGACTCCAAAACTAATGGAGCAAGGTGTCTCCCAACCACAGAGAGCAAGGCGTCTCTCAAGACTGAAAGGGCAAGGCGTCCCTGAAGCAAGGCGACTTCAAAACTAATGGAGCAAGGTGTCTCCTAACCACAGAAAGCAAAGCGTCTCTCAAGACTGAAAGGGCAAGGCGTCCTTGGGGCAAGGAGACTCCAAAACTAAATGGAGCAAGGCGACTCCCAACCACCAAGGGCAAGGCGTCTCTCAAAACTGAAAGTTCAAGGCGTCCCCGGAGCAAGGCGACTCCCAAACTAATGGAGCAAGGTGCCTTCCAAGATTGAAATGCTAAGGAGCAAGGTGTCTCCCACCACTTAATGACACGGAAAAGTGTCCCTCAGGTGCAAGGCGTCTCCCACTACTTGAAATACTAATGAGCAAGACGACTCCCACATTTGAAGTACCTAAGGAGCAAGGCAACTCCCACTTTTGAAATACCTAAGGAGTAAGGCGACTCCCAATTTTGAAATCCCTAAGGAGCAACGCACCTCCCACATCTAAATGACACAGGAATCTGTCCTCAAGAAGTAAAGCATCTCTCAATGCTGAAGGACACGGAGTCCCCAGAGCAAAGTGTCTCCACAAAGCCGAACAAGTTGTTCCCATTCCCGGAAATGATAGAGAATCACGGCATTAGGAAGAAGGCAAAATGAAGAACCATTGGGCAAGATGGCCCTTTTTGTAATTTTTGATTTCACACTTTTGTAAATAGAGTAGAGCAGGTGTGTGGGCTCCCTTGAGGCACTGGACAGCGCTGGAAGCACCTCCTCACCAACAGCAGCTACTCCTCCGCTCTTCCCTCTTCCTTTCTCCATTCGGCCCACATCCTAGCCCAACCCTTGGCCACCAAATCCTAATTGAAAAAGTGCAAGCAAGCTTCAAGTAAAAGACACAAAGTGGAGTCAAAAGCCACCTAAAAGCTTTAATGGAACAAACAAGAAGAAAAGAATATTGTCCAGTGTCTGGCATCGACGCCAAAACAGGTTGGCGAGCTCAAGTCCAATCTAATCTCTTTCAAGCTTAAATCAAATGCTGAAGAGTTGCCCTACAAAAACCCCGAAAGCAAAGGGTGAGGAAACTCTGAAGCCAGGAAGTGACACAACATCTTTGGCCGCTTCCCTCTCAAAATGAGTATGTCGAAGGACTTAGCTCGTCGACCAGGTCAACAGAAATGCCAGGCGCAAAAACGAGATTCTTTTTTCTCTTTGCCGTTCATCCGCAAGGTGACTCCGGCAAAGAGGGGCAGCTGTAAGCACCTCATTTTTGCGCTCCGGAAAAGGCCAGAAATGCAAAGCCCGGCTAAAAAGTCAAACCCTGAGGGATGGGAAGTGGACCTTTTAAAACAAAGGAAAATTGGCCAATTCGCTTTATGTCATTGGATAGAGAATCTCGACACGGTTCCAGCGCAACTGGGTTTGTAGGAATCAGAGTCCGGATGAGGCTTCTGCAGGCGGTCAAACTTGAGGAAAAGTCAAGAGTTGACTTTTCCTCGATTTCCATGCCAAATACCTTGATCTATACCATTGGATAAAGGATCTCGACACGGTTCCAGCGCAACTGGGTTTGCAGGAATCGGAGTCCGGATGAAGGGTCTGCAGGCGGTCAAACTTAAGGAAGGGCCAAAAGTTGACTTTTCCTCGAAACCCGTGCCAAGTGTTTATCCCCATGTCATTAAATAGAGGGCTCCGATACGAGTTCAACGCAACTGAGTTTGCTCAAATCGGAGTTCAGATGAGTGAGATATGATCTGTTGAAGTTTCCGAGCAACAAAAACCGGAAACTGCACACGTGGCGCAGGAACTGCACACGTGGCAGCCAACGCAGCAAAATATCTTAGAGACTAAATCTTAAATATAAAAAAGTCGCACGGGCGATCCGTAGATATCAAAAAGGGTCAAATCGGTCAAGTCGAAGGGCAAATCCGTAATTTTTTGATTTGTATCCGGATATGTATACCGGATACACTGCCTCTCCTTCATATCCGGACATGAAGACCGGATAAATGAAGATATTTGCGCGGAATTTAGGCCACTTGGCCGACATATCCGCAGCGGCATTTAATTTTCGAATGATTGTGTTTGTATCCGGACTTGAAGACCGGATACAAAGGAGCCTTAGTGTATCCGGACTTGAAGTCCGGATACAAAGGAGCCTTAGTGTATTCGGACTTGAAGTCCGGATACATTAAGTTTGCTTATAAATAGCAAACAGCAGCTCATTTCCGGGGGTTGGGGTTTTTGGGCTGGTTTTCAACTTCTGTCTCCCATTTTCCTCCGCCCGAATCCTCCTCTCTTCAGCTCCTTTGGCCTTCCATAATCTCAAAACTCCACCTCCAGTACCCACATCCTTCTCCTTCCTTCTTCCTTTGGGCTTACAATCCAACAAGGAGGAAAGTTTGCTGCTGTTGCTGAGCAAAGGAGGAGTTCCAGCCCACTTTCCTGCTGCAAGGAGGTGCTAGTACACTGCAAAAAGGTTTTAAAACCTCAGGTAAGGCTCCTCACCATCTTGTATTAAGCATATGTTAAAATGAGCATTTTCTGAATATTTTTTTTACCAAGTTGCTCTCACCCCTTGGCATGAGCTGTTTTCCATGTATCTGTTGCATGCCTCTGATCTTCCTCCATGGCACTAAACCACCTATAGCATGAGAGCCACGTGGGGCCCTTGGGGGAATGGGAGAACTCCCTTCTTCCCATATCTATTTTGCTGTTTTCATAAGTTAAGCATGTAGGCTTGCTGTTTTCAGCATATTTGTCAAGGAGCATGTTCCTTGGCCTTCATCTAATGTACCCCCATGAAACCCTCCCTCTCTCCCCCTTCTGTAAATTTTCGTGGGCTGAAGCATGAGGTTTTGGAGTTCGGACGTCGTTAGGAGATGGACGAAACGCTTGTTAGATCGTGGGTTATTCCGTCGGTTCCCTCGCTCACCTTAGTCTTTTGCTGTTTTCCTTACTTGTTGCATGCGGTGTTTTTATTTACTTGATAACAAATGCTAGATCCCTTTAGTTACCTACCTGCCTATGCATGATAAGTCATTTTCTCCCATGCACTCATGCCTCGGTCAATCATGCAAGCATACTCCCCGCTCCCCTTCACTCTTGCTGGAAGCCATGAAAGAAGCCAAGGAAGGCTTCTTCATCCAACCTAAACCAATGTGGGCCCTCACAGGGGCCCACAAGACTCTTAAAATGTCCCAGGACCCCCCTGGAATCCATCCCGAATGGCCAAAACCAAAAAAGAAGCCATTTCAGGGTGATCCGGCAACGCAGGCCGGATCACCTGTGGCCCAGGCATATCCGGTAACTAAGGCCGGATAACCTAGGGCCCCTGTGTATCCGGTCACTCTGGCCGGATCACCTGTAGACTATGTGCATCCGGCCTGAGTTGCCGGATACACACAGAAGCATGATTTTTGCATATTCTGTTGTTCTGCCGAATTCTTGGGTGAGTTGTACTAAAACCAGTGAACCAGCAGGGTTTCCGGGCCACCCGGAAACCCAAGATGGGACTTGGACCAACCGGTCCGACCCGGCACACTTGTGGGCCTTCCAACGGGGCCCACCAAGCCCAATGAACCAAAGCATGTGGATTAAATAACTTAAGTAAAATGGACTATTTGAACCGGGCGGGCCAAGTCCAATGCGGCCCGCCCGCACCTTGATATGAGTGAATGCATAAACTGCCTGGTTTGGCCGAGACCACGGGCTAGGGCCTGTCGGGCCCACCAAAAGCCCGCTAATCAAGCCAAGTTAGGGTGCAAGCCCTAAACTCCGAGGAACTGGGCTTTCAAAGCCCAAAGCCTGGATCATGGGCCCCAAGCCCAATGACCAAGCCCGCTTTGGCAAAAACTGAATAAAGATAAATTAAGCTTACTTGGTCACCATGTGGGCCCACCTAAGGGGCCCACCAACCGATCAGGCCCACCACTTGCATGCAAAACACCTAAGCTTCAACTTAAACCTTAATAAAAATTAACTCATTAAGCCCAAGCCCACAGGGCCTCCTAGGGTTAGACAGAGGCCCACCAAGGGCACACGGGCCAACTCAAGCCCGTCTAGGACACCGGTTGGGCCTTCCAACGGGGCCCACCCAAACAAGACCCAGATCAATTAAGATAAGAAAAGATAAAATCAACTAAAGGGACCCACACCACTTAGGTGGTCCCGCCAAGACTTAACCAAATTGCATGCTGGACTAGGAATCGGGTGAAGACCAAATAGTAAGCTGACTCAAATCAGGGAACCCACGGGACCTGTCATCCGACGGGGTGGACTGGGGTGTCTACGGACTTCCCCAGACCGCAACCGAGAACCTACTTAGAATCTCAAGCCGCAGACCAATTTAATAGAAAATCTAG
The DNA here is from genome assembly GCA_947561395.2 of Buxus sempervirens. Taxonomy (NCBI): domain Eukaryota; kingdom Viridiplantae; phylum Streptophyta; class Magnoliopsida; order Buxales; family Buxaceae; genus Buxus; species Buxus sempervirens. The sequence goes on along the minus strand of OX387194.1, from coordinate 15,967,163 downwards.
GCACCCAGGTGTCCGCCTGCATCCCATCAGGCGGTGGCGACTCCAAACCCCCACTTTCACCCAGTGCGACCCGGAAAGGGGTGCGCACACCCCAGTTTTGAGAAAAATAATAAAAAAAAATTAACAGTAAAAAAAATAAATATATATATATAATAAAAAGAAAAGAATTTATTGCTAGGAAATTTGCGGTTTATTAGTGTTAAAGAAATTCAAGTGGGACTATAAATAGGTTACATTCGGACCCGGAAATAATTAAAAATTGGGTAAATAGTTAAGATCCGGGGAAAACCCTACACTAATAAAGGGTAGAACCGGGATTCGAGGAATAAAAGGGAAATTAGGTCAAAATCCTTACGATGTCTATAAATAGGAGGCTTCTATAAGTTTTTGGGGATTTTGAGAAAAGTTGCTGCTCCGGAGAAAGTTAGGGCGGCAGTCCTGCGGGTTAGGTCTCGCAGTCAAATCCCCAGGCTGGCCGGAAGTGTTTGAAGAAGGTCTTCAATACTAAAGTGAGTAGCACTGATTTACAACTGGGGTTTTGTGTTTTATGTTTTCTCGAGATTATTCTGATGCATGGTTGTAGTTTAAATGATCTCTTGAGTTTTCTTTTAGTTTTCTGGAATGAACTGAAACAGAGTCGGAGACCGAAATTTATCTTGAAATTAAATGTAGTTAGATTAAATCCAAATATGTTTGGGAAGTCTTCGGGGAGTACTAGGAGGGTATTGGAGCAATAACAGACCGAAACAAACCAGCCAGAGATATAGATCTCGAATTTACAGAGAACTGGAAATCGCAGGGGGTATCCGCGAACCCGGCGCCCACTGCCGCTCACCTCTTAGCTAGACGCCCGGTTAAAAATTGACTTACCGCCGAGCTCGCGCGAACCTGGCGCTCAGCTCGCGTGCACCTGAAAACAGACCGCTCGGCTCGCGCGAACCTGGCGCTCAGCTCGCGCCTATCTCGCGCTCACCTAGCGTCGAGTGAGCGGAAGCAACCTTTTACCCAAATTTTCTTACCGCCGACCGACGTCCACCTAGCGCCCACCTCAGGAAGTGAGCGCCTACCCTATTTTACTTACTGAAATGGAAAATCTGATTTAGCCAAGAGTAATTGGGTGTCTTAGGGGTTAAACCACTTCACTATTCACTTGTTTGGGAACTTTGAGATCTACTTTGCCTATGAAATTATTAGAGGAAAATTTAGTTAACTTCTTAAAAGTTTCCAAGTTGAATTTAGGTTATTTATGAGTGTTGTGCCGGATGCCAAACCACTAAGAGTTACCATTTACATTCACTTTGTTTTATACACTGTTTTGATTGAGGAGTTATTCTATTCTGGTTTCACGTGTTTGGAAACTGTAAATGTATTGTGAGGATTTCCTTGGTATGAATGAATTGAGTTTTGTTTCCGAATGGCATGTGTTACGAATATGAGAAAATGCTGAAAGTACTTGAGATACTGCTTGGTCCAGAGGGACAGGTGATGAATTGTGATGGGTTTTACATGATGTGAAATGAATGGTTTTTCTTTGATATTGGTATTGAGATTATACGATGTTTTACTGTTTTGGTCTAGCTTGTCCTGGATCCAGATGTTTAAGCTTAGTAATGTGATGCTTTTATTTTATTGGAGTAATGGCATGGCCATGGAGTGTTGCCACGACTGGTGTAGAGCAGCCAGAAACCCTGAGTAGGCCTGGTTGTCAATGCCGAAACCCTGAGTAGGCCGGCATTGGATGACGAAACCCTGAGTAGGCCGTCATTTCAGAGTATCCGAAACCCTGAGTATGCTGGAACTGTGTACATGGAGGTGTGGAGGTCGCTCTGGCATGTTGATTACCCAATCAAATATTTGTATGACATTGACCATGTGGTTTTGTTATGTATTTACCGGTTGGATACCATGGGATAAGTAGTGGAATTTGGTTTGTTGAAGCATGGATAAAAATGATAATGTTTTCTGGAACTGATCTGGGTTTTGTTGACCAGGGTGTTACCAATGTTAACTGCTTATAGTTATTTCTCGTTTTCTCGTCTGATTATCCGATCATAGAAGTTTTAAATTTGCAGATGTGTATTTATGCATGTATATGCTACTCGCTGAAATATTCGTATCTCACTCTTTTGTTTCTGTTTGTTTTTTTTCAGATACGTATGGAGAGCCGATAATTGCGGGTAGTGAAATTTAGTCATGTGAGTTTTACTTTGGGATTGTTTAGCGCTCTCTATTGCTTAGGACTATTTAGTTCATGTTTTCTTTACTCTGGTAGTGCGATCCTGTTAATTATAATAACCTCTGGATACGAGTTACGAGTTTTCATGTGACTCGGATCCGGGGCGTTACAGCCTTGCTCTCTAGGTTTCGGAGTTGCCTTACTCCAGGGACGCCTTGCCCTTTCAGTCTTGAGAGACGCCTTGCTCTCTAGGTTTCGGAGTCGCCTTGCTCCAGGGACGCCTTGTAACGCCCCGAACCTGGGTCAGTGCAAACCGGCACCCAACCCGAACCCGGTTCGCTACTGTAACAACCCAAGTCTGGTTCAACAACCAAACTCGAGGTGTTACCACGAAGTTGGGGTCAGATACAAACCAAGATTCATAATAATTTTAAAACTTTAACGAATTAAATATATTAGAGTTATGGTGGCCAATAAAAACAATTCTTTATTCAATAACATCAATTTTGTTTACAATAAAGTTTATCTAATCAACATGTGGCATTAATACCAATTATAATTCTACCCATCAAATTAAAACCCCATCTTCGCGATCTCTTCAAGCAACTTGAAAAATAGGGGAAAACGGAGTGAGATTTACATCTCAGCAAGTAGCAGGTGCATGCAATTTGAAACAGTCCAATGTAAGCAATAGTCATGAGGTATTCGATTAATCCACGATAAGACGAGAAATCCAAGTTATCCATGGCAATTACAAATAAAGCGATAAAACAGATGATCATGTATAAATACCAGTAACTTGATGTTAACGAGGTAAAACCGACAAAAACGATAAAACACGTGCCATTGCAGGACTCACAAAGATGATAAGTATTTAAGATGACACTCAACTAATTGCTATACCACCGTGCGGCTTAGGGGCAGTGCTACTTAATGATACTCAAGCCCCATGCAGCGCAGCTTAGACAAGAGCCGTAGTCACCGACTTATTGCGCACGAACTCTGCAGAGTTGGATGTACCACCAGCATGCAGCACCAGAATCAATACATGGAGTGTGGGTGCTTATCCACATGTACAGGGAATCACCAGCGGCTCACCGGGGTGTCCCTCCAGACATAGGACCTTCCCAGAGCAAACTAACTTGCAAGGGAAGCACGCTCGCATATAGGAGTAACTCAACCCAAACTAAATACCACTTAGCTAACCAGCCAAAACTATGGATCCATATACAGTTAAGCCCACTGACACAAAACACGATAAAACCACATACGGGAGGACACGCTAATGTAGGAGGCATACACACTTTTACCCGTAAAGGATTACACATCTCTACATAGAGGAATACCCATCTTTGTCGTAAAAGATAGTATCAAACTCTACCACAGAAGCCGTACCACTCAACCGTAAAAGAAAAGCTAATAACTTCATACCACATACCAATCCATACCACAATATTCAATTCCAAGTGAAAATCATGATTCAATCCTTAATAATCCAAATGAAGCCTTTTTCAGAATTTCCTATGCAATTTCCCAAATATATTCATAGTAAAGCTCATGTATCATAAATTCAATAGAAAACAATGTTACTTCAATTCCATAAACCAATATTCATGTTAAAGCTCAAAATAAAGGAAATCAAATCCTACTTAGAGTTTTCTTTGTTAATCCCTTTATTAGAATCCAATTTCCTATCTTAACACCTAAATTAGTTTTTATTTAACTTTTCCGTATTTTTATTTCCCAGCATGTCCTACAGACCTAGAATGAAGTTTAAAAGATGTTTATAAGCTATAAGTACCAGTAATAATATTTCTAGCAATATCCATACCCTTTGACCCTTTTATAAACAATCCTTTCATTGAAACCTTCAATTTATTGGATAATCTTTCCCATTTAATTTTATAATTTTTATACTTTAATTAGGTCCTTATAAAGATGCTAACATGCTTAATTAATCGGAAATTTATTGGATAATTATTCCTATTACAAAATTCCAAAAATCTGCAAATTTTACATAGAGCGCCGACCTCTACATGGCTAGGCGATCCTGGGCCATCCTATGCGCTCGTGCAAAATTAAACAGAATTTTCCAGATTTTTAAAGTTCAGATTTTTAGGCCTTTGCTATATGTTTTCTCGGTCTAAATTAATCTACAAACCTTCTGAAACATACCTAGAGCCTTCTAGAGTAATTTTTATAAATTAAATACCCTCCTACATTAATTTACATAATCAAGCTAAGCTTCTTCTTTAATTTTGACAAATCCAACAAGAACACAAAATCATTAAACTATAAGCACTTTGATTCCATGTAAATACAGTTCCGACTAATCCATTCAAACCATATGAAATCACAGAAAACCAAATCATGCAATTCCTCACGTTTTCCAAGGTTACTACTTGCCTTATACGCTAAATCCTTCTTCCATTGAAACTTCTAATTCTGGACCTTACTTTTGCTCCCAAACGCACCAAGCTAGACTCTCCCAATTCAAATCTCCACCGTACACAATGTAGTTCCATCAGTGAAGAACAAAACCTCTAAATTTGAAGGCGATCCACCGTACGGAGTTTCCTCGATCATGTTTTGATGATGGCTGGTCAGACACCTCTATTAGCCACCTTCTTCCTCTCTCCCTCTTTTCTCTCAACAATAACCCACGAAATTTCCCTCTTGTCTAACCTTAGTTTCCTATTTATATTAGGCTTTAGAAGTCCTAAACCAACCCTAGTTGGCTAATTTAATTTGGGCTAACCCAACCATGGTCTAATTAATGTTAACACCTTCTAATTTAATTCCTACTTTTTCTCCACCTTCTATTTTTCTACTAAAACAATACTAATCAATTCTATTGTTATCTAAACACTCTTTACAAGCTATTTTCGTGCCTAATAATTACTTAAACATTAAATATCACCTAAAACCTTATTTTCTCCAAATTAATACGTGAAATCTCCTAATTACCCTTTTTCCCACTTTTAGGCTTTTATTAATTCCTTTTAATTTCTAACTTGTCAAAATAAATTATTTCTTTCTATTTTTAATTTCTAGTTATTATTTAATGATCTATTTATTAATTACTCTTTTCTGAAAATTACCAAAATACCCTTTTTTACTCTTTTAGGCTAATTTCATGAAAATTCTTTCTTTATTTTCTACTTATGATTTATTCGAATTAGTTATCCTTTAAATCTTCACTTTTTATTTTAACCAGGACTTAACTCACATTTTCTTTTATTTATTATTTATTTATTTATTAGGCAAAAATTCGGGGTTTTACACGCCTTGCCCTCTTGGTTTTGGATTTTTTTTGGAAGACATCTTGCTTCTGTCTTCAATTCTTGGAGGCACCTTGCTTCATTCTGTTTTTCAATTTCTTAGGAGACACCTTGCTCCTTAATTCTTAATTCTTCAATTCTTGGAGGTATCTTGCCCCATTCTACTTTCAATTTCTTGGGAGACGCCTTGCTCCATTAGGGTTGGGAGACCCCTTGCTCCTACTGTCTTCAATTTTTGGAGGCACCTTGCTCCATTCTGTTTTTAATTTTGGAGGCACCATGCGCCATTCAGTCTTCAATTTTGGAGGCACCTTGCTCTATTCAGTCTTCACTTTTGGAGGCACCTTGCTCCATTCAGTCTTCAATTTTGTCAGTACTTGCAAAAATTTACATAAAATTTAATCGATCAGAATTCATTTGTTTGTTGTCACCAAATAATTCAAACAATTGTTTGAATTGTTTGCAAGTCCAAACAATTCCTCTTTGATTGCAAGCTTTTGGGAATTCACCAAATGTTTGGAGTTTCCTCTTTTCAAAGTGGGTCCATGGCAAGGCCAGTAATCTTCGGGTCAGTCACCTGACACTCTCATTTAGACTTATGAAATTGTGCCTCCCGGCACTCCCTGTAAAGGTATCAACCTTTTTGCCTTCAAGGGCATGCCCCAAGTATGAATGAGGGGCATTGTTTTGGTTCAGGGGGTTTCTGTGGCACTGCCCTCCCCCAGTTCTTTTGATTTTCTCTCTCTTTTTTTTTACCCATGGTTGGGGTTGTGAAATGGTTTTTCTCTCATTGGTTCCCTCACTTAGGCTTGGTGCCTTGCCCCAGTCTGAGGGCCTTGTCAATTTCCACGGATCATGATCCAACGATTAGATATGACTTATTAGTAGGACGAAATGTAGGTTTTGGTTCCAGTGTTTAGAAATGAAGGATAAACAGGCTCAAACCCTATATAGCTTCACTCTATGGGTAACCATTATGTCTAGCCAAAGTTCTTCTCTATCCTTTTTTGGTTCTGTCATTGTCAGTTTGTCCAATATTCAGTATCACATTCTCTGTAATCAGAAAGGACTTCATAATAGGACGAAACGTAGGCTGGGTTCAAGAGTCCAGAAGAAATGATATGAAGACTCAAAATTGATGAATGGGGTAAAAGCCATGTCCTGTCCACTTCTCTTGTTAGGGATTGCTTCATCCTTTGTTCCTTCAACTTTGTGTCCAACTTTGATTTGTAGCTTCTTTCTCCTTTTTCCATCTTTTTTCTTTTCTTTCTTTTCCTTTCTTGGGTTATTTACCCCAATCCTTGACTTTTGCTTTTGGGGTTTGCCCCAGCTTTTGTTGTTCTTTTGTTTTTCTTTCCTTTTCTTCTTTTCTTTTCTCGAAAGGAATTGCCCCAGTTCTTTCTTCACATTCTTGTTTTCTGGGTTTTATCCTGTTCCTCCCTTTTTAAGATGCTTTTCGCTTTGCCCTATCTTCACCTTGGTCATTCTCGTGTCTCCCATTTCACGAAAATCTGTGCCCCAGTTTTGAAGACAGGACATGGTAGGGTCAACGAAGGAATTGTTAGGCCCAAATTGTTTTGCTAGGGTTTCATCTTGTGTCAGATGATTTTTTGGAAAAAATCAAGGATGGCCTTTCATCCTTTTATAGAGAATGTAACACTTACTTGTCTTTGCACAATTAACTGGCTTAAGAACCATTTTCACATTTATTCATTTCCTTTTATTTCCTGGTTTTTGACTTTGCCCCAGTTTGGGGTGGCTAGACATAACATGGGTTAAAAATGAGACGATCAAGCTCAATACGTTTGAATAGCGGAAAATTTTTTTTTTGAAGTATCTCAGCCAAAAATGATCTCTCATCATTTCATTAGGATCATTGATCCGAGATCATGTCAATGACCTTTGACTGGTATGGGCACCTTGCCCCTTCTTTTTTCTTTCTTCATATCACAGTTTGCCCCAGTGTTTGGCAAGGTAGGTTTCAAATGTGGTGCTAGCGGGGGATCCCTTGGCTATGTCGAGACCTGCACAGTTTGTGCTGTTTGGCACATTTCATTTGTCAAATTTGATTGTTCAGGTTTGTCCTGAGATCACAGTCTTGCCTTGGTATGGCTCGACAATCTAGTGATTTCCCAAAAGATTTTATAAGTTGACAAAAAAAAGAAACATGTTGTCAAGTTCCGAAATTAAAAGAAAAGAAATCACAAACAAAAGTGGAGTAGTAGACTATGCAAAAGGGGGGTCGATGCAAATCGGGATTCTAGGAGGAAGCCTTCAAATGCTCTCCTCGTCCTTCTTTTCCACACTTTCTTTTTCGTCTTGCGAAGGAATGATCGATTCAGATATCCGAACTTGGGCTAACATGTCAGAGATATCTTGTCTCTCAGCAGATCTCGGTTGCTCGACAAACTCCTTTAGGGACCCTTGATCAATCAAATCTTGTATATCGTGCCGTAGATCCCAACATTGCTCCATGCTATGTCCTAGGGCTCCCATGTGGTAAGCACAAAATACATTTGGATTGTATTTGCGACCGGCTGATGCTCGCGGGTTAGGCCACTTAGGCTGTAAGAGGCCCTTCTTTAATAAACCAGTTAGGATCTGGACTAGTGGGGTGTTCAAAGGGGTGAACTGTCTATTAAGTTTGGCCTGTCTTCCGTCTGGGATTTTCTTTGGGAGTAAGTGCATTATCAATCTGTCATGTTTCCCTTTGCCATGGTGGGCACTCAGCTTCTTCACGAATCGAGGATCATCTGCCACTATGGCTTTCCCTTTCCTTCTTTGCTCTTGACCATCTACTAAGGTGGGTGGAAGGCTCACTTCCTATTTGCTTTGGGGTATCTCTGCCTTCAAGCTTTCAATCTCCTTTTCCAGATCCCTTATTCGAGATCGCAGTTCAAAATTTTCCTTTTCCAATGCTTCCCAGCATTTGTTCCACACTTCGTCCTTGATTCTTATTGTGTGCAGTAGGCTTTATAGAGAAGTCGTTTTGTTGATTATTTGTTGGCCTACATCATGATTTGTCTCTGAGGTACGGTCCATGTTGATCGTTAAATGGGGTTCCTTCCAGGGGAAACAAACATTAGAAAACAGAATGCATGATGAGACACATGGAGACAATTAATTTTTCCATTTTTTTCTTTTTTCTTTTTTTTCCTTTTTTCCTGTTTTTTTTATTTTTTATTTCTCTTTCTCCTTTTTTTTTCTTTTTCTTTGTTTTTTTTCTTTTTTTTTCAATTCAGCGGAGGATCAATTTTGAGTTCCTCGGCTTCAAGAAGGTCTTGGTGTAGCACCCCGGAACCATGTCCCGCCTCCCCTTTAAGTACCTGGACTGCTAATCTCACCTTGTCCTCTTCCTAACACCTTATAGCTTCAAACACCTTTTCAATCCTCATCATCCACTTCTCCGCCTCCATGGAATTGAGATGACCATGGAAATGAGGAGGTGACAAATTCAAGAACTTCCCCAAAATCCTTAACGATCTATCTTCTTCATGCCCTTGATTTCTTTCATTGTGGGGCTGAAGCAGAATTTGTCTAAGTTGATTGGTCATAGCAACTTGTTGTTGATACAAGTTAGAAATCTCTCCAAGAGCTCTCCATATTGAGTCCATCTGGACTACAAGATCTGGGGCCTCAGGTGGTGCATCCACTGGAACATCAGTTGGAACATTAGCTGGAATACCAGCAGGAATATCAGCCTGCTCTTGGACTGACACATGGGTAGTAGCAACAGCAACTCTACGGGGTCTACCTCGTCTTGTCATAACTAATTGAAATATTAATAATTGAAATCAACACGAAGAATTCACGTGTACTACCAATTGCAAAAACAATTCAAAGGAGAATACCATGTCTCTACCACTACCAATCCCTTCCATATATCTGCAGCTATACGAAGGTTAGGAGGAAAGATCATGGAAGCTTTCTCCTAATAATAATAATTACATAATAAAAATAATAATTAACTTCATAACAACCTATACACACTTCATACACAGAATTTTACAATTCTTCAAATACTTGTCTATTATCAGTATCACAATACCCCACTTGTATAAGGTTAAATACTGAGGTATATATTCAGCATTGGCCGATGCTTCACACTACCTTAGTATAACCAAACACATTTGGCTCATCATATATCAATCATATAAGATAATACTAATAATTACTTAATCAAAATAATGGGAAAAGAAATCCCAAAAGACAACTTAAAAGGCTCTAGTTATCGTGCACTCAATCCCAAAATCAACCTAAGGCTTTTAATCCCTAAGTCGGATCAATTTCTCTCTGATACCATTTCTGTAGCACCCAGGAACCATGTCCACCCGTATTGGGTTTATATTGGCTCCTGAGCGCTAGATAGGGCCCAAAGTGAGGTAAAAACTAACTTAAGAACTAACCAGACACAAAAATAACATCCTGAAATTTTTTCGGAAAAACGGCTATATAACGCCTGTATTTACAAGAATGGGCTAAGCCCTCAAACCAATACCTGATAAACACAAACATAACATATAGGCATCATGCATCCATTCAAAAACTAACCCATCCAACTGTACAGATCTATGAATAAGGTTTACTAAGCTTCACACCTTCTCTCTCTCTCATCATTTACAACATACAATCTTCAAAACAAATTTTACAACTATCCAAAAATAAATATTTTTCCTTCAATAGATCTAGCCGGGTAGTGATCCTTCTGCCGATACTCCATATCTCCCTTGATACTCTGCCCCAGTATGCGGCTCACCAGCAAAATCTAAAACAAAACCGATAAATCCAAAACACGGGTGAGACTAATGTCCCAGTATGTAGCACATGCATGATATAAAGCTGTTTATGTAGCTTTAAGCTAATAAAATAACATGCTAACATATCATACGATAAATCTCTAGCCAAATCATACGAATAAGCTGTTCATTATCATTTACACAATACTAGTAATGAACAGATAAAATCAGAGTATGTAACACTCCGGAATTTTGAGAAACTTTAAATAAGATTAATTAAAATTATTAAATAAGAACAATAGAGGATTAAAATTTATTTGGTTTAAATTGGTTCAGTTGGTTATTGGTTTAATGGGTTATTGATTAGTTTAGTGGTTTATTTGGAGTTGGTTCAAGTGGTTAGGTTTAGATGAGTTGGTTCAAGTTTAAGTGAACCGGTTCAATGGACCAATGGTTCATTGGTTTAAAAAAAAAAACAAAACAGAAGTTATTGACGATTTATGATTTGGGGGTTTTGTGTTTTGTTCGTTAGGTCAGGAGGCAACGAAAAAAAAAACAAAGAGGAAATCGGAGAGGAAAAGAGAAGAGGACGGAGGAAGAAGGAGAGAGGAGAAGAGGGAGAAGAAGAAGAGGGAAAAAGAAAGGGGATGAAGGAGAGAGGGGCGTCCTTGATTGCTGTTGGGGTTTAAAACGAAAAGGAGAAAAAACAAAAAAAAACAAGTGGAAAGGAGAAGAGAGGAGTCGTGGAGAGGAGCCGTGGAGAGGGAAAAGAGGAGAAGAGAAGAAGAGAAAAGAGAAAGAAGAGGAGAAGAAAAGAAAGGAAGAAGAAGAGAAGAGGGTTTTGACGATTGGTTCTGTCTGGGCGTGGATTTGCGAAATCTAGGTAAGTAGCATGTTTTCAAATCCTCGGTTTGATCGATTGTTATTGTTGTATTTTCTGATCTCTATTGGTCAGTTTCTGTTTGCTATGTTCTGATCTCTATTGGTCAGTTTCTAATCTCTACTGTTTGTTGATTTCTGTCGACAGATGACTTTAATCGTTCCTTTTGATTTTTGGTTACTTGATAAACGACTGTTGGGATTTCCGTTGGTGGAGTAGGAATTTATGTTGATCAATTCCTGTTGATTTCTGTTTATTCTTTCTCTGTTGCAAATGAAGGTTCTCCAATCGGAGGTTAGGCTATTTTAGTTGGTAATAGTACTTAATTAGATTCTACACAGAAGGTAAATCAGAATCTTGCATCAACTTCAAAGTAACACCACCAATAGACTTTGATTGTTTAATTTGTACATTTAGATTTTTTTTTCACACCTGAGTTACCACTGTTGATTTTGCCGATTTACTCATAGATCCTACAACTGATAAATAAAATTCAAAATGAGTTGAATCATAGATTATGATTGAGAAAGCAGTAGCAGAAAATAGTCAATTCAGGTTTTGATGTACCATGAGGGTTGCAATCTAGGTTCAGATTTTTCTATGAGTTATTAGTGTGATGAGAATGGTAATCTTAGTGCCCATAGGCTGCGGTACTGTAGTATCACAGTGGTTATCTAAATTAAAAGAAACATCAGTTATGTAAAGGTTATGTAATTTGGCATTTTATAGCGTTTCTATCTTTGATTTGGGGGTTGAAGGTTTGAATGGATGTCAGGAGCAATTTGTCGTAACATTTTCGTGGATCTGTTAGCTTGATAAGAGGGTTGACAAAGAGGTTATTGGTGGCAAGAATGACATGGAATTTGCAGGAAGAAGATCAATTAACAATTTGAAGTTAAAGGTAAACTCATTCTGTTAGTTGGGCTTAAATTTGTATTAGAATTTGGTGGCTTGCGAAGGCTGGAAATATTCGCGTAAAAATTCCTATTAGCATTCTAAAATTTAGTTTAGGGTATTTGTAGTTGAATGGAATTGGTTTGAGACCAATCAGAACTCATGGTATTGCAAGAAAAATCCAGAAAAATGGATGATTTCCGTCTATTAGAATTCGCGGCTGTTTTAAACCACCTGTAGTAAAATGGCCGTATGTTCCTGTAGGAAACTCCGAATTACAAACCGTTTGTTGCGTTGGAAACTAGACTCGTAGAGCTTTCCAACGATATATGGCACGTATATTAATTCCTCATAGATTAAATCAAGTTTAGCATTGAATTAACTAGTTAAAATCAGTTCTGCCGAGGGAATAACAATTACAAACCAACCGTGGATAATTTGTACCGGTATTATCCGAACAGGAAATTGATCTATTTCTAACTTGTGTTCGAAGGTGGTTTATAAAAGGAATTGAGATTGTAGTTGGAAATTGAAGCTGAGGTTTCTTGTTCGTTGAGAAAGGCAATGAGCCTATGGCATCCCGAAAGGCAGAATGGCCTAGGGATTTAAGGGCAAGTGAACAGCGAGGTTCACTTGGATTGAATTTTACTTGGGCAGTTGATTTCTTACAGGTTTTGTTTAGTCAAATATTTGCATGGTTAATTATTATACGAGTCTAGGCCGTATAGAGTTGGTCGTGGATCCACAGTCCGTCTAGCTTGTGTGTTAGTGATGGCTTGTCGAGTTAACACCCAGGGCCACATGCACTACCACCGTGTGGGATTGGTGAGGCTCTTTTGTGGGATGGAGGGCTGCGGCAACCCGTCCACCGTGTGGGATCGGCGGGGTCTGTGTACGAGTGAGTATGCGTGCGTATGTGTGTGTGGGTGAGTGTGTGGGTTGTTTCCTTGCCAGCCCATGCGTGGGTGCTCCACTCCGGGCGAGGACCCTGATCAGGCTCGAACCGTGAGTCGTGAGGTGGCAAACCGGCTGAGGGGTGGTTGTCTCGATTTATAGAATCACTAATCCATGAGTTTTGTACATATACTTTATGTTGACATTGTAGTTTGGTGTACTCTGATTTTATCTGTTCATTACTAGTATTGTGTAAATGATAATGAACTGCTTATTCGTATGATTTGGATAGAGATTTATCGTATGATATGTTAGCATGTTATTTTATTAGCTTAAAGTTACATAAACAGTTTTATATCATGCATGTGCTACTTACTGGGACATTAGTCTCACCCGTGTTTTGGATTTATCGGTTTTGTTTTAGATTTTGCTGGTGAGCCGCATACTGGGGCAGAGTATCAAGGGAGATATGGAGTATCGGCAGAAGGATCACTACCCGGCTAGATCTATAGAAGGAAAAATATTTATTTTTGGATAGTTGTAAAATTTGTTTTGAAGATTGTATGTTGTAAATGATGAGAGAGAGAAGGTGTGAAGCTTAGTAAACCTTATTCATAGATCTGTACAGTTGGATGGTTTAGTTTTTGAATGGATGCATGATGCCTATATGTTATGTTTGTGTTTATCAGGTATTGGTTTGAGGGCTTAGCCCATTCTTGTAAATACAGGCGTTATATAGCCGTTTTTCCGAAAAAATTTTAAGATGTTATTTTTGTGTCTGGTTAGTTCTTAAGTTAGTTTTTACCGCACTTTGGGCCCTATCTAGTGCTCAGGAGCCAATATAAACCTGATACGGGTGGACATGGTTCCGGGGTGCTACACTTGGACTGCATGACGAAGGCCCCAACATCCATCAATATCATGACCTTGTGCACCCATGTGGTACTCACAGCTCTTGCTTGGATCAAAGCCCTTAATTTTTGACGCCTTGGGATTTGGCATTGCCAGTTGCAAGTGCCCCTCTCTTAAGAGAGTTGGTAGCAACTCAGCTAGCGTATATGGAAGTAGTGTGAATTCCTGGTTCTTTCTTTTCTCCTTGGTGAGGCGCCTCCTGAGGCGTGACATGGTTTTGTTTGCGGAGGGGAGTCTTACGCTTCTTGAGGAAGGTATGTGAAACGGCGTAGAAGGTTGTACATGGTTAATGGTACTTGTGCCATCATCATCCTCTTGCTTCTTGCCACTTGAGGTTGTTCCTTGCAACAAGCTTATCATTGAGCTTCCGAGCTTCTTCATTTTAATCGCATCCTCAATTCTATCTGCCGCCATAATTAGGTCTGTGAAATTCGCAGTACACTGTCCCAACAGCATCGTGAAGTATGGTTGTCCCAATGAGGATACGAAAAAGGAAGTCCGCTCTTGATCAAGAAGAGGGGGTTGTATCACGCTCGCTAGTTCCATCCACCTTTTAGCGTAGTCTCTCATAGACTCGCTATTCTTCTTTGACAAATTTTGCAATTCTGCTCGGGTTTGAACCATCTGGCTATTCAAACGGTATTGTTGGATGAACATGGTGGTGAGGTTGTTCCATGTCTTAATCTTCTGCTTATCGAGACTTAGGAACCAAGAGTATGCTGCCCCGGTTAAAGATTTCTGAAAGAACTTAACCATAATCTTCTCATCCTTCGCATATTAGCACATGTCGCCAACATATGATTTCAGATGCACCCAAGGACAGCCAGTACCGTCCAAAATGGTGCATTTCGGGGCATCGGAATTTGACTGGCAATTGGATATCTGGGAAGAGACTCAGGCTCTCTATAGTGGTTTCATCCTGCACTGGGTTGGGCTGGAGTTGCTTCAAGGGGTCTTCCTTCATCGCGCCCATTCGGGCCTCATTGTCTTCTTTCATCGTTGCCAACATTTCCTCAAGCTGGGCCTTCCGTACCCTATTCTGGTCTTGCTCTTCCTGCCCCGATTGGACAGGCACAAATGGTTCTTGTTGTGGCGGATGGATGGGAACTGCCGCCGGATGCGGGAATGGAGTGTCCCATGGTGGCGGCTGTGCTGCCACGGGTGTTGGCTGAGGTGGTTGCTCCTGCTGGATTTCTGGTATTTGAATCCCCATGGCATGCATCATGGCCACTTGTTGGCTTAGATCCATTATGATCGGCTGTTATTCAACCCTTTGCTGTGATGATGATGGAATTGAGGCCTTAAAGGAATCCATGGCAGTTTTCTCTCACTGCGAATGTATCGTTCTGCAATGTAAAATACCCGAATTGTACCTGTTTATCAAGAATCTCGATCAGGTCCTTCTCAAATTATGAATAAGGTATTGTGTGTGACGAGATCATTACACAGTGAGTGGTGCTCTTGTGCCATGATCGGTAAAAATAAATACAATGCGGGTTCATGCATGAAAGTCACAACTTGACAAAACAACACTATGAAAAGTGTGTGACAGTGCACCAGTTAATCAGAAATTCCTTTTGAGAATTGTATAGTTTAAAACTTTGCAGCATGGTCTTTCAGAGATCTGGAACTCTGGAGACCATGCCATGTTTGATGGTTTTCAAGAATTGTGCACCATATGAGTGGAAATCCCACAAAATCATGCTGCGATGGTTACGCCTCAAAATTCATGCTTGGATCGACAGCAGTTGTAAACTCCCTTGAAATCTTGGAGTGGTAAAAATCAGGAAACACGTCCTGGACAGCCTGCAGCGTGCCATGAATGGCAGGGAGAATGTATGCCACAAGATGGGCGATTTGGTTTACGTCTATATGGCTAGCTCAATATAACCACGAATGACGGTTTATTGGGCGTCGCAAGAGATGATGTACATCGTAAAAGATGATTCAATGTAGGCCCGGAGGCCACTTTGTTGTGTGCTTTGGAAAAAAGCAACTTTGATGTATACCCGGAGGCGACTTGATGTACACCTGAAGGCAATTTGATGTACGCCCGGAGGCGACTTTGATTTTGGAAATTCTTTTGTGCGTTTTTGAAAACAATTCGACTAAACAGGTCGGTGTAAATGATCTTGAAGTGCATGCACATAATGTGTGAACAGGTATACATGCAGGTAAAATGCTATTACCATTCTGAGAGTCTATGTTAATAGAAAAATATTAAAAACACACCCCACAATGTGTGCACAGTCCTAAAAAGGTTGGTGCCTATCAAGGCACGACTCCTAGTCATACTTGTGTAAGAAAGCACGTCCAAGTCCTAATCAGCCTTTTATCTTTCATCTGTCCTTTCATCTGCCTTTCGGTGTTGGACCGCAATAAAAACTTACAACTTGCCAGTGAGGGCAAAATGTACAAAAGTCTGAAAAGAGTTCATCTTTAGGGCTGTTGGGAACCCAAAAGAAGGGTACAAGTTGTTTTTAGAAGTAGGTGGGCTGAATTCCTAAATCTAGGGTTTTCTGCCCCTGTTCTAATCTAGCCTGCTTTCATCTGATTGTCAGATTTGGCCGATTTTCATCTGCTCAAAAAGGCCGACTTGGACTTAGAGTGCTTCCCGCGGACTCAATGGGTCAAGGCCCACGGCTCACGGGACTCAATGCATGGATCTGAGGTGGTTCTACTGATCAAAGTTGGGTTGGCTTCCTAAATTAGGGCTAAGACAACCCATGATATAGGGCTCACTCAGTTTGATGCAAAAAGGCGGGGGTTGCGGCCCCTGATGGACTCTTGGGTTTTAGATTGATTTTACTCCTCTTGTATTCATCATTCACAATCACTGTGCACACCTCGGGCGCACGGAGAAGCGTGTTACATGTATTATAGAGTTGCCATTACCTGAAATGGTGCAGGTAGATACCTTGTTGACTTTTGGTCTGAACCAGTGATTCCGGATAAGTGACTCGATTACAACCCAGGGAAGTCCTTGAACACCCTGGGTTGCCCCACCGAAATGGGTTCCCTTAAATCAGTTGGATCGTATTTGGGTTGATTTATTATTATTTAATTTAATTTTTATCTTTTATCTTTTATATATTTATTTATTTTTTTATGATCACATGTGCATAAATATTGGAGGAATGAAGGTTGCTATACTACATCCTATACAAAATATAATACATATAAAAAAAATCCAAAATAAAGGAATTCAAATCATGGAGTAATGTACTTGGTTACTTAAAAATATATATATATATATATTATTTATTTATCTTTTATTATTTTTTTATTTTATTATTATTATTTTTTATTTTATCTTTCTCATATATACAAGGGATTAGAGGAATTAACATTTTACATTATATATGAAGCAAAATAGGAAGGTTTATTAAGATATTCTATTGAAGAAAAAAAATTCCAAATGAGTAAACCTACAGCCAAAAAAAAATACAATCACACATCATTTAATCTTTTATTATTATTTTTATTATTTTATTATTTTAAATAATTTTTTTATGATAATTTACTCACACAAAGCATGTATTAAAAAAACTCAATCATATTTAGCCATTGAAATTTACACTTTATTTTCCACATTTTTTTTATTCTCATTTCTAAGGATTTGGATAAGAGAAGAAGTGTTATAAGAAATTAATAAAAGTTACAAAAAAAAATCTGTTTAAAAGATTTAATAAATTAAAAGAAATTAAAATTTTAAATATGTTAGCTAAGCCTATTATCTAAAGAATTAAGAAAAGGAAAAAAAAATCTGGTTAGTAAAGTATATTAATTAAGCATATTATCTAAAGAATTAAGAATAAAAAATCTGGTTAGTATTTGTTTAGTATGTGTTTTAGTATGTGTTTTAATCATACAAGAAAAAAAAAACAAAACAAATAAAGGCCTAGGGGTTGTTTTTAAAAAAAACGTTTTAAAGAAAAGGTAAAAAAAAGAAATAGAATAATTTCTGTTTAAATCCCCTAACTTTTCAGCTTAACAAACTAACCACAAAAGTTCATCAAATTTTCAAAATTCCACCCCCAAAACCAATCGCTTAACAGAAATTTTTTTTCTCTTCTTGACTTTCCCATCTTCCAATCCTTCTTCTTTCTTTTTATTCTAATCACTCTCCATTCCCTCCCAACTCTCAAATGGATAAAAAAACTTAAGAACAATAGCTGTTTTCTTATCATCTCACACAATTTCTCTTGCAATTCTCCTCCTTTTATTTCCTCCAATACCTCTCTAATTCTTCCCAACTTTTAAACCAAAGAAAAACATTGTAAGAACAGCCGTATGTGGCTGTGGGACAGCCACCTGCGGCTGTTACATTTCATCATTTCATCATTCCATTTCAACTCCAGCCACCTGCGGCTGTCCCACACACCTGCGGCTGTGGGACAATCCCCCATTAATGTTTTTTTTCATTTCCTCTCCTTCTTTGAATTCTGGTTTATCTCTTAGATAGAGAAAAAAAAAAAAGAAATCCAAGAACTACCACCTACGGCTGTTGCTTGTGTTTTACAAGGCTATTGTTTTTTTTTTTTAACCAGGCTCCATTCAATTGCACATTTTTGCTATTGTTTCTTTTATCTAAACATTTTAATTTGAACAACATGAGAATAAGTAAATGCCAAATGAAATCAACCATGGCCGAACACCTCATCTGTTTTAAAAAATTTAACAAGTTTGGCCATGCATCATATGATCATGTTTTACAAAAAAAAAAAATCAATAAGCATGGTTATCATTTCATTAACAATTCAACACAAAAAAAAAACTTAAGAGATTCTAACCAAGAACCACTGTTATGTCTTGGCCATAACAGTGATTCAAATTTAGAACTTTGGACATAAGCATGCTTCGGCCATAAAAGAAAAAAAATTTATCATATCATTTTTTTTTATCTATTGGATAATTAAACGACACTAAAAAAAATCTGGGCATAATACTGATGTATAATTTTTTTTATGTGACAATTGAACAACATTAAGAAAGAAAAAAAAAATATTTTGGCCATAACATAACAGTGACATGTCTTATACTATTTGACAATCCAACAACATACAAATACTTGATTAAAAATAAATATACAAAAATAGAGAAAAAAAAACCTGGTATAGGATTGATTTCTCGAAGCTAATGAGCTCAACTCTAGATGTTCCCTCTTTCCTCTTGCACAACCTTCTTCCTGCTTTTTCTCACTTCACTCTTTGCTTCTTTTTTTAGAACTCTATTCTTTTGATTCTCCTCCCCCTTTTGCTTCCAACTTCAAGCCCTTTTATAGAGGATTCCCACCCCTTTAACTTCTTAACCCCTAACCTTTCCTCTTCCTCTCCTAAACCTCTCATTTCCTTAACTTCTCTTCTTCCTCTCTTAAACAACTAACCTTTCCTCTTCCTCTCTTAAACAACTAACCCTTCCTCTTCATCTCTTAAACACCTTCATTCAATTAGGTTTGGTCAAAGTCTATTTTGTCCCACATTTTTATTAGGCTTATGTATTTTTTTAAGCTTTGTCTCAATATCTTAAGAGAATATGAGTTGGACCAATTCGTCCAATTTATTTCTCTTTGTTTATTTTTATTATTATTATTTTTTTAATCTTAAACTTTTATTAACTTTGTTATTTATTTGCATTAGAAACCCCATTAAGAAACTTACTTATTTACTAAAACAATCCCACAAAATTTTAATTTATCATTGGTTACATGGCAGCCACCATGGCATACACGTGGCTGCCATGTGGCATCCAATTTCGGTTTCGTAAAAATCCCCAAACTACCCTTTATTTCTTTTATTCATAACTTAGCCGTTTGACATCCGATTTGAGCACGGTTTGGTGCATCAGAATCGGCTCAGAATTCTCTTTATTATGGGCTTGTTATTTCAAAAAGACGGGTCCACTATAAAAACCACGATTTAAGAGCCCACATATATGCTAGTTTAAGATGTGCTTCTTGGGCAATTTTATAATGCAAAAATGGGGTGCTGACAATCACATTCATCACAAAGGTGTATCAGAACGTTGGGTAGGAAAAAGGGTACACAGCCCGAGACAAACGCCTACAAGGGTCTGTGCTAGGTCCAAGACCCCTTGCGTACCACGGCAAGAAACCAGTGGCGCTATAGGGATCTAGCAACCTGGGGGGATCGTTTACCTTCACTTTTCCCCGGCTAGCCAGAGGTGCATGAGGCTAATATCATCCCAAAAAGTTGTTTATACGGTTAAGAAGGGTGGCTGCTAGAGAGGTATAAGTTTTGGTGAAGAAGAGCATTCACAATCATATATCCATTCAAGCCATATCATCCACGCAAACTCCCTTGTGCGTGTCACCCCACGCAGTTTATATCAAAAAGCAGTAAGACATCCACGGTGTGGTGAGTGCATATTGTGTGCCAGTGGTTCGGTGTTGTGCACTATTGTTGTGCACTACTGGGTGAGTTTAATCCGGATATGTGATATCCCTCTTGTGTTGACTCTTCTTAACTAGGGTGTGCCTGGGTTGGGAAGTAGTCTCCAGTGGAGTTGCCAGGCTGTGCACATGTCGTGATGAAATGCGTGATGGAATGGGGATATAGGAGTTGCCACTGCCTGATGGGGTGCAGGCAGACACTTGGGTGCCCTAATGATGTCTACTTTGGTCTACGGCTTGAGATTCCGGATAAGGTCTCGATTACGGTCCGTAGACACCTCGGACCGCCCCGTCGGTTGACAGGTCCCATATGTTTCCCTGGTTCGAGTCAATCTTGGTTCAACTCACCCTTATGTCCTAAGCCAGCATGCTCACTTTATTATGTTTGAATGGGACCTTCAAAGGTGTGGGTCCCTTTTATTTTAATTGATTTTTATGTCTTTATCCAGCTGATGTTGGTCTGATGTGGACCCCGTTGGAATGCCCATGGAATGCCACGTAGGGCTTATGCTAAGCCCAATTCCCATTTGGGGTTATGTTGGATAACCCCGTTTATTGGATTTGGTTATGTGATTTGGGGACTTATTAATTACACAAAATTGGTGGGTTTACTGGGCCTAACCGTAGAACAGGTGCGGTTCAGGGGCGAACCGCTCTGTGTATGCGGTTTTGGCACAGAAAGCCCAAAAGGGAATTTTTCATGGGGGCTTTGGGTTCCTGTGTCTCTTGTGATGTTTCAGTAGTTGTGTGGGCCCCTGTGTGGGCCCACAGTGGTTCAGTGGAGGGGGAAGATCCCTCTTTGGTCTCTTGTGGGTTTTCTCAATCAAAGAAAGAAGGGGGGAAAGAAGGCATGGGGTGCTGCCCTCTGGCCTTTCTACCACAACACACAGCAGCAACACAAGGGGTCTTGGCACCCCTATTTTGGGTATTTCCATTCATCAATCAATAACTAACTAAAGCCAAGCCTCCAAGCATATTTCGGCTACCCAAGCATGCACACTCAAAATAACAGCAACTTGGCTATGCAGGCCAGCCTATGTTAGGCATGAAAGTAAACAAAACAGTAGGTGAAGACATCATATATGTGAAGGTGTTCAAGTGCACATGCCTCCTAAGATGTCGACATGAAAGTAAGAAAACTAACAAACTTCCAAACCTAGCACATAGGGGTGATCATGAGGTGTTATGGGGGTGTTGGAGCATACTAAAAATAGCAGTAGCCGTGGAGAAAAATTGACATGCTAAGGGTACAAAACAGCACCTAACAAAGGGGGTATAACATTGACTAAATGGGGAAAGGGGGGAAGCATGCTAGTAGGATTTTCGTGCATGCAAGCTTGCCTTCCCATACACTTTAAAATCTGCAAATATCACTCATCATAAAGAGATAAAAATAGATGGATGAGGACATAAGGGGGACATGCTCTCCATACGAATGAAGAGAAATCCTATCAAAACAGAACCTAACAACCCTTTAAAAGTATGTGAAAATACCCTCTCTTCCTCTCTTGTGACCAGATGTACACTCCCCTTACCATGGGAGACCTTTCATATGGTATTAATGAGAAGAAATGAAGAGAGACATGCTGAAGAACATACCACAGCAAGAGAAAAAAAAGCATTTCATACTTTCTTAAAACATCCTCATTTTTACATATCTGCAACAAAAGGTAATAGGAAATATTACCTTGGGGGTTGAGGGTTCTGAAGTGATGAGTGTACACCTCCTTGAAGCAAAACCAGTGCTGGAGCACCTCCTTTTACCACCAACAGCAAGTTCTTGGAGTGGTTTTCAAGTGAGGATGGGGGGAGGAGGAAGGGAAGAGGGGTCAAAGAGTCTTGAAAATCGGGTTTTTTGTGATGTAGGAAGCAAAAAGGGGTTCAAAGGGGAATTTAGAGGTTCAGTGAGTAGGGAGGAAGGAGAAGGAACAGTGGAAAACCAGCCATCCTTGTCCCACTGTTCGGATTTGGCTTTTATAGAAAACAGGGTCAAAACCGCATACTCAGTGCAGTTTGGCTGAAAATGAACAGTAACCGCACATACTGTGCGGTTTGGTCGAAACACAGGTTATGTGTGGTTTTGGCCCTGTCCTTTCAGTAAAGATTAGGGGACAAACTCGCGCAGGCACAGACTGACAAACCATGCAACCGCATTGTAAGTGCTGTTACTTTTCAGGCGCCACTTGCATTGATTGGCTCGCGTGAGCGGTGGCCGAAAAATCAACCGCACATCATATGCAGTTGCACCCTTTTCCTTCCCCCTTTTTTGGTTGAGTTGACAACTGAGGCAACTCAGCCGTCCACTCAGGTGAATTAGACTTCCCCAATTTTATTATTTCCCCATTTATCTTAATTAGTTTAATTAAGATATTTTAATTTTGACGGATTTGCCCCTGGGACTGTTTTGCTCATATTTTTTCCATCTGGGCTCCGATTCTTGCAAATTTAATTGTGTTGGAACCGTGTCGGGATGCTCTATCCATTGGGATTGGGTAAGCAATCAATTTGGGCTCAGGGGGAAAGTCACCTTTTGCTCCTATCTTTTAGGGTTTTACTTTCGGGCTTTTTAAATGGGTGCAAAAATGAGGTTCTTACACTAGCCGCTGATTTAATAATAATTTAATTAATCTATTTAATTATTTTCCAATAATTAGTAGGAATTGACCAAAATACCATTCTCTTGATATTTCATATCTACCCATTGAATTTCTTCTAAAATTTCCAAATTTATTCTCTATCGTATTCTTTGCCATAATACACACTTGGATTAATACATATCTTTCCCAAACTTCATATTTAACTTACTCTCCCAATTATTCTAAATTAATTTTTACTTTTCCTATCACTATTAATTAAGGTTAAATCTATAATTAATCTTCCAATTAATTTAATTACTATTCCAATTCCCAGTAACTCGTAATTACTATCATTTATTTAATTACTAATATATACCTACTTGCAACATAATGCTAATCCTCCAATACTTGGATTAATTCTTTATTCCTTAATATTTTTCATGTTTATCTAACTTATTATCCAATATTTAGAATTATTTATTATATTACTATATTAAAAAATTCGTGGTTTTACAATAATAATTGTTTAACTAATTAAAATCTAATTGTATTTTATTATATTAATAAAATAAATATTTCTCGTAAAAATAATAGCAAAATAATCATTTAAAGTAACGCCCGAAGGGGCCACTTTAAATAATGTGTCATTACTATTGTTAAAGAGTAGTAAAATAAATATTTAAATTAAGATATATCTAAAAATTAAGTATTCCTTTTTGTTTCATTTTTTGGAAAGTAGAGAAATATATCTTTGATTATTTGGTTATTATTTTAGTTAAAGATAATTATGGGTTCTAGGACTTTGAGAAGATAAAGATTAATCATATATATTTATATTTTAAGAAATTATTGATTTCAAATAAATTATTTTAATATGGGGCCCAAAAGGACCATTGGAGAAAGAAGGGGATGTCCACGTGGAGGAGAGAGAATGTGTGTTTCTGTACTGTGCTTAAGTATATATATATATATATATATATATATATATATATATATATATATATATATATATATATATATATATATATGATATATGATATATGATATAGATAAATAGATTGATTACAAGATGATTATAAGACTGATATTCAGATCCTATATATATTGAGATTTGATTTTGGTTGTAATTGTGCCCAATATCTTGAGAGCCTCCAATTATGTGACCAACCTCGGCAGCATCAGAATACAATTGAAGGACAAAGTTCTTGGTGGGCCGAATGAAGAGGCTGTGATTTACCGTGGACTTGAGGTATCTAAGAATGCGCTTGAGAGCTATCCAATGGGCATCAGTTGGATTGCCATGAACTGACAGGCTTTATTGGCCACATAAGAGATATCAGGTCGTGGGAGTGACAAATACTAAAGTACACCTGAAAGGCTTCGATAAAGTGTTGGGTCTACAAAATGGAGCCCAGTAAAATTAAATAAGATTTTACCAGATGCCATGGGTGATGAAATGGGCTTGGCATGAGTCATGTTGGTCTTCTTCAACAAGCTGATGATATAAAGTTATTCAATTAAGTGAAGAATCGAAGTTCTTCTATAAGTTCCTACCCAAAAAAAAGAGTTCTTCTATAAGCCTCAATGCCAAAGAAATAATGTAAATCCCTAAGGTTCTTGATAGGAAAATCAACTCCAAGAGTGATAATTAGCTTAGTCACAATTCACTACAAAAAAGGTGCCTTTTAGCGGCGGGCTAAGACCGCCGCTAAATCCATGAAGACCGCCGCTAATGCCTAATCATGATGACAGTTGCCCGCCAAGGATTGGCCAGTCGCTGAATCTTTTAGCGGCGGACAGAGTGGCGGTCATGCCCGTCGCTGAAACTCATGTAATCTTTTTTAATTCAAACGCCCTTTGCACCTTTTTTGCCAAACAAACCCCTGGCATTAGGCCCCTGCCCCCCACATTTACCTTTTTCCCCAAAACAGCCCTGGCATTAGCCGACCCTTCATCCAGGCCCCCCATTTACCTTTTTTCCCAAAAAACCCCCCTAGCATTAGCGCCCCTTTCTCCCAGGCCCCCATGTACCTTTTTTCCCCAAAAAACCCCCTGGCTTTAGCCGACCCAACAAAAACAAACAACGTAGCCACTGCAATCGATAGGGAAAAAGAAATAAATAAATAAAATTGCAAATTAGAAAGGAAAAAAATTAATTTATAACTTCCACTTTCCATTGCAACACTAGGGTAAGGTTTATTTTGTATTGGCTTCAATTCCGCGTCAAAAAGGTTGTATTAAAGTGGTTAAAGCTTTTGGGTAGGTTTTATGTGTTGTGGTTCAAACGGGGTTAAGGTCGGGGCAAAATTGGTAAAGTATCGACCATCGTTCGATGAAAATTCGCTGAACGTTCGACCGTTGAGGTTCCACAGAGAAACCCGAGAGCAGCGTTCGCCTCACGTTCGTTGAACGTTCGACCGTTGGTGTTCCACAGAGAAACCAGAGAGCAGCGTTCGCCTTACGTTCGTTGAACGTTCGATCGTTGGTGTTCCACAGAGAAACCAGAGAGCAGCGTTCGCCTCACGTTCTCTGAACGTTCGACCGTTGGTGTTCCACAGAGAAACCAGAGAGCAGCGTTCGCCTCACGTTCGCTGCACGTTCAATCGTTGGTGGTCACAGAGAAACCCGAGAGCAGCGTTCGCTGAACGTTCTCTGGTCGTTCGAACGAGAAGAGGAAAAGTGAGTTTTTATATCGAACGTTCGAGCCGCGTTCGCTAAGCGTTTGAACGTTCGTAAACAAACTTCTTTTTTAGAAATCCGATATTTTCTGATTTGTTTCCTTTTCGTTCCCTTCCTTCTCCTAACCTATTTAAGGAGTGTCTAGCCTATTGTGAGGGTGACCCAAGACGTTTTTGAGAACCCTAAAAACGTGTGCAATAGAGAGAGATCTTCTTCCTCTTTCCTCTTCTTCTTTGAGCCATCAAAACCAGTCTTCTTCTTTCTTTTCTACCTTGGAGTTCCGGGTTGAAGAGTTTGCTCGTGGGAGTTCCTACGGTTGCTGAGCGAGTTCGTTTGGCACTTCACTAAGGAGATATTCAGAGTTCTGAATCATTGCAAGGATGCAAATCTGAAGAGTTCTTCAGATATTTACATTGTGAGTTAGAGTCATTGTTGGGTCGTCTGAACCACTATTGTAAGTCTTCTTCTTATAGTGATTTCCAGAGGTGGCACCTCGTAGCCCGGAGGGTTTTTCTCTTTGAGAGTTCTCTTAGAGTTTTCCCTTCGTCACCAAATTGCTTGTGTTGTCTGTTCTCTACTTTGCAATTGTGTGTGATGAATTGATATTTGTTCAGACTTGTGCATGATTATTAATTAAGAACTTGTTTTTAATTGATAGATTTTTTATTCCGCAATCGGTTTCACCTATTCACCCCCTCTAGGTGATTTAGAGTCTAAACTGTGTTTTTCAATTGGTATTAGAGCGGGTAACCAGATCCTTGACTCTGTTAGTTATGGACAAGTCCTCCACTGCCCCACCCTTCTTTGATGGCAGCAATTATGCCTACTGGAAAGTTAGAATGAGAGCCTATCTGAAGGCTATAGATGAAAAAGTTTGGGGAATTGTTGAGAGAGGATGGAATCCTCCAACTGTGATTATAGATGGTGAGACAAAAACCAAAGACCCAGATAGCTATACTAGAGAAGAGTTAATTGATGTTAACTACAACTCTAAGGGTGTCAATGCACTTTTTAGTGCAATCTCTGCTGATGAATTTAAACGGGTGTCCACGTGTCAAATCAGTAAAGAAATTTGGAAAATCTTTCAAACCACTCATAAGGGAACTGTTCTTGTGAAAAATTCAAAACTACAAATGCTTATCACTAAGTTTGAAGAACTAAAAATGGGAGAAGATGAATCCTTTGATTCCTTCTATGCTAAACTGAGTGATATAGTGAACTCTAGTTTTAATCTTGGTGAAAGAATTCCTCCAAATAGAGTGGTCAGAAAAATCCTTAGGTCTCTTCCTGAAAAATATAGACCCAAAGTGACCGCTATAGAAGAGAGTAAGGATATTAATGGCATTAGGGTTGAAGATCTCATAGGATCAATTCAAACTTATGAACTCACTCTCCCTTCTACTAAGAAAAATAAGTCTATAGCTCTAAAATCTAGTAAAGAAAAGGCTTATAATGATTCGAGTGAGGAATCCATGGGAGATGAAGATATTGCCCTATTGGTAAAGAACTTTAGGAAAATGTTTAGAAGGAGGAAACCAAGGAGTGAAAATGAGAGGTATAAATCCAAGGGGAGTTCTAGTGGTAGAGATCAAAAGTCAAGAATCAAATCTGAATCTAGGGAGTCCAAACATCCTAAGGACTCTAGGTTGCAAAAACTTCAACAAATCAGATGTCATGAGTGTCAGGGTTTTGGTCATATTAGGTCGGAGTGTCCCACATTTAAGAAGCTTCAAGGGAAAGCCATGAATGTCACTCTTTCTGATGAGAGTGCATCTGATAGGGATAGTGAGGACTCCAAAACAGAGGAAAATCAAAATTACATGACTTTCACCTCTATTGTTGGGAGTGGTGACTCTAGCAACTATGAAGACTTTCCACCAAGTGAGAATGCAATTGGTTCTCATGATGAGTCTGATGATGATGAGGAAAGCATTCAAGATGCTTATGATAAATTGTTTAGGGAGTGCTTAAAAGCAAAGAAACAATTAAAGTCCAATCTCAAAAGTCTAAATGATGTAGAGCACAAGAAAAAAGATCTTCAAGCAAAATTTGAAGAGTCTACTTTTCGTCTAGGTGAACACAAGTTGAAGATTGAATCCCTAGAATCTGAGAATAAGTCTCTTAAGAAAGAGCTTGAAAGAACTAAAATTCAACTCCAGAAGTTTTCTATAGGTTCAACAACTGTGGACAATATACTAGGGATGAGTCAATTAGGAACTGATAAAAGGGGTTTAGGATACACGGAAGTCTCAAATGATACTCCATCTTCTTCTAAGACCCAAGTTGTGAATACCAAAGGTAAGAATAGGTCCAATCCTTCCAAGGGTAAGACAAACCAAGGTAGAAATCGTGGTCAAAAGTCTAATTGGTCAAAACCTAGGGGTGTTCCAACCAAGAGTTCCCAATCTCAGAATTTTATCCCTATTTGTCATTATTGTGGTATTTCTGGACATATCAAACCAAATTGTTTGGATTTGAACCAAAACTCTAGGAGATCCTCACCTAGAAAACCTCAAGAGAATTTGTCTAAACAAGTGAAAGAACTTTCAAATCAGACAAAGCTCTTAAGTCAACAATTAGGTTCAATAACCAAGAAAACCACTGAGCCTAAGCAAATCTGGGTTAAAAGAAGTGAATTAACTTGTCATGTAGTTCATGTTGCTTTGAAGGCTAGAAATAGTCTTATGTGGTATCTTGATAGTGCTTGCTCTCGTCACATGTGTGGTGACAAATCTTTGTTTAAATCTTTTGAAGATTACTCTTGTGGTACTGTTACTTTTGGTGATGGAAGCAAAGCTCCTATTGTAGGTAAAGGTGTTATTGAAATTTCTGGTATGCCTACTTTGAGTGAAGTTCTATTTTTTGATGGCTTGAAAGCTAACTTGATTAGTATAAGTCAATTGTGTGACTCAAACATGGAAGTTAAATTTGCTAAAGATATGTGCTATGTGTTTGATGCAAATGGTGTGTGTGTGCTTCAAGGAGAAAGAACTCCGGATAATTGTTATGGTGTGATTCCTAATTCTAATGCTGTGTGTAACTCTTCCAAAGTTGATATGCATGAATTGTGGCATCAAAGACTTGGTCACTTGAATTTTAAAAACATGAATGAATTGTCCAAGCATGATTTTGTTAGAGATCTGCCTAAGCTTGCCAAAGTAGAACCAAATGTGTGTGGCCCATGTCAGTTGGGAAAACAAACTAGATCTAGTCACAAAAAGATCACTGAGTGTTTAACCCACAAACCTCTTGAATTGTTGCATATGGACCTTATGGGTCCCTCTAGGACTGAAAGTCTTGGTGGTAGGAGGTACATTTTGGTTATTGTAGATGATTTCTCCAGATTTACTTGGATTGAGCTATTAAGAGAAAAATCTGAAGCAAGTGAGTTGATTAAGTCTTTGTGTCAAAGACTCTCAAACGAAAAAGAGTCTAAGGTTGTTAGAATAAGGAGTGACCATGAGAAAGAGTTTGAGAACTCAATCCTTGAAAACTATTGTCTAGAAGAGGGAATTCATCGTGAGTTCTTTGCTCCTATTACTCCACAGCAAAATGGAGTAGTAGAGAGGAAAAACAGGGTTCTTCAAGAGATGGCAAGAGTTATGATACATGCCAAGGGTGTGGCCATGTATTTCTGGGGAGAAGCAATTAACACGGCTTGCCATGTGATAAATAGGGTGTATTTGAGGCCTGGGAGTACTGAGACTCCTTATGAAATTTGGTATGGTAAAAAGCCAACTGTCAAATACTTTCGTGTTTTTGGAAGTAAATGTTTTATTTTGAGAGATAGGGAGAATTTGGCCAAGTTTGATGCCAAGAGTGATGAAGGAATCTTCCTAGGTTACTCTAAGAATAGCATGGCTTACCGTGTGTATAACTTACATACACACACTGTCATGGAATCCATAAATGTTGTTGTGGATGAAGGGGTTGATAAGTCTCAAGTTGAGGGGGAGACTAGTCTAGAAGTAGGGGAAAATGACTTGTTTGTTGAAAGTCAAAACCTTAAGTCATCTTCTTCAACTTCTGAAGAGAGTCTTTCTTCAACTCCAGGTCCTATAAAAGAACCTTCCTCTAGAGTGAAGTTAAATCATCCCAAAGAATTGTTGATTAGTGATTTAAATGAAGGGATGAGACTTCGTAGGAAAGTCCTAAATCAGATGTCATTTGCATCCTATGTCTCAACTCTTGAACCTAAGAAGGTAGAAGAAGCACTTACTGATGAGTGTTGGACTAATGCCATGCATGAAGAATTAAATCAATTCATTAGGAATGATGTGTGGTATCTTGTTCCTAGACCTGAAAATTATAATGTTATTGGAACCAAATGGATTTTCAAGAACAAGTCAGATGAACATGGCACTGTAGTGAGAAATAAGGCTCAGTTGGTTGCACAAGGATATACCCAAGTTGAGGGTATTGATTTTGATGAAACATTTGCCCCTGTAGCTAGACTTGAATCTATAAGGATTTTACTTGCTGTAGCTTGCCACTTGGGTTTTAAATTGCATCAAATGGATGTAAAAAGTGCTTTTCTGAATGGGATACTTAATGAAGAAGTATATGTTGAACAATCTAAGGGGTTTGTAGATCCAAAGTTCCCACATCATGTGTTTAGGCTTAAGAAAGCCTTGTGTGGGTTGAAACAAGCTCCTAGAGCTTGGTATGAGAGACTTACTGCTTATCTCTTAGATCACAAGTTCACAAGAGGAGGAGTTGATAGAACCTTGTTCATTAGAAAAGATAAGAGCAGTTTCACTGTTGCTCAGATTTATGTGGATGATATTGTTTTTGGTTCTCCAATTGATTCTCTTGCTTTAAATTTTGCCAAGGCTATGCAACATGAATTTGAGATGAGTATAGTTGGTGAATTAAATTTTTTCTTAGGTCTTCAGATTTCTCAATCTACAGATGGAATTTTCATATCTCAAACTAAATATGCTAAAGACCTAGTGAAAAGATTTGGGTTGGACAGCAAGAAATACACTAGAACCCCTATGAGCACTACCTTGAAACTTGATTCTGACTTATCTGGAAAGAGTGTAGATAACACTCTTTATAGAAGCATGATTGATAGTCTTTTGTATCTTACAGCTAGTAGGCCTGATATTGCCTTTAGTGTAGGTGTGTGTGCTAGGTTCCAAGCAAATCCTAGATAGTCCCACTTGTCTGCCGTCAAACGTGTCATACGATATGTTAACGGTACTGTTGATCATGGTATATGGTTCTCTAGAGACACTTCTGCAATTCTAGCAGGCTATTCTGATGCCGACTGTGCTGGAAATGCAGATGATAGGAAGAGCACAACTGGAGGTTGTTTCTATGTTGAGAACAATCTTGTGGCATGGATGAGCAAGAAGGAAAACTCTATATCCTTGTCCACAGCTGAAGCAGAGTATATAACCGCTGGGAGTGGTTGCACTCAATTGCTTTGGATGAAGCAAATGTTGAGTGATTATGGGATTGAACAGGGAACTATTGTCTTGTATTGTGATAATACAAGTGCTATTAATATTTCCAAAAACCCTGTTCAGCACTCTCGAACCAAGCACATTGATATACGACATCATTTTATTCGAGAGTTGGTAGAAGATCATGTGATATCTCTTGAACACATCCAATCTGAAAATCAATTAGCTGACCTCTTTACCAAACCTTTAGATGCTCTTAGGTTTGAGTTTCTTAGGAAAGCTATTGGTGTTGGTCCTCTTCATTAAGAAGGACTTTGTAGCATGCTTTAGGGTGTCTCATGCATATTTCTTTTCTTTAGCATGCTTATTTGTTTTTGGTATTTTGTATTTTGTTTTTGTATTTGTTTTCTTTCGTATTTTGGTTTTTTCTGTTTTTGTATGAGTTCTTGTCTTGACATGTGTCATCTATAGGATAAGTATAAGGTTTTGAAAATATATATCTTTTGGTTATATTTTGAGAACCTACAAACTCTTCAAAGATGATTTCTCAAATGTGGTTTCAACAGTTTCTAATAATCTCACAATCATCTTGCTAAACTCTATTTGTGGTTTGTACATCACATACACATCCAAATACAATTGAGGAAGCTTATTTTTTATTTTCGGTGTTGTCTGGATAGGCAATCCTGAGTTTACTTTTGTCTATCTTAAGTTGAAAAGACCCTAAGCATATGATCTTGGATTACAAAGAGATTTCTCCCTTTTGTTTAAAAAGAAAAAGTTATATGAAAAAGAACTCTGGGATGAAATGTAAACCCCAGTAATATTGAGTTCAAAAAGAAGAAAATCACAAGGAGTATAACCATGGAATAAGCTGTAAAATCAGATATTCTAAGGAACACTACTCTTTGTGCAAAAAGAATTGTAAGAAACAGGGGGAGAAAATTTCAAAATCTTGATGCTTAGGTCATGAAAGGGCTCTTTTCAATTTTTAGAGAGACTTGGGTAATATTGGATTTCTTGATAAATGGCCAACTCCTCTTCACCAAGCTCTCATATAGGCAAAACTTGTTGTATTTGGCTTTGCACAAGCACACAAACACAATTGGAAATTTGGTTGAGTTGTTGTGTAATTATTTGGGAGTATTGAAGTTAAATTTGTTCAAATCTAAATTTTAGAGCAAAATGGTTCTCAAAATAAGTCAAAATTTGAGTTTTCAAGAGTTTATACTTGATTTATAGTTGTATGTATGTCTTGCATGTTTTTACGTATGTTTGAAGTGTTTTTGGTTGAAAAGAGATCAGTCTTCTTGCTGAATTCTGGAAAATTTTCTGAACTTTTGATGAACGTTCGAACGGCCGATCGAACGTTAACAAACGTTGGTTATTTCCTCCCCCGTATAGCGAACGCGTGTCGAACGTTGGTTTTAAAACAAATTTCTTGTTTAACGTTCGCCCCGTGTTCGCCGAACGTTCGAACGTTCAATTAAAAACCTGTTTTTTTTAAAAGGGTCGCGTGCGACAAAACCTAGGGTTTTTCTGTTCATAACGTATCTCGTTCGAACGTCTGGAGATCTTTGGGGTTGTGATTTTCGGTGGTCTCCTTCTTGAAATCGTGCTTTCAAATAGTGATTCAAGGTAAGATTTTTCAGGTTTCGTTCATTATTTTCATTTTTCTCTCAATGTTCAACTTCGGCTAGGTTTTTCTAGGGCTTTTCAACTTCAATCTTCAATTTCTTCATGGTTTTTGGTTTATTTGTGTTCAAATAAGTTTCAAAAGGTTTTATTCTTCCTATATTGTTGATTTCAAGCCATTTTTTGGTCGATTGTGTTGATATTGAAGTTTTGCTAGCAAAACCCCCAAATCTGGGTTCGTTTTCTTCAACGTTCACCGAACGGTCGAACGTTGCTCGACTGTTCTGTGTTTTACTTGGTTTGATCAACTGTATTTTTTTTTTCATGCATTTTTTTTCTTTCTTAGCATGTAATTTCCTTAGTGTATCTTGCCTCATGTGCTTGTCTAACCTGTGCTTGTTTATTGTTCTTGTTTTTTTTTTTTCATTTTTTTTCTCTTGGCTCTATTCCATTCTTAGATGCCTAGGAAGAAATCTATTGGTACAAAAAATTCCAACAAGAAACCTCGGTATGATGAGTCCCTGTTTGTTGATAAGAGGGCTGCAAAAAATTTTGAGGAATTTTTTTGTGAGAGATCTGTTATCATAGAGAGAGAAGTGAAGTTTGCCACCGTTCCTGATGAGGTCTCAGATTGTTTTAAAGATAGGGGTTGGGATCCCATGTTTGGGAATTTTGTTCTCCCTTCTGTCGAGTTGGTTAGAGAGTTTTTCGCTAACATCCATGATATTGATATGGAAAATTTTGAATTCTCTACCTTTTTTCGTGGCACTCCTTTTCGAGTTGGACCCTCGGTGATTGCCTCGGTGTTTGGGCTTCCTAGGGTTACGGATCCTCAGTTTCCTTATCCTCCTCCCACTCCGGATTATCAAAATGAAGTGGTTGATACCTTGTTCCATCTTGGTAGGGGGAATTGGGTGTTTAGGGGTGGTGCTTTACAGGTTAAATTTTTTGCGGCCGAAACCATTGTTATATTTCGCATTCAAAGCCATAACCTGTTTCCTGTTGCTCACAAATCTTCTGTCCCGTTTGATAAATGCTTGTTTTTGTATGCTTTGAAAAAGCATCATACCATTGATTTACCATCTGTCATTTGCTCCAAAATCCTGGATGTTTTCTTTAACTCCAAGAAGACCTATGGTCTTCCTTACGGGTGCTTGATTGCCCGTTTGGTTTGTGCCTTGAATATCTCTTTTCCTCCTTTAGAGTTGTGTAAAGCTTCTAATCCTATTTCTGAATCAACTCTTAAGCAAAGCCGTGCTCATCTTTCTTCCACCCGGGCTCCTGCTCCCGATGATCCCCCTGAGGCTCAGCCTCATACTTCCTTGCATGAGGAACTTGTGTCCCTCAGAGAGCAAAACTCCGAGATTCTCTCTTACTTGCAGAGGCATCATAAGGACATGGTTCTTCGGTTTGAGCGTCTTGAGCTTAAGCAATCTTCGTTGCAAACTTCGTTTGGAAAGCTCAAATCTGCTCTTGAAGGTTATTTTCGTTAAGAGGATGCAGAGGAAGAAGAGGATGATGAAGCTCCTGCTCCTGCTCCTGCGGCTCCGGGTTCGAGTGGAGGTGGTGGCAGTGGAGTGGATGGTGGTGCTAGGCCATCTCATTCTTAGTGTACTCCCTTTGTCTTCCTGTGACAAAAAGGGGAGAAGTGTAGTCTTAGTTTTCTGTGGTTGTTGAATGGGTGATGTTGTAGTTGTATAAACTTTGATGTTGATATCTTTATGTGTTGTTCATCATGAATATATTTTGATGTATTTTGTGTTGAATATTATGGTTGGTTGTTCATTAATGTCCAAATGTACATAGCTCAAAGAAAATGAATGAGAAATTTGTTTTTGTGAAAATTTTGAGCTCATTCAATTATTTTTGGTTAGTTGTTCTATTACCCTTGCTTTTCACTTGGTATTTTCAATTTTTGATGTTTTAGGTACAGGTGAATAAATTTGGAGTTAATAGATTTAGGGGGAGGTCATGTTAAATTTTTTGTTGTTTTTTTTTACTTGTTCAAATTGTTGCTTGGTGGTTCACAACAATTAGAATAAGCCTTGTTATTTTTGTCACGGAATAGTCAAATGGGGAGTTTGTAAGGTTTATTTTGTATTGGCTTCAATTCCGTGTCAAAAAGGTTGTATTAAAGTGGTTAATGCTTTTGGGTAGGTTTTATGTGTTGTGGTTCAAACGGGGTTAAGGTCGAGGCAAAATTGGTAAAGTATCGACCAACGTTCGATAAACGTTCGCTGAACGTTCGACCATTGACGTTCCACAGAGAAACCCGAGAGCAACGTTCGCCTCACGTTCGTTGAACGTTCGACCGTTGGTGTTCACAGAGAAACCCGAGAGCAGCGTTCGCTGAACGTTCTCTGGTCGTTCGAACGAGAAGAGGAAAAGTGAGTTTTTATATCGAACGTTCGAGCCGCGTTCGCTAAGCGTTCGAACGTTCGTAAACAAACTTCTTTTTTAGAAATCCGATCTTTTCTGATTTGTTTCCTTTTCGTTCCCTTCCTTCTCCTAACCTATTTAAGGAGTGTCTAGCCTATTGTGAGGGTGACCCAAGACGTTTTTGAGAACCCTAAAAACGTGTGCAAGAGAGAGAGATCTTCTTCCTCTTTCCTCTTCTTCTCTGAGCCATCAAAACCAGTCTTCTTCTTTCTTTTCTACCTTGGAGTTCCGGGTTGAAGAGTTTGCTCGTGGGAGTTCCTACGGTTGCTGAGCGAGTTCTTTTGGCACTTCACTAAGGAGATATTCAGAGTTCTGAATCGTTGCAAGGATGAAAAATCTGAAGAGTTCTTCAGATATTTACATTGTGAGTCAGAGTCATTGTTGGGTCGTCTGAACCACTAGTGTAATTCTTCTTCTTATAGTGATTTCCAGAGGTGGCACCTCGTAGCCCGGAGGGTTTTTCTCTTTAAGAGTTCTCTTAGAGTTTTCCCTTCGTCACCAAATTGCTTGTGTTGTCTGTTCTCTACTTTGCAATTGTGTGTGATGAATTGATATTTGTTCAGACTTGTGCATGCCTATTAATTAAGAACTTGTTTTTAATTGATAGATTTTTTATTCCGCAATCGGTTTCACCTATTCACCCCCCTCTAGGTGATTTAGAGTCTAAACTGTGTTTTTCAACTAGTACCAAGCCCAAAAAAAAGGAAACAAAAAACAAAAAAAAACCTGTTTCATGACCATTTGATGGTTCAAAATCCATCTCCAGACCTTACAAAAATATATACATATATATATATATATATAAAACCTGTTCATGATCATTTGATGCTCTTCGAAATCCATCACCAAACCTTCAAGCTCCACTGCTAAAACTGCAAGGGCAACCAACCCCAAAATGCTAACTCAACTGAAATAACTTGTGTTCCATTAACCAACAAATGCAAAGATAAAAGAAAATCCATTATTCAATCCTTTTTGATATAAATCAATATCAATTAGAACTTCTAACAACGCAGAAAAACACAACATTCAATCATCCCCATTCATAATTCATAATAAACTATCTACTAATCAATTATTTTAATGAACTGGTCATAAAAGAGCTATACTTGTCCATGATTATCCGCCTGCAACAGAGATGATTCAAGTTTAGAAATAATCATTGGTACAAAAAGCCAAAATAGTAGTTGACCATTAAAAGATAGGTATACAAGCAATGAAAAGAACTAATTAACTAAATAGACCTTGCACCACAAAAACATAAATAAGATAAATAAGGAAAAAAATTCATCATAAGCTCTAGCTGGGCACAGATGCTCTGTTCGGTATTTGCCTGAAAATTTTTGTTGGTTAATCTCTCTCTCTCTCTCTCTCTCTCTGTTCTATGAATTGTGATTGAAAATTTCTTGACTAGCCCGAGAAGAATAGCTGCAAGTGGTTTGTGTGTTCAAAGTATAATCTAAAGTGTCTGTGTTCAAGGTTCGATCTTTACAAAATCAATTGATTAGTCAACACTAAAATCAGATATGTTGCAAGTAACAAAACTTCCCTATCTCAAATATAAT
This sequence comes from Buxus sempervirens, assembly GCA_947561395.2. Taxonomy (NCBI): domain Eukaryota; kingdom Viridiplantae; phylum Streptophyta; class Magnoliopsida; order Buxales; family Buxaceae; genus Buxus; species Buxus sempervirens. The sequence continues at coordinate 15,930,673 of OX387194.1, read as the reverse complement.
TGAATAAAAAGTCCATATGTCTAGCAATTGCATCAATCACAATCCTAATTCCTAATAGATGTGACAATTGAAATCCTCTATACAACTTTCAAAAAAAGTTCTATTTTGAATATTACAAGTAGCACGATTGATACTCTCCACCAAAGGAATATTCGATTCATCAGACAACAAGCTGACCACATCATTCTCTCTGCCTTCTCTATTCTGCATAAACCCAACACAATTGCATGGATTAGATTGTACAAAGACACACTAATATGATTGAATATCTCCATAGCTATGACACATATTCTCTCAGAACTCCCAAAGTTGTATATAAAAGTTTCACAAGCCTGCCATTCGAGATTCCAAAAAACAAGATTGTCCCTTAAGTGCTCATACGGACTGCGCCGTCCTCGTATTCCTTCTCATCCAATGTGTCCAAATCCACAATGCCGTTGTCAAAGGCCTGAATAAGAAATTGAAACAAGTGAGTAACTTGGAAAGGGGCAAGCAATAGGATTACAACCAACTTATCCAAAATCTTTAAGGAAACCAAAAGGTCAACAAACATCCATCTGATTTCAACCTGATGAGATGCCTTCTCAAACCATACGCTCCAATAGCTGGGTTTGTTTGTAATTCAACCAAACAAATCTTATCTCTACTTGCACTGACATCACCACTCGAAAAAAATAAAAGAATAAAAAATAAAAATAGCAAACAAACAAATAGGGTAATGTGTTCCTCATTTAGACATTAAAAAAAGAAAACCTTAGAAATCAATGATCACCTCTCTAGAAACAAAAGAAAACAAATCCAACGAGTTCAGTCACTTGTGCATTATTGAACTCATATAAAAAGAATGTCTCCACAATTTTGCTTCTAATTAATGGGCTTCTGACCAGAAAAATCAGTCTCATATGTTTTCTTACAATGTTGCCATATCTTGCATAAGAATTACAAGGATGAAACAAGTTAGTTCAGCAGCCTTGTTACAAAAAAATAATAATCAGAATGCAAATAGTAAAACGTTAATATCTAAAACATATTAGCAGGCTACTACCATTCCAAGACCACCATCACTCCCGTACCTCATCCAACCAAAATAACAATAAGAGAATCATAGTAAACTAGTTCCCAAAGCAAAGCTGATTTTCAAACCAGAAGAGAGACTTGGTTGTCAGTCAATCAGCCCAACTAGAGTATAATGTTGTGGGGAAATACCAGCAGTTACAGTATCTCTCTAATCCATTAAAATTGCAATGGAAAAGGTAAAATGTAATGTACAGCTAAAATATGTTTACATGTGAGTTTTCTGAAAACCCTGCCTCTAGAAGTCATTGAGGATGCTAGTTAGAAGACCACTGCCTTAGTTGTCCAGCTGCACCAATAGTCCTCTTATGATTAACAATCTTATTCAGAATTTTATTTATTGCAAAAATATATTTATACAGCCTCTGGTTTGATGATTGTATTTGGACAATACAATTACAGTAGCCCACTACACCATGGACTCTATACAAGACATTTTCTTGGTGCATCTGTAGGCCCCTTGAAAAAACTTATTGGGATTGGAATACAAAACAAGTACACAATATTATAACTTCACATATGAATTCACTGCTTGGGGAAGGGAATACAGAACTAAATTTACATTTGTCAACCACGAAAATGCCGCATATGAATACATTGTAACTTAAGGAATGTTTCAGGCTTAGTTGTTCTACATACACTGTAACTTAAAGACTACTAGACAGTGGGTTTATAGCTTCTAAGGGACAAAAAACTTGAGCTCAATTTTTCAGCAAGTACTTGTCATATAGCATATGAAAATGAATATAACACAAACAGGGCAAAGAAAACCACAAAAAAAGAGCCTTGAGGCAATTAATTCTATTCTCTCAAGTTAATGCATCATGCTTGTGTTAATGCAGTCAATAGCATCTAATCCACTATAACTACAATATAACTAGAAAGGAAACTTAGGCAAAAAGAGTTGAAGCAATGCTTCATCTTACAGCTGTTCAATCGAGTTTTGGATTATAGCCTCTGCCCTAACCCCACCACCGTACGCCTCCCTCTTCTTCCAATCAATCGGTTTCTATCAATAGAGAACGGAAAATAATCAAATAAAAATATAAAAGGAGAAATTCTAAGAATAAGAATAAAGAAAACATCTCTTACCAAGGAGATGAGCTCATGCATAAAACCTTAATCCGTATCTACACAAAACCTAATCAGTAGCTCAAAACAGAGCTCAACTGAACTGTTTGTGCAAATCTATACCGATAAACCAACATCCTTCTCTGAAAAAGGAATCAACATGAAAGATTGAAAGAAAAGCACCCGAATAATAGCAACGTTTGATTCTGATCAGAAACAAAACCAGAAAGAGAAAGAAAACAGTCCTTCCAACGTGAACAATAGAGCTACGGACAAAATCTGTACCAAAAATGAGAAAATCTTACACGCTTTTGCAAAGCAAGATGCAGGGCAGTGAGGGAGAAACAGAGACGTGGATAAATCTTCTAAATCATTGTGAGATTGAGACCGAAAGAACTCCGAAGAACGATCGGGGTTTCAAAAAGTGTATTGAAACCAAGGAAATTTACACATTCACTGCTAGGGTTTCCGCAAAGTAGCTTTCCCGGGATGTGCAAAAGTTGGACCACTCATTTGGAGACAAAATTGTCGGAAATGGCTGCTTTCACACTTCTTTTAACGCATTTTAAGCAATGGTTCAGCCGAAACATTTGTGGATGCATCCCTTCCGCGAGTGAAACACAGAAGGGATTTGACGAGAGAAATTAGGGCAAGAGAGATCGAAAGAAGATGGCCTTTAGCAGGGGCATGCGGTAGGGAACAGATCGGAAGTGAGATTAAGGCGAGAGAGATGGAGAGAAATGGCTTTCGTGAGACGGAAAACAGGATGCATGGAAGAGAGGCGAGTGAGGAGAGATGGTTTTGCGTGACAGAAAACAAAATTGGATGAATTTTAGCAGCGGTCATTAAAAAACCGCCGCTAAAGGTTTACTAACCCCCGCCGCTAGAACCACGTTTTTTTGTAGTGATTGGAAGGCTAGAATCGGTAATGATAATGTCATCCAATTAAACTAAAACATAGCCAGTAATTCCTTATATTCTTTAAAAATAAACAGTGAAGCATCAGCTTGGGAGTTGAGAAGCCCATTTCAATTATTTTGGAGTCAGTCAAGAGAACCGGGACCGAGGTGCCTACTTGAACCCATTTATACCCTTATGCAATTTGCACACATGGTTTGGGTATTGAGGACGAACAAAGCCAGATGGCTGCCTTATGTAGACCTCTTCGGACAAATATCCATAGAGAAAAGCATTTTAAATATCAATTTGTTTAATGGGTCAATCATGTGATAAAAGTATCATCATAGCTAACTCCAGGTTGGAGAAAGTGAAATAACTGAATAAAAAATTGGTTGCAATGATGTCTCAGGTTGGATAGCAACACTATGTGAAGAGTTTTGGAAGGAAAGATACCTTCATCGAAAACCACATACCTATAGATAAACTCTCCACCAGAGGATAAATGCAAATAGTGATAACCACGGTGATTAAGTGCATAGGCAAGAAATATGCATTGCTTGGACCGATATGACATTTTATGTGAGTTAATAATGCCAGCAAGCACAACCACAAATACGAAGAATAGTGTAATTATGAGGGTGTCCAAATAGCATTTCATATGGCGAAAGGTCGATTATCTGCCAAGGAAGACGGTTTCCCCTTCAATGGGACTTTCAATCCACCTTCTAATGGACCCTTTATCAGACATTCTCGTTGGTTTACCATCGGAGACTGTGGTTTCAGCCTTTTGCCTGAATCTTATAGATACAGGAGTAGATGTTGTGGCAGTCGGTAGGGATTATGAGTCCCAATTTCTTAGCATTAATTTTGTAATGTTTTGTGCATTTGGTTTTTTTTTATGGCTATGGCCTTAAACGTTGTACTTCAGTTCTATTTTAATGAAATTGCATAGGCTTGGCCAAAATATATATATATATACATATGGTGAAAGGTTGCCTGGGGGTGGGCAACATATTTATCATATGAAAAGGCGGGGTAAGAGCAGAGTCCCAAAATTGAAGAGTAACTGAGGCATGGTGCAAGAGGGAAATGCCAGTTTCAACAAGATGCCTGTGTTTGCTCTCAATTCTACCCTATTGCTCATGGGTATGGGAACAATATATGGGTATGGGAACAATATAACCAATACTGGATCCCTTGAGATGGAAAATGGGTTGAGAGAGAACGAAATTCTCCTCCCCAATCAATCTGAAGTGCCTTGATTTTGGAATTAAGGAAGCATCAATCAAAGGATTGAAAGTCTTCAAAAATAGTAAAAACATTTGACTTTCGTGCCATTGGGAAAACCAGGTGTAACGACTAAAATCATCAATAGAGCCGACATAATACCGATTTCCATAATTTGAAGAAGAGGGTGAAAGCCCCATACATCTAAAAATAAAAGTTCAAGAACAGAACTAAACTTGTGCTAAGATAAAAGTAGTTGATAGCTCTTTGCACATTGACAAGCATCGTATTTAATAGCTGATGTAGAACTCCTGGAAATAGGAAGAGAGAATTTTTGGATAACTTGATGGACGACATGAGGAGCAGGGTGACCAAAACGACAATGCCAGATTTAGGGAGAGACATGTTCACCTACAATCACTTGATAGCTGGAGGGGAAGGAGGAAGACTGCTGTGAGTAGTGTTGAACCACTAACACAATGACAATAGACAGTTGTTGATGTCTACAATCCTTAGCTTTTGTCCTTATATATAAACTGTCCTCATGTATTTGTAACCCTAAGAGAGAAGAGAGAATACAACCATTGTGGCGGCTGTGCCTTTTCCCTTTTCTCAGTCTCTATTCTATCATGGTATCAGAGCCGTGCTTGGACTAACGTCCCCTCTCTCATGGCGGAATCAACATCAGCATCTCCCACTCTCTCCAACACTACCCATTCCCCTGCCCCTATTTCGTCTCTCCCTTTTCCCAACTTCTCCCACATCCTCACTTTAAAGCTCACCCCAGACAACTACCTCCTCTGGCGTGCCCAACTTCTGCCTTATCTGCGTGCTCAACGTCTGCATCGCTTCATTGATGGCTCTCATCCAGCTCCAAGTCCCCTCCTCCCTGATGCATCTCCTAACCCAGATTACGATATATGGTACCAGCAAGATCAGATGGTTCTCTCTACTGTGATTTCATCTCTATCAGAAGCCATTATACCTCAAGTCATTGGTTGCAGCACTGCTAGAGACGTCTGGGTTTCTCTGGAATCCACATACGCTGCTTCCTCTCAAGCCAAGGTCGTTCAAACCCAACTCCAACTTGCCTCCTTAAAGAAGGGTACTGATTCCATCACTGATTACTATCGTCGTGCAAAGCTCCTTGCCGACACCATGGCTGCGGCAGGTCGTCCTCTCTCTCCCTCAGAGTTTCTCCCCTACTTGCTTGCCGGACTTGGACCAGATTATGATGCGCTCGTGGCTTCGATTACTACCCGACTTGAACCCATATCCCCTGAAGCATTACTTGGTCATTTACTTGCACATGAGGCACGCCTGCAGCACAACTCCTCATATGAGATTTCTGCAAACATTGCTACTCGTGGTGGTTTTCGAGGTCGCAGTGCATATAGTGGACGTCACTCTACCTATAGAGGTCGTGGTGGTCGCAATCACTTTGGTCGTGGTGGTCGCTCTTCGTTTGGTGGTCGATCCTCCTCGGTTTCTTCCAGTGGCTATCATCAATCATCTGTTAGCGGCACACCACTCTCTATTGTGTGTCAAATATGCAACCGAGCTGGCCATAGTGCTCTAAAATGCTACTCTCGATATGCTGGAGCTTATCCCGATAATCCCTCCATATCTGCTAACTCTGCAGAAACTACTAGTCTTGCTGACTCTGCTTGGTATCCGGACACGGCTGCGACAAATCATGTTACTAGTGATCTTGCGAATCTGAGTCTTCACTCCACTGCATATCAAGGCACCGATCATCTTCGAGTTGGTAATGTAGTTTCTGTCCCCATCTCTCATTATGGTTCTGCTCACTTTCCTACCTCATCTTCCCCTTATCGTCTCACTAACCTTCTTTGTGTTCCCACTTTTACTAAAAATTTAATTTCCGTGCGGCAATTTTGTTCTGATAATCAAGTCTATTTCGAGTTTTTTGCTGACTGTTTCTTTGTAAAGGATTGCCGCACAGGGAAACTCCTTTTGCAGGGGACGACCACAAGTAATGGTCTCTATCGGTTCTCTTCATCCTCTATACCACCTCAAGCTCATACCACTACTAGTCCTTCTCCCTCAATGTGGCATGCACGTCTCGGCCATCCCTCCATCAGAATCGTTCATCAAGTTCTCAAGCATCATCAACTTCCCTTTCATAAGGAGTCTTCTCCATTTTTTTGTGATGATTGTGCCAAAGCCAAGTCTCATAGGCGTCCAGCACCTCCTCGTTCAGAGAAATCATCTTCTCTGTTAGAGTTAATTTTTACAGATTTGTGGGGTCCTTCACCTTGTACATCCATTGATGGATACAAATATTATATCAGTTTTGTCGATGATTATAGTCGATTTACATGGATTTTTCCTTTAAAGTACAAATCTCAAGCTTTACCCACATTTCTCAAATTTAAATCTCAAATTGAACTGCAATTGAATCTGAAAATTAAACAGTTGCAAAGTGACTCCGGTGGAGAATTCCGATCATTCACATCGTCCTTGGCATCCTTTGGCATCAAACATCGCTTTACGTGTCCTTATTCCCATGTTCAAAATGGGGTGGTCGAACGCAAGCATCGCCACATTGTCGAGTCCGGACTAGCTCTTCTATCTTATGCTTCTGTTCCCCACAAGTTCTGGTCTTATGCTTTTATCCATGCTTTATATCTCATTAATTTACTTCCCTCTCCTTCACTACACAATGCATCTCCTTTCTTTTTGCTTTTTAATAAACAACCCGATTTTACTCATCTGCACATTTTTGGATCCGCTTGTTGGCCTCACATCAGGCCATACAACAAGCACAAACTGGACTACAGGTCTACATTAAGTGTTTATCTTGGCCACAGTCCAAGTCATCATGGCCACATTTGCTATGCCCACGGTTCTGGCCATATTTACGTCTCAAGGGATGTCCAATTTAATGAACATTCCTTTCCTTTTCAATCCAAGTCCACATCTATACCACCTTCAGAATCCACCCATTCCTTACTTCCTCTCCTTACTCCACTACCACACATCCCTGCACTTCCGCCCATCTCTAATCCATCAAGTCCTTCACTCCTTGGTCCATGTCCACATCCTACTTCTTCTACTCACGTCTCCTCTTCTCCAAACTCACACCAATCTCCCACCTCCTTTTCCCAACCTGCTATTGCTCCTCTACCTTCACCTACTTCTCTTCATCCAATGGTCACCAGGTCACGTACTCAAAGTCTCTGTCCTCGTCAATTTAAGGATGGTACTGTCTCTTGGCCACCACCCAAAGCTCACCTTACCACTATCGATCCCATACCAGAAACTCCAACCTCTTTCACTGTTGCTAACAAATATGCAGAATGGCGTGAAGCAATGTCTAAGGAGTTCAATGCCCTACTACACAACTCAACTTGGTCACTTGTACCTGCTGCCGACTCTCTCAATGTCATTGATTGTAAATGGGTGTTTCGAACAAAGCACCACGCCGATGGCTCCATTGAACGTCGCAAGGCTCGCTTAGTCGCCAAAGGTTTTCTTCAACAACCAGGAATTGATTATGATCAGACTTATAGTCCTGTTGTCAAAACCACCACCATTTTCTTGGTACTGTCACTTGCAATTTCTCAAGGCTGGCCGATTCGCCAATATGATGTCCAAAATGCCTTTCTACATGGTCCGCTTTCTGAAGCTGTATATATGGTCCAGCCACCGGGTTTCACTCATCCTCATTTTCCTAATCATGTGTGCAAGCTACACAAGGCCATCTACGGTCTTAAACAAAGTCCTCGTGCATGGTACTCCAGATTAAGTAATCATTTGCTTCAGCAGGGTTTCTCTATATCTACTGCGGACTCCTCATTATTTGTGAAGATTTCTGGGAGTGTTGCCATCTATGTTCTTGTTTATGTTGACGATTTGATCATCACAGGTACCTCCATGGATCACATTTCAGCTCTTCTCAGTGCTCTTAAATCTGATTTTCCTATCACAGAGTTGGGTCCACTCCATTACTTTTTGGGTATAGAAGCAACCTTCACTTCACAAGGCTTACTTCTTACACAACAAAAGTACATCCAAGATCTATTGTTGAGAACTAACATGCATCAAGCCAAGCCTGTCAAGACTCCATTAGCCACCTCGGATAAACTTAGCAATTTTGATGGAGTTCTGTTTGATGATCCTACTTTGTACAGAAGTGTTGTTGGCTCCTTTCAATATCTCTCCTTCACACGGCCAGACTTGACATATGCTATTAGCAAGGTTTGCCAATTTATGCATGCTCCCAGGGTTCCTCACTGGCAAGCTGTTAAAAGGATTCTTAGATACCTAAAGCATACTACAACTCTTGGTTTGCAGCTTACCCGGAGTCCTTCCTTTGACTTGGTGGCATACTCTGATGCAGATTGGGCAGGCTGCCCCGATGACCGGAGATCCACAAGTGGGTATTGTATCTTTTTTGGCTCCAATTTGATTTCTTGGTCATCCAAGAAGCAACCCACTATTGCACGATCTTCTACTGAGGCAGAATTTAAAGGTGTTGCTAACACTACAGCTGAGCTAATATGGATTCAGAATCTCCTTAAAGATCTGCATATCTTCTCTTCTACAGCACCTTTACTTTATTGTGATAACTTGGGTGCCACCTATTTATCATCCAATCCAGTTTTCCATGCTCGTACAAAGCATGTGGAAATTGATTTTCATTTTGTGCGAGAACGAGTCCTTAATAAGACACTTACGGTGGCATTTATATCCGGCAAAGATCAACTTGCTGATTGCTTTACCAAGGCGTTACCTGCTGCCAAGTTTCTCTCTGCCACATCAAGTCTTTGCCTTCGGTCTCTCCGGCTCGACTTGAGGGGGGCTGTTGAACCACTAACACAATGACAATAGACAGTTGATGATGTCTACAATCCTTAGCTTTTGTCCTTATATATAAACTGTCCTCATGTATTTGTAACCCTAAGAGAGAAGAGAGAATACAACCATTGTGGCGGCTGTGCCTTTTCCCTTTTCTCAGTCTCTATTCTATCAGAAGGGATTGAGGCCGTTCTTACATATGCCGCACAGTTGTTGCGACCACGACTGTGAACCTGGCAAGTTGGTTTGTTCAGATTGTGGTAGTACGACCTTGTTTATTGCAAACTTGGCAAGTTGGTTTGTTCAGATTTTGCTACAAATTGTTGCGACCACGACTGTGAACTCTACCTTTATTTGAACTGTTGTTCAATCGACCACCACAGCCACGGTTGGAGAACCAAGCACGAGTAATGGCATTCGCTATAGCATCAGAGAAATCAGTGGTGGCACCAGATAGTTGTTCAAGGCAAAGTTCATGACTGAGAAGATTCCCATAGATAGCAGAGAAGGATATGGTTCAACTCGTGTTGTTACAGAGGTGAAAAATGAGTCATGGGTTGCATTGAAACCAAGAAGCAGATAGAAGACAACTTCATAGTCTTGAAGAGGTTGGCCAACAGGAGCAAGAGTATCAGTAGTGGTCTGCAAACCGACATGTTCCCTTTCTTCATGGTGCAGAGTTGGTTCCGGAGTTGCTTGATCTTTGCTCTCGAATGGGATGAACACATGTTATCAAGAGTCTTCCAGTGTTCTCTTGATATTGAAATACCAGCATTTTGAGGCATAATGCTCTCAGATAAGAATGGGATGTGAGTGATTAATAACATTTGGTCTTGTAAACACCAGGTTTCATAGTCCGGGTTGACTATAGGTGTAAATTCTAAAGAAGATGAAGGACTATAAGGATATGGGCATAGTTTGGTACCATCAACAAAAACAGTTAATCTTTGACTTCTAAGGTGCGGGACAACCTGGGCTTTCTACAAGAGAAAATTTTCTCTTTTTAGCTTGGGGGAAAATTAAATTAGTTATCTTAGAGGTAAAAAAAGAACCAAGTCATGAAAATGAAGCCTTACCCAGTTCCATCCTCAGTGGCACCAATAGAACAAAATGATACTCTTAATTAAAACCTCAAATATTGGAAATTATACCCTAAAAATTAAAGGGTATAACCCTGAACATCAAAGGGCACAATAATAACCATTAAAGGGTATCCCCAAATAACAAAGGGCAAAATCCTCAAATATTGAAGCATAAAACTTTAAATGTCAATGGGTATAACCCTACACATCAAAGGATACAATCTTAATTATTAGGGAAGATAATCCAACCTTAGACATGAAGAGATACAACCTTAACTTTCAGCAGCTACAATCATAATTTAGCACTGAAAATTTTGACTGTCGTTCACAAAAAAAAAGAGCAATGCCATTTATTGGTGAGAAATAAAAGTACAAACCATGTGAAGGATTATTTAATATATGGCATCATTTCTTTCTGAAGAGAATAAGAGAATTCATCCATTCTTCACCATTGTTATATCCAAACCACTCCATTACTATTATGGTAGAGCATCTCCAATAGTTGAACAACTTCATAGTAGCTTCCTCGCTATAGGATAGTTTCTTCATTGTCGCTTTTATAGCATCCACATTACTATATAGTCTCTTTTGCCATTCTTCACTGTAAAAATAATATATATATATATAATAAAAAAACCATAATCACTATCATTTCAAACTGTTATGGAAGAAAAAAGAGATAAAATCAAGAAAAAAAACTTAACTTTCTTCTTCTACTTCTTTTCTTTTGCTTTCTTACATACCAGGTTCGCATAAAGTGTTTGCCACTAAGAGTCCAATGATCCATAACAGAAACATCATCCTACCAAGAAAGTAATAAATTTCAACAAGAAACCAATAATAAAATTTAATATATATATACAAAAATGTGATATATATAGTTGATAATGCTTAATGAATTACATCATCAAGGTTTTACTTATTGGTAGACTACCGGTAGCAAGTGCAATACTGCACGTACATACCTACATTAATGTACCTAAACCCCATATATAAGAACATGAGTAGTTATCAAGAGGATATAGGAGTCATTCAAATTTTCGAAGGGGCATTATTAGGAAGAGATTGTCAGGCCATAGTCTTTGAGGTTCTCTTTATATAATCGTATAGAGAAAACAATTATTATGACAGTACTAATATCAGAAAGCTCACCTGAAAATATAAAAGCAAGGATGCCGATGGTATCATTGTTGTCCCAGATGGGAAGATGTAATTCATAAACCAGTCATCTTCCTCAATAGGCTATGAGATATCCTGGCCAAAAAAGGCCCAATGGTCAAATCTCATACCATAAATATAGAACAACTTTCATATTGAAAACATAAGCAGTATTGGTACCTCGCACATGTGAGGAAATGTCTTATGGCATAGATGATCTATGAAAAGAAGCCCATCCTTTGTCATCCATTTAGATATTTTTTTAAGGAGGAGTTCAAAATTCTTCAAATGCTGCAAGAAGAGAATTTAGATGAGTTTCATCCATTCCCATAAGCATTTTCGGTTTCATTTGGAGATGAAGAGATATATGTCACAAATATATACCTCAATCAACCCAATAACAAATACTCGATCAAAAGTTTCATCTGCTTCATAGGTTGATATGTCTGCTGATATAATCCTCGCATTTGACAAATTCAATTTCCTAAAAATATGATTACCAATTAAAATCAAATTGCATGACATATATGTAAGCAAAAATAAAAACATATTGATTTTATTCAAAAGAAAAAAATCATAAAAATCCTTATTATGTAATAAGTTAGACTTACTTGCATGTCTCCTCAATGAATTCCTTATGTGATCCCACATTAGTAATTGATGTAACATGACAATTTTTAAACTTTTGAGCAATATATAGAGTGAGTGGCCCTTGTCCACTCCCAAGGTCAAGGACAGTCTGGCCATCTTTTAACTGTGCCCTTTCACAATATAATTCCAACATTGTTGTTTCAGCTTCATCTAGTGTCATGGAGTTATCCTTGAAGTAGCAACAACTACAAAAGGTAACAGAAGTAATAATTTAAAATTAGCAATTAATTCAACAATCTTATTTTATTTCAAACTAAGAAGATATTGAATGTTCAGGAGATCGCTTAGATAATATAAGTTGAAGAAAAATCTAAGATTAATAAATGAGTCATTCTTTCTTGAGATAACAAAATATACCAAGATCTAGATGAAGGTACTTTGAGATTAGCCCACATAAATTGGGTATTACATTATCTTAGATGAGGAATATATCAATCTAAATGGGAACCTAATCATATACAAAGAGATGGCACTATACATAGGTGAACCAACGATATTACATCCCTCCTTTTTTTCCTTTTTCCTACAACATTTTGTGCTATTAAACTGTTCTAATTTTTTTTTTTAGTTTTAAAAGATGGAAAACTCTATTTTCAATATAAATTAAATTATGACAGTAAATTATGCAGGAAGATGCTACAAAGCAATAAATAGGATGAATACACTTGCCTTTCTTTTAGGAAGCTTCCAAGCATAAGCTGCATAAATGGAATTGGCACATCATATACAGAAGAATCCAATCGATCCACATCCTCTGCAATTCTCATCTTTCGAAGATCTGATTGGATAAACAAATTAAAAATATATATAAAAATATGTAAAATTTTAATTACAATTTAAAATGTGTAAAAAAAATTAACATATTTGATTTATTTTTTGGTTGGAACCAATGTATAGATGGAAAATTATATAAAGCTAACCCTCTGTTTTCATATTTTATACCCAAAACGCTTTCCAATTTTATTCCAATTTACTCAAATACCAAGATTTGTTATTGTCACGCTCATGAATATCATTAACTACCCATGTAACGTTTTATGCCCAAAAGGCCCTTCTTTGTTTCTAATTCTTTTGCCTACATTCCTCTAATATATGAAAAAAAGAAACTTTATATTTTCTTATAATCAAAGATAGGAAGAACATATTAAAAGCCTCCTATTACCGAAAGATATAAGTGCTCTACATACCGTTGGCAAAATTCATTGCATGAACTAACTGTTGCTCATGTGTTGGCTTATAACCCCATAAGAGACGTCTTTCTACTTCCTCCCTCACCAGATTTCTTATCTCGTCATCTGGAACAAGGCCTTTGTTCAGACGATCATATAACTCAACAACGGCCTTCTTCTTTGCCTGTTTTGCCTCCATAACTTTACCCCTTTACCCAGATTGAGAGAGAGAAGTTGAAATGAAGAGAATGAACAGAACAGACGCCTTATCTTAAGTGTGTTTAGAGAGAGAGAGAGAGAAAAAAATAGAGAGGAAGCCTTATCTTAATGTGCTTTTTTTTTTTAATGGTCCTTACTCATCTTTATGTGCTTTATGTGCTGATACTGTTGCCTACCAAAAAAAAAATGTGCTGATACTGTTATTTTGTGGACACCTCCACTGATGGCAATGGTATGCAAATTCAATGTTGCCTGGTGAAGTCGTACATGTCAGTGTCATTGACAGGTTTAAGAAACAAAGACAATTGCATTCGAGTTGCTTTTGACACATGTCACGAAGATGGTAGACGCCCATTGTTTTAAGAGAAACCCCTTTTCTAAAATCAAAGGCCACCTTCCATGAGGAACATTGACTGCAATGACTGTCTCACCTAGTTAATGATTCTCGTTTTTCAATGGACTGATCTTTGATAAATAAATAATAATCCCAATAAATGAATATCTATGGACCAGAAAGCCAAAAATCTGGTTATTTCAATCACGGGTGCGTGGGTGAAGGTGTGTAAAAAAAAAAAAAGGAAGAAGCAGGAATACCATCAAAAAGCTGTTGCATGAGGAAGACACGGTTTATATCAAAATATAACCGCAAAGATCAGAATATCCCAGTTCCGTACATTCGTTGTGTGCACAGGGGTGTCAAATCAATTGGTTCGATGTAAAATCTAACCAAACCGGAAAATTTCGGTTTGGGGTTTCGGTTTTCCATTAATTTATTTTGGTTACGGTTAAAAAAAAAAATACTTAGGAAACCGAATCAGTTGGGTTACAATGCCTCCTTATCTTCCTCTGGTAACATCTCTGGACTCAGATCAAATTGCATCTACCATGCTCTCGGAACGGTTCTATGTTTATCTGGCCGCTTCCACCTTGGGTTACATCTTCGCAAATAGTGATAACCACTGTGATTAAGGTCAACCATAAGTACAAAGAATAGTAAGAGCATTTCATATGATAAAAGGTTGCCTATAAAAGGGGTGGGCAACATATTTATCATATGACAAGCCGTGGTAAAAGCAGAGTCCCAAAATTGAAGAGTAACTGAGGCATGGTGCAAGAGGGAAATGCCAGTTTCAACAAGATGCCTGTGTTTTCTCTCAATTCTATCCTATTGCTAATGGGTATGGGAACATTATAACCAATACTGGATCCCTTGAGATGGAAAATGGGTTGAGAGAGAAGGAAATTCCCCTCCCCAATCAATCTTAAGTGCCTTGATTTTGGAATTAAGGAACCATCAATCGAAGCCGTGGCGGAAGCGGAAGCCGCGGAACCAGGACTCCAAATCTGGGGGGGCAAAAAAAAATTTCAATTAACACTTCTCATAAAATATAGAAATTTTAATGAGTTGGGGGTGGGCAAACAAGAAATTTTAGAGGAGATTCTCATGAAATATAAAAATTTTCAATGGGTTGGGGGGGCAAACCAGAAATTTTAGAAGGGATTCTCATGAAATATAAAAATTTTCAATGGGTTAGGAGGGCAAACCAGAAATTTTAGGGGGGGCAAAACACAAATTTTAATTAAGAAATAATAAAATATATACCTTTTTTATTAAAAATAAATAAAAGTTAGGGGGGGGGGGGGGGGGGGGGGGGGGGGGGGCAATTGCCCCCCCTAACCAATACGTGGTTCCGCCACTAATATCGAAGGATTGAAAGTCTTCAAAATAGTAAAAACATCTAACTTTAGTGCCATTGGGAAAAACCAGGTGTAACGACTAAAATGATCAATAGAACCAACATAATACCGATTTCCATAATTTGAAGAAGAGGGTGAAGGCCCCATACATCAAAAAATAATAGTTCAAGAACAGAACTAGACTTGTGTTGAGATAAAGTAAGGTAGTTTATAGCTCTTTGCACATGGACAAGCATCGCATATAATAGGCTTAGTAGCTGATGTAGAACTCCCGGAACTAGGAAGAGAGAATTTCCGGATAGCTTGATGGATGACATGAGGAACAGGGTGACCAAGAGGGCAATGCCAGATTTGGGGATAGACATGTTCACCTACAATCACTTGATAGCTGGAGGGGAAGAAGGAAGACCACTGTAGATAGAAGGGAGAGAGGCCGTTCTTACATATGCCGCGATGAAGGATTTGTCCGTGGTTTTGTCCTTAATAAAAACAAATGAGTTGCATCAAATTCAAGAAAACATTATTTTGAGATAAAAATTGACTAATAGACAAGAGGTTGTTTTGAATGTTAGGCACATGTAACAGCTTTTTTAGTTGAAAAGATGGAGGGATAGGAAGGATTGAAGAACCAATGTGTTTAATGGTTAAACCTGTACAATCTCCTACTCTGATCTGATATGCGCCATGGTACTCCACAGAACGTAGGCTAAGGTTGCTAAGTTCTGAAGGCAAGTGATTTGTGGATCCCGTATTAGTATACCGGTTACTATCACAAAAGGATTCAGGTGCAGCAAGAAAAGCAAAATACTGGTTATTTCGCTCTGCCTGGTAACTGTGATTCAATATGTGATAGCAATCAAGAGTAGTATGGCTTTGTTTATTGCAAACCTGGCAAGTTCGTTTGTTCAGACTTTGTTGAAAATTGCTGCGCCCACGACTGTGAACTCTACCTTTATTTGAACTATTGTTCGATCAACCACCACGGCCACGGTTGGAGAACCAAGCAAGAGTAGTGGCGTCGGCTATAGCACCAGAAAAATCTGCAGCACCAAATAATTGTTCAAGGTAGAGTTCATGGCAGAGAAGGTGCCCATAGATAGAAGAGAAGGATATGGGGTTCAACTCGTGTAGTTATAGAGGTGACAAATGAGTCATGGGTTGAATCCAAACCAGCAAGGAGATAAAAGAAAATTTCATAGTCTTGAAGAGGATGGCCAACAGTGGACAGCAGCAAGAGTATCGAAACATGTCATCAAGAGTCTTCCCAAAGTTCTCTTGATGTGAAATACAAGCATTCTGAGGAATAATGCTCCCAGGTAAGGATGAGATGTGATTGCTTAATAACATTTGGTCTTGTAAACACCCGGGTTCACTATAAGTGCAAATTCTGAAGAAGATGGAGGAGGACAAGGAGATGGACACATTTTGGTACCATCCACAAAAACAATTAATATTTGACCTCTAAGTAATGGGACAACTTGGGATTTCCACAAGGGAAAATTGTCTCTTGTTAGCTTGAGGGAAAACTTGTATTGTAGGGTAAGGGTGAGTATTTGGAAAGGTGCACTGTTAATGGCTGTTGACTGGCATGACTCATGAAGCTGCTAACAGACAGCTGAAAAATCAGTTTTTAATTTGTTGCTATTCTTTAGGCAATAAAGAAAAAGTGATTGTTAGGATTATGACCATTTTATCATGCTACTTTTTAGGCACTTAACTGATATGCTCAATCTGCAGTAGATTTTTCTGCAATTTAGTTTCATTATGCTGTATAAATAGATGCTTTGTTGCTTAATAAAATTAGTCTTTTGCAGTCACAACAATATCTTGCTCTTGTTATCTTTGGTTTTCTAAATAACCAACAAACTGGTATCAGAGCATTTATCTTGTGGGATCTTTGAGATTAAGTGAGCCCAAACACAATTCCTAAATACTTATCACCTGTCTCTGCACAAACACTAAAACCTACAACCTATTCAGAATGAATTCAGAAGCTTCATTCACTGCAATTGCGCCTCCAGTGTTTGATGGAACAAATTATCAAGTATGGGTTGTTAGAATGGAAGCCTATCTTGATGCTAATGATCTGTGGGAAGCTATAGAACAAGTATATGAAGTTCCACCCGTGCCAGACAATCCAACCCTTGCACAAAATCAAAAATCAAAAAGAGAGGAAGCAAAGAAAATCAAAAGCAAGAGCAAGCTCGTTTGCAGTTGTCTCATCCACCTTTATTACAAGAATAATGACACTGAAAATAGCCAGGGAAATTTGGGATTTTTTAAAGCAAGAATATGAAGGAAATGAAAAGGTCAAAGGGATGCTAGTGCTGAATTTGATCCGAGAATTTGAGATGCAAAAGATGATTTCAAGGACTACTGTGATAGACATCTTGGCATTGTCAACAAAGTAAGACTCCTTCGTACTAATTTTTCTTATTCTAGAATAGCTCAAAAGACCCTAATCACAATTCTTGAAAAGTTTGAGGCTACAATTTCTTCTTTGGAAAACTCAAAAGATCTGTCAAGCATCCCCTTGGCAAAATTGTTGAACGCACTACAGGAATAGGACCAAAAGAGGCTTATGAGGCTAGAAGGATCTTTGGAGGGTGATTTTCAAGCCAAATCTGTAACGCCCCGGTTCCAGGTCCAATTCCCAAAACCCGAGGTGTTAGGGTAAGTAACCAAAAGCAACTAAAACATGGAATAATTTAAAGCTTTTTCTAAATTTATAATCAGAGTAAATGCGGAAACTTGAATTCAAATTCTCTTTATTATTCAACAATTATGATTTTCAAGGATTTCAATTCCATGAGCAACGTACAGCTATATAGACTACCCATCTACAATTAGCCCAAAATTTGACGTCCTCGCCAAGAGTACTTGAAAAATGGGGAGAAATCGGAGTGAGAATAAATCTCAACAAGTAGCAATGTGCATGATGTAAAACAATCCATAATTTTACAATAATAGTCATGAGATGAACAATAAAACCAAAACCACGATAATATGATGATATAACAATAACAATTACCAATCCAAAACAAACATGTGTGACATAATATGACTCATGATCTGAAACTACTTAATAAGATATTCCTGCCCCCATAGTTCGCCACATCACGACTTACATGATAGATGAAGTCCGCCCCAGCAGTCACTACCATCTCCTCCGACAACCATCAACGTGGACCACCCACGAATGGGTTGGCGAGTACAATCCTCAGTCCAAAATAAAATCCCATCAAGGATACCCCTTCTACGGAGGCCATACCAATCCGATAAAAAATTAATAGACCCATGACAACACGTCTAATACCAGTGCATGTGCAAGTCACAAGTGATCCTCAAGCACGGCCAAATCATAGCTCCAACGTGCGAGTCACAAGTAACCTACCAGCATGACCAATATAAAGCTCGTGAAAGTCGATGTCTCTTTGAAGCATGCGGATGGTAACTTGAATAACAAATAAAACCATTGCTGATTGACAACCTCGGCTAAGACCAGGCCGCACCAGCAGCGGTCGAGGATTACTGCCTACGTTGCCCGCACCTGCAAGTACGATGGACCGCATACTGGGGAATTCCGAACAAGAATAACTTACCAGCCAATTCCATTTCACTTCCTAGCTAAGCTATGGATCCATACTAAGCATTGCCCATTAGACACAACTCACAATCAAAACCTCGAATAATTCAAAAGATACAATATTCAGTGATAAACTTCGTACTGGTAATCATAAACATGTCCCAAATGATATATCCAACAATAATTTCCAAAACCACGGTGTCCAACCAAGATATTCAAAATAACCATTAAATAGCTCTTAAACAGAGTTCCAGGTCATTTAATAAGAAAAGTACGAGAGTATACACAAATTCTAAATAAAAGGTTCAGATTTGAGTCATGTTAGTATGGGCATACTTAGTTTATTTTTCTAATTCAGTATTCAGGATATTCTTTATTTCTTACAAAGTTTACTCCAAACCCTACAGGTTCATCCTAAAATCCTTACTTTTAAATCCTTATTTACCAACTAATACCCTAAATCTCTAAAACCTTTGGGTTATGCTATTGATTCTTTCCAGAAGTTAATTTAGGTCTATTATGACTTGTTTGAATATGTTTCATACCTAGATTCCTAATAAAAGTTGTTTGAGTGCATATGGTTTACCTTAATTAGTCTACTTTGATTCTTAATGCATTCAATGTCCCAAATAGTTACCTGGCCTTTAATCCGAATTTAATTCCGTCAATTCCTACATCTTAAATTACCTTAGTTATAGGTGTTACAACATTAAAATTCCAAGAAAAATCATTAAAATTTGAATCTGGGCACAAATCCCAAGTTTTGAAATTTCTGACAGATGATTGCTTGAATGGACGCTCGAGTGACTGCTCTAGCAGTTTAGTTTCCAGGTTCTATTATTTTTCAAAAGCCTATCACCCAAAGTAACGCTCGAGTGGTGTCTCGAGCGCTCTTAATGTTAACACTAATTTTCTTAGTTGCGGAAATTCTCAATCTTTCTAACCCAAATATTTACTTGATTTGACTCTAAACATCTGATTTCCATACCAAACCAGCTCTGAGACAACCTTAAACTAAACCCATTATCTTTCTACTTATCTTGAGTTTCTTTTTAAGTTTAAACTTACCAAGATCAACTTTTTCTTGATTTATAAAAAAAGTTAAATCACCAAAACAATTCTTTATAAACAAATAAACTTTTCCCATGAAATCCAACTTAAAAAACAATACGATCAAACATCAAGAACACAAGAAAACATGCAGTTTCTCCAGTTTTAAGGGTTTGCTACTTGCCTTATGATGAACCCAGATTTTTTTTTTAGAAACTTGTGCCCGTTTTTCGAGCTCAACCACACCCCTCTAGACTTCTCCAATTTAGATCTCCACCGTTCAGTTTGAATTCTTCCATGAGTAGAACAAAACCCTAGCTCGCTGTTTGAAGTTGGCTGGTCGGCCATCTCTACAACTCTTTTTCTTTATAATTTCCTCTTTTCTTTTCTCTCCTCTCCTTCTATTTTGTCTCCTATCACTTATGCACGAATTTTCCTCTCCTTCTAACTTATTTTTCAAAACCTAAAACACTATTTAAGCCTCTCTTTTATAGCCTTACTAATAAACCAACTCTAATTAGGTTTAGCTCACTCTAATATACTAAGTGTATTCCCTCTTCTATCCTTCTCCTTAATTTAACTCCTTTAACTCTCTTTTAAGGGATCTCCTAATTAATTTTCGTGCTTAATCTCATTTCTAATTTTAAATTTTAATTAGACTTTTATTATTCACTCCAAAATACCTAAATTTTGGACCCTAAATAATATAATTACCATTAGGCCCTTTTTCCACCCTTTAAGCCTTAATTTCATTATTTTACATCCAACTAAGCTAAGATTTTGTCTAGTTAAATTTGTTGACTTAATAACTAATTATCTTATTTTCTTTCATGAATTTAACAAATTTGAAATGACCAAATTACCCTTTTCTCTTTAAATTCCTATTTTAACCTTTAAATCTTTCTTTAATTCTCATACTATTATATTTTTAAGTATTTTCCTCCAAAATTTATCTCTTAATTATTTATTTTATTTTTAGGAAAATCTAGGGTTTTACAAAATCACGGAACAACAATGTTAGCAAAAACAAAAAAAAACGCTAAATAACAACAACAAGCCTGAAGGTTTTGGAAACAATAACAATGATGACAAGAGCAACAACACTCAAGTCTTTCCACCTTGCCCCTACCGTAAAGAAAGAAAAAAAAACCAATCATCCCCAAAAAAATTGTTGGTGGAGGTCAGATGCAAGATGTCACAAGTGTGGTCAGTTAGGGCATATGGAAAGGATATGCAAGACTCAACAGCAACAAGGAGAAGGTAAGGCTGCTGAGGATCAATTTCAAGAGGAGCAGTTGTTTGTGGTATCATGTTTTGCCACCAACAGCTCCATTGAAAGCTGGCTTATAGATAGTGGTTGTACAAACCACATGACTTATGATTGAGTGTGTAACACCCCGAATCCGATTCAACAACCAAACCTGGAGTGTTAGTAAAAAAAATGGGCCATAAAAATTTATGCCGAATTTAAAACGTTTAATTATATTAGAGTATAATTGGAAGCATATCATATTTAATTCACTTTAATCAAATTAATTTACAATAATAATCTCTTTATTCTGAATTTGTTCTATGGTCATAACCACAATTCTACCCATGAGTACACTACCCCAAATTTGACGATCTCTCCAAGCATATTTGAAAAATAGGGGAAAACCGGAGTGAAATATAAATTTCAACAAGTAGTAAGGTGCATATAATTGAACAGTCTATTTTATGAAATAGTCATGAGGTATAATGATAAATCAAAGCAAAAGTAATAATTCAAGTTCATGTAAACAATTTCAACATAAACTATAAAATATACACAAAACACCACATGTAATATCATAGGACTCATGAAGGAAGATAAGTTTTTGAACAGATACTTTTCATTCGCTACACTACCATGCGACTTATGAGCGAAGCTAGTAAAATCCTCAAACCCGAATCTGAATCTAACAATAGAAGGCCTAGTCATTAACTTATTGCGCACGAAACTCAAGTATCAACAACACAAAAACTAAAATACGGAGTTCGACATGTATCACCCAAGCATGCAGCCCCTGAATCAATACATGGGGATGGCTACTAACCCGCACATATAGGGTACTCACTAGCAACTCAAACATGAATGAGACCCTACAGACATGAAGATCCCCCAATGCAAACTAACATACAAAGAAAGCGCGAGCGCAAATTTGGAGTAATCAACCCAAAATAAATACCCATCCACTATCTAGCTTAGCATATGGATCCATATACAGTTATGCCCGTTAGACACAACTCACACGTATTACAATTTATTCCGTTTACAATTGATTACCAATTCATATGCATATATCCGTAAACTATAATTTCAACTATAATAATTCAAATCAATTATCATAACTCAATTTCAAGTGATATACATGTCTCAATCTCATTAACACGAAATTAAACCCTTTTGAGAAAAACACATTCAAAACCACGAATAATTCTCAAAACCAGATTCCATAAATATTGACACACCCGAAACATAATTATTAAAGGTTTAGACAAGTTATAATTCACACACATGAGCAAAAATAAGATTCCTATGACTTGACTAAAATTTCCCTAATTAACTACTTATTAAGATCCAAATTTCTATAGTTATAACTTAAGGTGTTAAGTTTTATAATTTTTGTTATCTTTCAATTCCAACAGTTCACACAGACCCATATTAAAGATTAAGAGTTAAGTTCTGTCAGTTCCTACACCTCAATTTAACTCCTATACAGGTGCTACAATAATTAAATTACTAGGAAAAATTATTAAACATTAATTTAGATCTAAAATCCCCAAATATTAAAATCTGGCTTAGGTTGTAGAACCCTGGATTTTCCTAATATAAAACAAATAAATAAACTAGAGAGATTTGGAAGTGTAAATAAATTTAAAAAGGAAAAATAGGAATTAACTATGGGAATCTAATTTGTATTATAAGGGAGAATTAGTAGAATTAATATTTAAGTGTGGAAATTAAAGAAAGGGCAATTTGGTCATTTCTAATTAGTCAAATCCATGAAAAGAATAAAATAATTAATTATTAAGTTAAGAAAACTTAATTAGACCAAATATGAGCTTAGTCGGATTTAAATAATGAATTTAAGGTTTAAAAGAAGGAAAAAGGACATAATTGTAATTATGCTTATTTAGGAGCCTTAATTTGAGTAATACGGGAGAAAATTAAGTGTTTAGCTAATATTTAAAATAGGGATGATAAATAGCACGAAAATTAGTAAATTAAGAGTTTCTAATTCTAAGGGATTTAGGGAATAAGATTTCAATGGAGAATTAAGGAAATAGGTGCAAGTGAGAAGGTTGGAAAGTCTCCTAAACCTATTAGAACTTCTAATTAGGAGAGCCTATAAAACGAAGGCTTTAGTTAAGGTTTTGGGTTTCCATTAAGTTAATTATAAGGAGAAAAGAAGAGGGAAAATTCGTACATTGGGCTGGAGAAAAATAGAAAGAGAGATAAAGAGAAGAAAAAGGTCTTTTATGAAGAAGGAGAGTTGCAGAATTCCGGCCAGCCATGTTCGAATTAAGATCTAGAGAGATCCAGCCGTTGGATTGCCCTCAAATTTGGAGGTTATGATCTTGACTCATAGGGCTTCAATTTGAACGGTGGAAATTTTATTTGGAGAAGTCTAAAGTGGTGCGAATAAACTCAAAAAAATTGGTGGACATTTGGGTTTCTTGGAAGAATGATTTCACATGATAAGGCAAGTAGCAAAGCCTTTGAAAACTGGAGAAAATGCATGATTTTCGTATGGTTTAGATGTTTTATCATGGTTTGTTTTGATTCAAATTTTGGTTTTAAAAGTTGAGAGATTTATAAGATGGTTTTGGTTTCATACACTTTTAAAAGAATCAAGAAAATGGTTGATCATAAGGGATTTAATCTAAGTAGGAAACTTTATTTTAAGATATGATTGATGAGAGTAGTTTAGGGTTGTCTTAGAAGTAATTTAGAATGAAGATATAAAGATTAGAATCAATTAGAACTATAAAAAGTAATTTATTTTTGGAAATCAGAAAACCCAGAAAATATAGTGAAATTTGGCCAAACGCCTAAGTGGCCGCTCGAGCGCCAATCACAGGCGCCTTGCCTGTGTATTTTAAAACAGAAATAATAGAAACCAATTCACTCGACGCCCAACAGGACGCTCGAGCACACTCCGAGCGTCTGAAGCAAAATTAACTCAGAAAGGAACGTCCAACAAGCCGCTTGAGCGCCATGTCGAGCGACCTCTGTCAGAAATTTCCAGATTTTGGGTTTATGTGCCCAAATCTATTGTTAATCATCTTTCCTGGAATTCTAAAGTTGTAACACCTGTAATTAGGTTAATTTGAGATGTAGGAAGTGTCAGAATTAAATTTGGGTAAAAGAACATTAAATTAGAATGATGAATGTAAAGATGGAACTTATTGGGATGTTTTAAGGAATATGTGGACTTAACTTAATTTCAATGTAACCTATTTCTAAACTTCACTACAGACCTGAAATACCCTTTGGAAGAATTAAATATCAAAGTTAATGAGTTTTGACATCTTAGGTTCTTAAAAGAAGAAATTTGGACATTGTTGAGCAAATTATTGAGAATAACAACCAACTAGAAGATGAATTTAAGTAAGACTTAATATATTGAACTAGTAAGTTATCTAACACTTGAATATAAGTAATTTAAGAGTGTTCACTTTAATAAATAACTGTTTAGACAATTAATCAAGGAATTGGGCATATTTTGGTAAGATAACATGGTTTTACGGTTTGGAATTGTGTTTTCTATTTAATTTCAGTTCATGAGTCATGTGATGTCATATATGCATGGTTTGGTTTGATGATTGCTTTGAATATTATTATCATGATTTGGTTTTATCGTTATACCTCATGACTTTATTTTTGTAAAGAAATTACACTGTTTTATTTCATGCATCTTGCTACTTATCGAGATTTATATCTCACTCTAATTTTCACTATTTTTCAGGTACTCTTGGTGAGATCGACAAGCATTGGGATAGTATGTAAAAGGGGTAGCCAATAGTTGTGAACTAGTTATGAGTTCAAAAGTAAATTGTAAATGTTAAGATTAATTGTTAATGAATATTAATTTATGTTCCGCATAATAACTCTGATAAAGATATAATTAAAAGTTTTTAAATTATTCTGGAATTTAGTTGCTTTGGCCCACATACAATAACTCTTCGGGGTTGGACAATTGATCTAGAATCGGGGTGTTACATAGGTCACTCGGCAAGGTTGCTTGGGCGACCTATTGAGCACCCATAGAATTCCGGCAGATTTCCCAGATTTTACAATTTTCTGATTTTTGGGTTAATTCATTGGTTTTAATTGTTCTAAATTTATTTCTTATTAACCTAAATCACATCTACAACACCCTAGACTTATTTGTATCAATTAATTGAAATTCATTGGTCATCTTCAAAGATCAAACCTGTACTCATTAATACTTTTATACTTTTCTATCAAGAACATGAAAACTCATCGATGAAAAACAAACGTAACCATGAAACATGTTCTCGTCTAATCAAATCAATCATAAATAAATTGAAACACCAAAACACGTGCAGTTCCTCCAGTTTTCAAGTGAATGCTACTTGCCTTAACATGCAAAAATCTATCTTCTCTTGAATTCGGAATTGAATCCGATTTTCTATTATTTATCGCACCAACCTAGGGTTCTCCAAACAAGATCTCCATCATTCAGATTGTAGTCCTAACAGTCATGAACAAAACCTCTAAATTTGAGATCGATCCAACGGTTGAATCTCTCTCGATCTAACTTTGATGGTTGTTGGTCGGAGGTTTCTGCAACAACTCCTTTCTCTTGTGTTCTTTCTATTTTCCTCTATAACGCCCCAAATTCGGGTTACGTAGGACAACCGTAACTCGTATCCGGTGTTAACTAAAATTCACAGGATCCAAAACAGAGTAAAGGAAAACTTGAAATGATCAAGAATAGATGCTAATACATGACTAACAGATCAACTAGAACCGATTATCATTCCACATTGGATTGATATTATTCACAACTATTACTCACAATATCCAAACAAAGTCTCATAAATCTACAATCAAACGACTCTACTCCACAAAGAAGTCTTCCTCTCAGAACTCGGGATAGCCTGCAAGAATATCTACCCCCAATGAAATCGTCCTCCCGTGATCTGAAAACAAAACCGATAAAAACAAAACACGAGTGAGACTAACGTCCCAGTAAGTAGCACAATGCATGATGCACAACAGATTATGCAACTTGAAGATAGTGAAGTACATGCTAACATATCATACGATCAAATTCTATCAAAATCATGCGAGGAAACAGTTCAAGTATGACAATACAATATCAGAAATAAAGTGTCTTTGCAACATTTGTGGATTAGCGTGTCTGTAAATCGAGATAACCACCCTTAGCCAGTTTGCCACCTCACTACTCGAAGGTCGAAGCCGCGCACGGTCATCGCCCGGAGTGGAGCACCCACGCACGGGCTGGCACAAAACAACCCAATCAACAATAATCATAATACTCACACACCCACACACACACACAAGGAGACCTCACTGATCCCACACGGTGGAAATGCGAATGTGGCCCGAGGTGTTAACTCAACAAGCCAACACTAATACACTATCTAGATTGAACATGGATCCATAACCACCTCTATGGCCACTAGACTCAATACAAACCCATGTTAAACCAATAAACAGTTTATGTAAAACCAATCTCATAAAGGTACCGCTTGCCTATTGCACAAAACCAAATTGTAAGCACCCTATTTTTGCACCATAAAATTGCCCAAGAAGCATATCTTAAACCAGCATATATGTGGGCACGTAAATCAAGGTTTTTATAGTGGACCCGTCTTTTTGAAATAACAAGCCCATAATAAAGAGAATTCTGAGCCGATTCCGATGCACCAAACAATGCTCAAATCGGATCTCAAACGGCTAAGTTATGAATTAAAGAAATAAATGGTAGTTTGGGGATTTTTATAAAACCGAAATTGGATGCCACATGGCAGCCACGTGTATGCCATGGTGGCTGCCATATAACTAAAGGTAAATTAAAATTTTCAGGGTTCTTTTAGTAAATAAGTAAGTTTCCTAATGGGTTTGTTATGCAAATAAATAAATAATTTAATAAAAGTTTTGAGATTAAAAGAAAATAAATAAATATAACAAAGAGAAATGAGTTGGACGAATTGGTCCAACTCATGTTCTCTTGAGATATTAAGACTAAACTTAAAAAAAAATATAAGCCTAAAAAATATGGGACAAAATAGACTTTGACCAAACCTAAATAAATGATGGTGTTTAAAGAGAAGAGGAAGAGTTAGGGGTTTAGGTGTTTAATAGAGGAAGAGGAGGAGCTAGGAGTTTAGGGGTTTAAGAGAGGAAGAGGAGGAGTTAAGGGGTTAGTTGTTTAAGAGAGGAAGAGGAGAAGTTAACTAAATGAGAGGTTTAGGAGAGGAAGAGGAAAGGTTAGGGGTTAAGAAGTTAGGGGTGGGAATCCTCTATAAAAAGGCTTGAAGTTGGAAGCAGAGGGGGAGAGGATCAAAAGAAGAGAGTTCTTAAGAAAAAGCAAAGAGGGAAGTGAGAAAAAGAGGTAGAAGGAGGTTGTGCAAGAGAAAGGAGGGAACATATGGAGTTAAGCACATTAGTTTCCAGGAAATCAACTCCATACCAGGTTTTTTTATTATTTTGTTTATTGATTCTTTAATCAAGTATTTTGTGTTAAGTGTTGTTAAATTGTCAAAAGAAAGTATGATAATACAAAGCATGTCACTGTTATGTTATAGCCGAATGTTTGTTTATTTAGTGTTGCTCAACTATCAAATAAAAAAAATGATATGATAATCATTGTTTTTTTTTTGTTGCTCAATTTATTGTATTTTTATTGTGCGGATTCATTGCCTGAGTTCTGCGTTTTGGTTTGAGAAACCAGCACTCTCGTTTGGTTTCTCAAACCAAAAATCTTTCATTGGTGTTTTGCCTTTATGCATTTTGCTTGGAGAAATCATTTGCTACATGTTTTTTTGCTAAGTGGGGCTATAGGAAAGTGTCTTATTGGAGGAATAGAATCACTTTCTTTGTACAAAAACGTCAAGAGTATCATAACCGTGTGACTATTTGGGTTCCATTTTGTTTGATTAACATATATCAATACCTTGTTTAATCATCTTATTTCAATTATAAATCATTTTAGGAATGGTTTGGATACTTTTTTTGAGGTTATTTGCCTGGATTGGAACCATGAAATAAATAATAAATAAATAAATAAATCATGAAATGATGTGGCTAGGTTAAATAAATAATAATAATAAATAAATAAATAAATTTTATTTTTTGAAAAAACCAAGTACATTGCCCCATGTTGAAATATTTGATTTAGATTTCTTTATTTTGGATTTTTTTATATATGTATTATATTTTGTATAGGATGTAGCATAGCAATCTCCATTCCTCCAATGTTTGTACACATGTGATCATAAAAAAATAAAATAAAAATAAAAGATAAAAAAATTATATACTAGTAAATCAGCCCAAATATTATCCAACTAATTTAAGGGAACCCGCTTCGGTGGAGCAACCCAGGGTGTTCAAGGACTTCCCTGGGTTGTAATTGGGTCACTTATTCGGAATCACTGGTGCAAACCGAAAATCAACAAGGTGTCTACCTGCACCATTTCAGGTAGCGGCGACTCCATAATACATGTAACCTGCTTCTCCACGTGCTCGAGGTGCGCACACATATCGAGTGAAACTCTCGTTCACTTTCCTTTAAATCCCTAGGCCCCACTGCCTTTCGCGATTACTGTAGCTCTCAGCCCCTTTCCAAATCCACAAGAAGCCTCAGCTTCATCATTCAAATTTCAAATCTGAACCAGTTTTTCAAACCGGCAGTTTCGACTTTAAATAACAAATCAACATCAATTTGCATAGAAACTTAAGTATAATCAAATTATATCAAATGTCGAGGTAAACCAGGCAGAAGATGTTTCTAAACTCCTAAAATGGTTCATACATGGTTTAAAATCAATAAAAACTAGTCCCACGGTGAAAAACTGCTTAAGATGCTAAAAATGGAATTTTTCTGGGTCTAGGTGCCTACCCATTTTTTTCTGTACAATGGGCGCCTACCTGACCCCCTGGGCGCCCATACAAAAATCTGCACGATTTAGACTCATTTCAATTCCGATTTTTGATTTTCTTCAAAATCCAACTACAAATGTAACATCTTGTCTGGTAGCTGTGAAGGTGTAGAGCTCACATGGAAAGCTACAGGCATGGATGTGCATATGGTTGGGATCCCACAACGCTCGGGGATGCTATAAGTAACCTTGAGACCCCAAAATTAGTAAGAGGCCTTTTAAGGTACAACACGGGACTAAATCCCCTGGGGACTCCAAAGTTAGGCGTGCTTGGGTGAGAGCACTCTTAGGATGGGTGACCCCCTGGGAAGTTTTCTCGTGATGTTCCTTAAGAACAAATCCGTGAGGGCTCTTTGGGCCCAGAGCGGACAATATCTTGCTGGTTATGGTCGTTACAAATGGTATCAGAGCCTGCCCCGACCGGAAACTGTGCGGGTCCGGCCCAACGTGGGGACGCGTTGTCCCATGGAGGGGAGTATGTAACATCTTGTCCGGTAGCTATGAAGGTGTAGAGCTCACATGGAAAACTACAGGCATGGATGTGCATATGGTTGGGATCCCACAACGCTCGGGGATGCTATAAGTAACCTTAAGACCCCCAAATTAGTAAGAGGCCTTTTAAGGTACAACACGGGACTAAATCCCCTGGGGACTCCAAAGTTAAGCGTGCTCGGGTGAGAGCACTCTTAGGATGGGTGACCCCCTGGGAAGTTTTCTCGTGATGTCCCTTAAGAACAAATCCGTGAGGGGCCTTTGGGCCCAGAGCGGACAATATCTTGCTGGTTATGGGTCTCGGGCGTTACAACAAAGCTCATTTTTCTTCATATCAAACACATCAAATAACATCCTAAACACTCTAAGATCAAAATAAAACAAGTTTTAAACTCTATAACTTTCACAATCCAAATCAAACAATAGAAATTCCAAAAATCGCAGTAAATCACAATAACATGTATATCTCTTTTAAACTTCGATCTCTTCGCGTAGAAATAGTTGGAAAGGTGCTACTTACATGTGAACGCGCGAACCCGCGCTAAAATTTCTCCTTTCCTCTTCTCCTTCTCCTTCTCCTTCTCCCTACCTTTTCTTCCTTTCTCTAACCCTCACGAATGACCTAAATGAAAGAACCTATGATTCTTTCATTAAATATGATATATATATATATATAAATTTTCTTAAACCAATAAACCAAAACCGGTTCGATGAATTGAACCGACCCAAACCAAACCAAACTCAAATCATTTAATCCATTAAACCATTAAACCATCCAACCCCTAAATCAATTAAACCAACCCAATTAAATAATTCTCTCTTCAAGTAAAATAATACAGCTAAACCGAACCAATTAAACCAATTTACACCCAACCTACTAAATTGAACTCAATCACGCAAACCGGTTCACTCGGAATGAACCAATCCAATTAAGCCTAATCCAAATCAACTAAACTCGAACCAAACCAAAACAATTATTTTCTTTAAATTTTGATCTAATTAATCTAATTAAATCCTTTAATCTTTATTTACTCTTAATTAAAAATTCTTAAAATTCCGAGGTCTTACATCCTACCCTCCTACAAAAGAATTTCGTCCTCGAAATTCACATCACAACTTATCACAAAATTTGCAAAATAACTTGAAGAAAATATTATAACTTTACTGTTCTCCTTCCCTACACTTAGACGCATCTGCCTCGGTGAAGGTTGAGAGAAAAATCAAGAAATTCTATCTTAGTTTAACTCACACAATAATTATACAGCACATATATAGTTTAAACTCATTATATCAATATCAATACCCCATTTGTATAAAGTTAAATATTTAGGTAAATGCCGAGCGACCGATGCTCTGTAGTACCCAAATACAACTAAACACAATTGACTCATCATCCATTAATATTATATTTAACATAAGAAACAGGTGGGTGCGCTAGTAATTAAAACAAAATAACATAAGAAACAAGTGGTTGTAAGTGGACAAAAACTAAACTTATATATATATATAATTTCAAAATGAGGATCTACATATATAGTGTCAGCACGCCATTCTTGCACCATAAAATTGTTCAAGAAGCACATCTTAAGCCGACATATATGTGGGCACGTAAATTGAGGTTTTTATAGTGGACCCATCTTTTTGAAATAACAAGCTTATAATAAAGAGAATTCTGAGCCGATTCCGATGCACCAAACCTTGCTCAAATCGGATCTCAAATGGCTAAGTTATGAATAAAAGAAATAAAGGGTAGTTTGGGGATTTTTACAAAACCGAAATTGGATGCCACATGGCAGCCATGTGTACGCCATGGTGGCTGCCATGTAACCAATGATAAATTAAAATTTTGTGGGGTTGTTTTAGTAAATAAGTAAGTTTCCTAATGGGGTTTATTATGCAAATAAATAAAAAATTGTAATAAAAAGTTAAAAGAAAATAATAAAATAATAAAATAATAAAAATAAACAAAGAGAAATGAGTTGGACGAATTGTTCCAACTCATATTCTCTTGAGATATTGAAACTAAGCCTACAAAATATATGCCTAATAAAAATGTGGGACAATATAGACTTTGACCAAACCTAAATGAATGAAGGGTTTAAGAGAGGAATAGAAGGAGTTAGGAGTTTAGGTGTTTAAGAGGAGAAGTTAATAAAATGAGAGGTTTAAAAGAGGAAGAGGAGGACTTAGGAGTTTAGAAGAGGAAGAGGAGGAGTTATGAGTTTAGGTGTTTAAGAGAGGAGTTAGGAGTTTAGGTGTTTAAGAGAGTTAGGAGCTTAGGTGTTTAAGAGGAGAAGTTAAGAAGTTGAATGGGTGAGAATCCTCTATAAAAGGGCTTGAAGTTGGGAGCAAAAAAGGGGAAGAGGATCAAAAGAAGAGAGTTCTTAAGAAAAAGCAAAGAGGGAAGTGAGAAAAAGAGGTAGAAGGAGGTTATGCAAGAGAAAGGAGGGAACATCTGGAGTTGAGCACATCAGTTTCCAGGAAATCGACTCCATACCAGGTTTTTTCATTATTTTGTTTATTGCTTCTTTAATCAAATATTTTTTATGTTGTTAGATTGTCAAATGAAAATAATACAAAGCATGTCACTGTTATGGTAGAATCTGAATTTTTTAGTGTTGTTAAATTGACAAATGAAAGTATAGAAAGCATATCTCTTATCTGGCCGAATCTGTTGAATGAATGGATATGTGGGTTGAATTTTGAGCATTTGATAAACTCGGGTGCCGAATTTGTTATTCTGAAAAGTTAAGGGATTTAAAAAGAACTTATTTTATTTCATGTTTTAGTTCTTTAAAACTTTTTTAATAACTCTAGCTTTCATTTGTTATTTCTTTTATTTCTTTAATTTTTTTTCTTAATTTCCTTTTAGATAATATGCTTAACTAACATGCTTAATTTTTCTTAATTTCTTAATTATTTTTAGATAATATGCTTAATTAACATAATTATAATAATCAAATTTTTATTCTTTTCTTACTTTTTTAGATAATATGCCAAACTAACATATTTATTTATTTTTCTTAATTATTTTTTAGATCATATGCTTAAACATTTGTCACTTTTATAACACCTCTCCTTGCCTCCAAATCCTTGGAAATAAGAGTAAAACAAATATGGAAAATAAAGTGTAATTTTCAATGACCAAATATGATTGAGTTTTTTAACCCATGCTTTGTGTAAATAAATTATCATAAGAAAAAAAAGGAAAAAACATAAGAAAACAATAAAAAAATAAAAGATTAAATGATGTGGCTAGGTTAAATAAAATAAATAAATAAATAATTTTTTTTAAATAACCAAGTACATTGCCCCATGTTGAAATATTTGATTTAGATTTCTTTATTTTGGATTTTTTATGTATGTATTATATTTTGTATAGGATGTAGCATAGCAATCTCCATTCCTCCAATGTTCGTACACATGTGATCATAAAAAAAATAAAAGATAAAAGATAAAAAAAATTATATAATAGTAAATCAGCCCAAATATTATCCAACTAATTTAAGGGAACCCTCTTCGGTGAGGCAACCCAGGGTGTTCAAGGACTTCCCTGGTGTGCGTGCGTCGGAAACGCGGCACGGGGTGATTTCGGAGTCGCCACCGCCTGATGGGGTGCAGGCGGACACCTGGGTGCCTAATCTTGTCTATTTAGGGCTTTTGGGTCTGCGGCTTGAGATTCTAAGTTAGGTCTCGGTTATGGTCTGGGGAAGTCCGTAGACACCCCAGTCCACCTCGTCGGATGACGGGTCCCGTGGGTTCCCCGATTTGAGTCAGCTTTCGGTTCTCTCACCCGATTCCTAATCCGATATGCAAATTGGTTAAGTCTTGTCGGGACCACCTGAGTGGTGTGGGTCCCTTTAATTGATTTTATTTTGCTGGATTTAGGCGATCTGAGTCTGATTGGGTGGGCCCTGTTGGAAGGCCCACGGTGTCCCTGATGGGCTTGGGTAAGCCCATGCGGGCCTTTGTCTAAGCCTAGGAGGCCCTGTGGGCTTTGGTTTAGTGAATTTAATTCTTAACTTGAGGTTCAATTTGAAGTTTTAAGTGATTTCCATGCAAAAGGCGGGACTGCATTGGTTTGCGGGCCCTCGGGTGGGCCCCCAAGATAGTTGCCCAAATATTTTTAGATTTATCTTGTTTAAATTTGCCAAAGTGTTTTGGACATTGGGCTTGGGGCCCATAATCCAGTTTTGGGCTTGAAAGCTCAAATTCCATGAAGTTAGGGCTTGAGCCCTTCACTTGGTCCGGTTAATGGGCTTTGGTGGGCCCGATAGGCCCTAGTCCTTGGTCTCGGCCAAACCACACAATTCAAACATGACATTCCACAAGACAAAATTCGGGTGGGCCGTATCGGGTTTGGCCCGCCCGGTTCAATCAATTCATTTTACCCAACTTGCTTAATTGCATGCTTTTGAGTTTATCGGGCTTGGTGGACCCCATTGGAAGGCCCACTAGTGTACCAAATTGGACCGGTGGTCCAGGTCCCAAGTTAGGTTTCTGGGTGACCCGGAAACCCTGTTGGCTTGCTTGATTTAGTAAAAATCATCACAAAATCCGGCCAAGAACACAAAATCATAAAGATTGCATTTTTTATCATGTATCCGGCCTTGGTTGCCGGATACACACAGGCCCTAGGTGATCCGGCCTGAGTTGCCGGATCACCTTAAAAATCCCCCTTTTTTGGGGTTAGGCCATGGGGGTTGTTTCAAAGGGGTTCCTAGGGGTTTTCCCAAGTCATGTGGGCCCTTCGGCAGGCCCACGCTGGTTCAGATTTGGGAAGGCATCCCCTTGGTCACTTTTTGTGATTTTCCAGCAAAGGTAAGGGTGGCATTGGGGCATGGGCATTGCTGCCCTCCATCTCTTTCTTCTTCTTGATAATTGCAACATCATAATGGGGTTTTAGCACTCCAATTTCCATAGTTTCATGTCATTGATCCTCACACAATTAAAGCCAAACCAACATGCATTTCATGCTAACAAATTAGTCACCAAAACTACGTATTGCAAAACATGGCAAAGCAACAAGGACAGGGGGACAGCAGTTGATATGCAAAGATTAAAGTATAGCCAAGGGGATGAAGGGTGCATGGGAGATGCCTTGGAGGTGCTGTGGTGAGGGTGTGCCCAGAGGGCTAAGCTTAAACATGCAAATAGGTGGTCCACTTGGCAAGGATAGCTACTGGTACAGAGGGTCTAAACATGATCAAAATCAGTAGACCAACAAGAGGAGGGGGGCAAGCATGCTCATGGGGGAGGGTGTTAAATGGAAGGCAAGAACAAGGGACTACTATTGTTTCCAACAGCAGCCACTACATGCTATAAATCCCCACAGAAGCAAATAATAATAAAAAAAACATGTTGCAAACACCAAGGAACAGCAACTAGTATGTGGATTTAATCATACTAGTAAGTGGGCTATAAGCTAAGGGAATAGTGGGGATTGGGGTCATACCAATGGCGGGCAACAATAGCATGTCTATCAATCCATCATTACTAGACAAGGAATGAGAGAGACATTACAGTAAGATAAAAAAACAAAGAAAGAGGAGGAGCTGCTGTTGTCACCAACAGCAACCCATGCATGTCATGACAGTAGGGCCACGGGGTGAGGGAACATGCACATACAGCAGGTTAAGGGGCTAGGTTCGGGGGGAAGCCTAAGCACTTGGATAGGTCTGCTGGGGGCTGGGAATGGCTGCAAGCAATGAGGGCTTGCTGCTGTCCATGACAGTAGCTTGCATGGGTCTTGGGAGCTAATACCAGAGGTGGTTTTAGGCCTCAAGATCTGCTGGGACAGCAGGAAACAGTGAAGGTTTGCTGCTGTCTCCAGCAGCTACCCATCTGGATAATAGTAAAGGGAGCATGACAATGACTCACCAAATGCTAAAAAAGGTACAGCAATCAACAATGATCTGTTATCACCCCAAAAAAGGAAAGGCTCATGCTTGGACAGGTAAAACAGCAAATTGAGAGGGGGTGCGGTCATGCTCATCAATCAACATAGCAGTATTGTAATACCAGGGAATAGAGAGCATGCATCTACGCATAAAAAACAGCAAGTTATAAGGGGTATGGCCAGCATCAAAATACCAAAGAAAACAGTAAAAAAATAAGTGAAAAAAAGAGAAGAAAGGAGAAGGGAAATGGGGACCATTATAGGGGTACATTAGGTGAGACTTAGAAGGAACATGCTCCCTCCCAGAAATGCTTAAAGTGACACCAAGAACAGCAACCTACGACCACTAAAAGTGCGTGAAAAAGTGGAACTCTCATGCTCCCAAGAACTTAACCGTAGACATCTTACCTGCGTAGGACCTCATGCCATGAAAGGGAAACAAATGCATGCTAAAAATAAAATGGAAATGAGCCCATGCAAAGGAGGAAGACAAGAGTAGGAAAGTCATTAGAAAAATCTGATTTTAATATATGAGTAACAAAACATGATTAGGGATCTTACCTGGTGGTTCTTGAGCACTTGTGCAAGGTGGAGACCACTTCTGGAGGTGGCACAGCAGCTGGAGGTTGCTTCTTCTTGCACCAACAGCAACCAGCCCCTCCTTGTTGGAGTGTGGGTGAAGAGGAAGAAGGTAGAAGAAGGGTGGGAGTAGCTTGGGGTGATGTGGGAAGGTGGTGGAGGCAAGGGAGCTCAGGAGAAGGTGGTTCGGATGGTGAAGGAAAGGGGAGAAAAAGGGTGAAAGCCAGCAACCATTGGAAAGGGGGCTGCTGCCCCCCTTTTATAACTTTCTTAATGTATCTGGCCTTGAAGGCCGGATACACTATATCCCCTGTGTATCCTGCCTCTAAGGCCGGATACACTAGGCCTTGTTTGTATCCGGCCTTGAAGTCCGGCTACAAACATAATAATTGCCAAAATTTATTTCCACCGCGAATTTGTCGGGGAATCGACGCGAATCTCGCCGAGCAAATCTTTGTATCCGGCCTTGGAGTCCGGATATAAAGAGGGGCAAGTGTATCCGGTATTAAATGCCGGATACAAATCGACAAATTACGGATTTGCCCCTCGACTTGACCGATTCGACTGATTCGACCGATTTGACACTTTTGGATATCTACGGATTGCCCCTGCGAATTTTGGTTTAGTCCCTGAGATATTTGATGATTTTTGGATATTTGAGATTTAGTCCCTGAGATATTTCGCTGCATTCATCGCCACGTGCGCAGTTTCTTCGCCACGTGTGCAGTTTCTGGTTTTGCTGCACGGAAACTTCGACAGCTCATATCTCCTTCATCCGAACTCCGATTTGAGCAAACTCAATTGCGTTAGACTCGTATCGGAGCCCTCTATTTAATGACATAGGGCTAAGCATTTGGCACGGGATTCGAGGAAAAGTCAACATTTGGCCTTCCCTTAAGTTTGACCGCCCGCAGAACCTTCATCCGGACTCCGATTCCAACAAACTCAGTTGCGTTGGAATTGTGTCGAGATTCCTTATCCAATGGTATAGAGCAAGGTACTTGGCACGGAATTCGAGGAAAAGGCAATTCTCGGCTCTTCCTTAAGTTTGACCGCCCGCAGAACCTTTATCCGAACTCCAATTCCTGCAAACTCAGTTGCGTTGGACTTGTGTCGGGATTCTATATCCATTGAGATAAAGCAAGGTGGCCAATCTCCAGTTGCTCAAAAGGTCAAGTTTCCACCCCTTAGGGTTTGACTTTATATTTAGGGTTTGCATTTCCGGATCTTTCGGAAGCGCAAAAATGAGGTGCTTACAGCTGCCCCTCTTTGCCGGAGTCACCTTGCGGATGAACGGCAAAGAGAAAAAGAATCTCATTTTTGCGCCTGGCATTTCTGTCGACCTGGTTGACGAGCTTAGTCCTTTGAAATTTTTACTTTGGGAGGGAAGCAGCCAAATCATGTGGCGTCACTCCCTGGCTTCAGAGTTTCCTCACCCTTTGCTTTTCGGGTTTTTGTAGGGCAACTCTTCAGCAATTGATTTAAGTTTTGAAAGAGATTAGACTGGACTTGAGCTCGCGAACCTGTTTCGGCGTTGATGCCAAACACTTGACAATTAAAGTTTTTAGGAGACTTCAGACTTTTGATCTCTTCCTTTTTTTTTAGGGATTTGATGGCCAAGGGTTGGCTTAAGGATGCGGACCAAATGGAGAAAGGAGGAAGGAATAGTGGAGGAGGAGTTGCTGTTGGTGAGGAGGTGCTTCCAGCGCTGTCCAGTGCCTCAAGGGAGCTCACACACCTGCTCTACTCTATTTACAAAAGTGTGAAATCAAAAATTACAAAAGGGCCATCTTACCCGATGGTTCTTCATTTTGCCTTCTTCTTCATGTCTTGATTCTCTATCATTTCCAGGAATGGGAACAACTTGTTCGGCTTTGTGGAGACACTCTGCTCTGGGGACTCTGTGTCCTTCTGCATTGGGAGATGCTTTACTCCTTGAGGACACATTCCTGTGTCATTTAGATGTGGGAGGTGCCTTGCTCCTTAGGGATTTCAAAAGTGGGAGTCGCCTTGCTCCCTAGGTACTTCAAATGTGGGAGTCCCCTTGCTCCTTAGGGATACATTTCCGTGTCATTCAGATGTGGGAGACGCCTTGCTCCTTGGGGATTTCAAAAGTGGGAGTCGCCTTGCTCCTTAGGTACTTCAAATGTGGGAGTCGCCTTGCTCCTTAGGGACACATTTCCGTGTCATTCAGATGTGGGAGATGCCTTGCTCCTTGGGGATTTCAAAAGTGGGAGTCGCCTTGCTCCTTAGGGACACATTTCCGTGTCATTCCAATGGTGGGAGATGCCTTGCTCCTTTAGTTTTGGAGTCGCCTTGCTCCAGGGACACCTTGCCCTTTCGGTTTTGAGAGACACCTTGCTCTCGGTGGTTGGGAGACACCTTGCTCCATTTAGTTTTGGAGTCGCCTTGCTCCAGGGACGCCTTGCCCTTTCAGTTTTGAGAGACACCTTGCTCTCGGTGGTTGGGAGACACCTTGCTCAATTTAGTTTTGGAGTCGCCTTGCTCCAGGGACGCCTTGCCCTTTCAGTTTTGAGAGACACCTTGCTCTCTATAATTGACAGACACCTTGCTCCAGGGACGCTTTGCCCTTTTAGTCTTGAGAGACGCCTTGCTCTCGGTAGTTGGGAGATACCTTGCTCCTGCTGCCTTTAATTTTGGGAGGCTTCTTGCTCCATTAGGGTTGGGAGGCACCTTGCTCCTTCTGTCTTCAAATTTTGGAGGCTTCTTGCTCCATTAGGGTTGGGAGGCACCTTGCTCCTTCTGTCTTCAAATTCTTGGAGGCTCTTTGCTCCATTCTATCTTCAAATTTTGGAGGCTTCTTGCTCCTTAAGGTTGGGAGACACCTTGCTCCTGCTGTCTTTAATTCTTGGAGGCACCTTGCTCCATTAGGGTTGGGAGGCTTCTTGCTCCATTCTGTCTCCAATTTTTGGAGGCTTCTTGTTCCATTCTGTCTTTAAATTTTGGAGGCTTCTTGCTCTGTCAAGGTTGGGAGGCACCTTGCTCCTTCTGTCTTCAAATTCTTGGAGGCTCTTTGCTCCATTCTATCTTCAAATTTTGGAGGCTTCTTGCTCCTTAAGGTTGGGAGACAACTTGCTCCTGCTGTCTTTAATTCTTGGAGGCACCTTGCTCCATTCTGTCTTTGTTCATTACTTATTCTGACTTGGTTATTTCTTTTTCCTTCTTGACTGCATTCAAAGTTGCCTCCACCAATCTCTGACTTATTCGCCGGTGGCTTTGGCTTCACAAACTTGGTCAACCAGTATGTGAATACACTGTGATGACTCTTTCTGCGTTCCATATGTGAGAATACATGGTGACGATTCTTTTCTCCATCCGACGTGTGAGATTCGCTGTGATGCCTTCTTCTGTCTATTTCAGGTTTTGGTTGGTACCTGGAAAAATTCATGTAAAATTCATTCAATCGGAATTTATTTATCAAAATTATATGCAAGCTCAAGCAATTTTTCTTTGATTGAAATCTCTTGGGGATTCCTCAAGTGTTTGGATTTTTCCCTCTCAGGTGGGTCCATTGGCAGGACCAGTAATCTTTGGGTCAATTACCTGACACTCTCATTTAGACTTAGGAAGTTATGCCTCCCGGCACTCCCTGTAAGGGTTTCAACATTTTTTTTTCCTTCAAATGGCATGCCCCATGTAGGGACGAAGGGGATTGTTTTGGTTCAGGGGATTTCTTTGGCATTGCCCCGCCCTGGCTTTTCCTTGATCTCTCTCTTTTTTCTTTTTCCCACCCTTGGTTAGGGGTTGTGGAATGTTTTTCTCATTGGCTCCCTCATTCGGGTTAGGTGCCTTTCCCCAGTCCGAGAGCCCTGTCAAATTCCACGGATCATGATCCAATGATCAGAGAGGACTTATTAGTAGGACGAAATTTAGGCTTTGGTTCCAGTGTTTAGAAATGAAGGATAAACAGGCTCAAACCCTATATAGCTTCACTCTATGGGTAACCATTATGTCTAGCCAAAGTTCTTTTCTATTTTTTTTCGGTTCTTTCATTGCCAGTTTGTCCAAGATTCAATGTTACATTCTCTGTAATCAGAAAGGGCTTCATAGTAGGACGAAATGTAGGCTGGGTTCACGGGTCTAGAAGAAGTGATATGAAGGCTCAAAATTGATGAATGGGGTAAGAGCCATGTGCTGTCCACCTTTTTTGTTAGGGCTTGCTTCACCTTTGTTCCTGCGACTTTACACTCAACTTTGATTAGCTTATTCTCCTTTTTCCATCTTTGTTCTTTTCTTTCTTTCCCTTCCTTCTTGGGTCTTTTGCCCCAATCCTTGATTCTTGCTCACGGGGTTTGCCCCGGCTTTTGTTTTCTTCTTTTTTTTTTCTTTCTTCTTTTTTTTTTCATTCAAGGGATTGCCTCAGTCCTTTCTTCGAATTCTTGCTCTCTGGGGTTCTCCCCATTCCTCCTTCTTGTCCCTTTTGTTCTTAGGGTGCTTTTCGCTTTGCCCTATCTTCGTCTTCATCCTTTTGTGTCTCCAATTACACGAAGCTTCATGCCCCAGTTTTGAAGACAAGACATGGTAGGGTTAATGAAGGAATTGTTAGGCTCAAAGGGTTTTGCAAGGGTTTCATCTTGTGTCAGATGATTTTTGGAGAAGATCAAGGATGGCCTTCCATCCTTTCACAGAGAATGTAACACTTAATTATTTTTGCACCATTAACTGGTTCAAGAACCATTTTGTTCTTTGTTCATTTTGTTTTTGTTGTTTTTTTTTCTTTTGCTTTTTGACTTTACCCCAGTTTGGGGTGGCTAGACATAACGTGGGTTAGAAATGAAACGATCAAGCTCAACACGTTTAACTAGCGGAATTTATTCGAAGTATCTTAGCCGAAAAATGGCCTCTCATCATTTCATCGAGATCATTGATCCTGGATCATGTTAGTGACCTTAGACTGGTATGGGGCACCTTGCCCTCTTTTTTTCTCATATCATAACTTGCCCCTTGTGTTTGGCATGGAAGGGTTCAAATGTGGTGCTGGCGGGGGATCTTTTGGCCATGTCGACCCATACAGTTTGTGCCGTTTAGCACATTTCGTTTGTCCAATTTGATTGTCCAGGTTTGTCTCGAAATTACGGTCATGCCTTGGTGTGGTCCAACACTTCAATGATTTCCCAAAACATGCTATCAAGTTCAGAATTTAAACGAAAAGAAAGCATAAGCAAAACAGAACATCAAACTATACAAAAGGGGGTCCAATGTAATTGGCGTTCTTGGAATTTAGTTGCATGCCACGGAAGGGAGCTTTCAAGTGTTCTTCCCATCATCATCCTCTCCTTCTTGCGGGGAGATGGCTGGTTCGGATGTCTGAATCTGCGCTAACACATCAGAGATGTCTCATCCTTCGGTGGACCTTGGTTTCTCGAGCATTTCCTTCAAGAATCCTTGATCGATCAGATCTTGAATGTCGTGCCGCAGATCCCAACACCGGCTTGTGTGGTGCCCTGGAGCACCAGAATGGTACTCACACCATTCCGCGGCGTTGTAGCTTCTAGCATCGATCAACCGCTTGTTCGGGGGCCTAATTTGCAAATGCCTCTCCTTCAATAGGGTTGGTAGCAACTCCGCCGGTGTGTATGGTAAAGGGGTAAAAACCCTCCTCATTCTAGCTTCCATTTCTTCTTTTGTCCTCCTTGGGGGACCCTCCGAATGATCCCTCACTTTGTCTGGCTTCCCTTTGCCATGGTAGTCATTCAGCTTCTTCGTGAGGTGGAGAACGCCTGCCGCGGCGGCTTTCCCTTTCTCCCTTTGCACTCGACCATCTGCTAATGTGGGTGGAAGGCTTACTTCTTGTCTATTCAGGGGTCTCTTTCCTTTCAGGCTTTCAATTTCTTCTTCAAGAACCCTGACTTTGGATCGCAGCTCGAAATTTCCTTCCCCTAACACTTCCAGGCATTTGCTCCATGTCTCTTCCTTGATTGTTATTGTCCGTAGTAGGCTCTGTAGAGATGCCACTATGCTGGTTATTTGCTGGGCTTCATCATGATTTGCCTCGGAGGTACGGTCCATGCTGATTGTTGAAGGGAGTTCCTTGTAGTAGAAACAAGCATTAGGAGCCAGGATACATGATATGAAATGCCAAGATGCTTGATGATGCTGATGATTTCAATTAATTTTTCTTTTTTTTTTTTAATCCGACGGAGGATCAATTTTGAGTCCCCCGGCTTCAAGAAGATCTTGGACTGCATGCCGAAGGCCCCAACATCCATCAGTATCGTGGCCTTGCGCGCCCATGTGGTACTCACAGCTCTTGTTTGGATCATAGCCCTTCATTTTTGGTGCCTTAGGATTTGGCATCGCCAGTTGCAGGTGTCCCTCTCTCAGGAGCGTTGGTAACAACTCAGCCAGCGTGTACGGAAGTGGAGTGAACTCCCGGTTCTTTCTTTCCTCCTTGGTGAGATGGCTCCTGAGGCGAGACGCGGCATTGTTAGTGGAGGGGAGGCTCACGCTTCTTGAGGAAGGGATGTGAAACGGCGCTGAAGGTTGTACACGGTTGACTGCACTTACGTCGTCGTCGTTCTCTTGTCTCATGCCACTTGAGATTGTTCCATGCAACAAACTCGTCATGGGGCCTCCGAGCTTCTCCATTTTAATCGCATCTTCAATTCTTTCTGCTGCCATGATTAGGTCAGTAAAGCTTGTAGTGCACTGTCCCAATAGCATTGTGAAGTATGGTTGTCCCAACGAGGATATGAATAGGGGAGTCCACTCTTGTTCGAGAAGAGGGGGTTGCACCAAGTTTGCCAGTTCAATCCACCTCTTAGCATAGTCTTTCACAGATTCGCAGTTTCTCTTTGACAGTCTCTGCAGTTCGGTCCTGGTCCGAACCACTTGGCTATTTAAG
Source organism: Buxus sempervirens (assembly GCA_947561395.2). NCBI lineage: Eukaryota > Viridiplantae > Streptophyta > Magnoliopsida > Buxales > Buxaceae > Buxus > Buxus sempervirens. The sequence goes on along the minus strand of OX387194.1, from coordinate 15,887,952 downwards.
TGGTACCGCTGAATGAACACGGCGGCGAGGTCATTCCATGCCTTAACCTTCTGCTTATCCAGACTTAAGAACCATGCGTATGCTGCCCCAGTTAGAGATCTTTGGAAGAATTGAACCATAATCTTCTCATCCTTTGCATATTGGCACATGTCGCCAACATAGGATTGCAAGTGGTTCAATGGGCAGCCTGTGCCTTCGAACTGGTGCAGTTCAGGGCATCTGAACTTGGTTGGGAACTGGATATCCGAGAAGAAGCAAAGACTTTCTAGCGTAGCCTCGTTCCGAACAGTGCTTGGTTGAAGCTGCTTCAAAAGGTCCTCACGTATGGCGGCCATCTGTGCCCTGCTATCTTCCTTTATTGCCGCCAGCTGCAGCATGTGATCCTCTTTGATTGTTGCCAATCTTTCCTCTAGCCGGGCTTCCCGTGCCCTATTCCAGTCTAGCTCTTCCTGTCTCAGTTGGATAGGCACAAACGGCTCTTGCTGTGGAGGAGGGATAGGAACTGGAGTGTCTTGTGGCGGCGGATGCCCTGCCCTGGGTACTGGCTGAGGTGGTTGCCCCTGCGGGATTTCTGGCATTCGAATCCCTGTGGCATGTATCATGGCCGCCTGTGGGCTTGGATCCGTTATGGCCGGTTGTTCTTTGGCCCTTTGCTGTGATGATGATGGAATTGGGGCCTCGGAAGAATTCATTGCAGTCCTCTCTTACTGTGAAGGCCGGGTTACGAATGGTGCTCTAAATGTGAATTATCTAAACTGTACCTGATTAAGAGAAATTTTGATCAGTTCCTTCCTTAATTATGAATGAAGTGTCGTGTGTGACGAGATCATTACACTGAGCGGTGCTTTTGTGCCGTGCTTGGCGAAAACTAATATGATGCGGCTCATGCATAAAAACCACGACTTGACAAAACAATATTGTGAAGAAAGTGTGACAATGCACCGGTTGATCGGAGAACCCCTAGGATGTGAAGTTTAAACCTTGTAATATGGTATTTCAGAGATTTGAAGCTCTGGAGGCCCTGCCGTACCTGGCAGTTTTCAAAAAGTGTGCAACATGTGCTTTATGCGTGGAAATCCTTGAAAAAAGGTTGCGAGGACTAAACCTCAAACTTCATGTCTTGGTCAACAGCGATTGTAAAATCCTTTAAAATCATGCAATGGCAAATTAATTATAAAGATCGGAAAATGCATTTTGGACAGCCCGCATCATGCCATGACTAGCATGGAGAATGTACGCCAAAAGTGATTTAATTTTTGTCTATATGGCTAGCCCAATATGCCACAGATGACGGTTTATTGTGCGTCACCAGAGACGGTGTTTAGGTCATGGAAGACGATTCAATGTAGGCCTGGAGGCCACTTTATTGTGTGCTTTGAAAAAGCAACTCTGATGTGCGCCTTGGGAGGCGGCTTGATGTACGCTCGCAAGCGATTTGATGTACGCCCAAAGGCGATTTAATGTACGTCCGAAGGCGATTTTGGTTTAGGAAATTCTTTTGTGCACTTCTGAAAGCGGTTTGGCCAAAAACATTTGTGCAAATGATCTCGGAGTGCGTGTACTTAATATATAAACAGGCATGTACATAAACAAAATGAACTCAAATCCTATTACCATCTAGCAAATCTATGTTATTAAACAATCATAAAAAACACCCAAAAGTGTGTGCACAGTCCTAAAAAAATGGTTGGTGCCTATCAAGGCACGACTCCTAGACATACTTGTGTAAGGAAGCATGTCCAAGTCCCGACTGGCCTTTTGTCTTTCATCTGCTTTCGGTGTCGGACCACAGCGAAAATTACAACTTGCCATCGAGGGCGAATTTTTACAAGATATTTACAAAAACTGCAAAGATTTCATCCTTAAGGCTGTTGGGAGCCAAAAGGGAGGATACAAATTGCTTTCAAAGCGGGTAGACTAAAAAATTCCTAGATCTAGGGTTTAGTGCCTATGTTCTGATCTAGCATGCTTTCATCTGTCTGTCTGATCTGGCCGGCTTTCGTCTGCTTTAAAAGACCAATCTAGACTTAAAGTGCTCCCAACGGACTCTAATGGGTCAAGACCCATAGCATACAAGACTCCATGCATGGATCTGGGGTGGTTCCCCTGATCAAAATTAGGTGAGCTTCCTAAAATAGGGCTGAGGTCGCCCATGATCTAGGGTTTACTCAATTTGATGCAAAAGGTGGGGGTTGCTGCCCCTAATGGACTCTGGATTTTATTCCGATTGTACTCCTCTCATATTCACCATTCACAACATTCTCACCCTCGCATGCTCAGCGCGTAGTTTACTCAGAAACGTTAGGTGGGGAAGGATACCCAGCCCGAGACATAAGCCTACAAGGGTCTGGACTAGTACTGGATCCTCGCGTGCCACGGCAAGAAACCAGTGGTGCTAATGGACTCCAGAAAACTGGGGGGATAGGTTTACCCTGCTTTCCCCAGCAAGCCACGGGAGCGTAGGTGCTAATACCATCCCAAAGATCAGTTCATAGGAATAAGAAGGGTAAGCTGCTAGAGAGGTCTAAGTTTTGGTAAAGAAGTTGCAATAACCGATTCACTCATGCATTCAGAGTCGGATCATCCACGCAGCCTCCCTCATGCGTGTCACCCCACGCAGTTTATCACACAAGAACGGAAAATAAAAATCCATCCACGGTGTGGTGGTGTGCCCGTGTGTGCAGTTGGGCTGCGTGCTGTGTCTACACGGGTGAATTTTGTCTGGATTTTGTTGATAAAGGGATTGTTATCGTCTCGTATAGTAAGGTGCAGAATTGGCACGCAATACGAGGCTCCGGGAGAGTCCCCAGGTAAGTGGGGGGTCACAAGGGACCGCTTAAATCCCACTTGCCTTAGGCAATTATCGCGTCCCTTTGACAGGACTCCCCAGAACGCGTATTCACGCGTATTCTGTATCTTACGAAACGAGGTAGTAAGAAACCCTAAATATCGACTAAATCCCTCTTAAGCTGACTCAATCTAACCAGGGTCCTACTGGGTTGAGAAGTCCCCAGTGGAGTCGCCAGGCTGTGCGTGCGTCGGAAACGCGGCACGGGGTGATTTCGGAGTCGCCACCGCCTGATGGGGTGCAGGCGGACACCTGGGTGCCTAATCTTGTCTATTTAGGGCTTTTGGGTCTGCGGCTTGAGATTCTAAGTTAGGTCTCGGTTATGGTCTGCGGAAGTCCGTAGACACCCCAGTCCACCCCGTCGGATGACGGGTCCCGTGGGTTCCCTGATTTGAGATTCTAAGTTAGGTCTGGCATATTTTCTTAATTTCCTTTTAGATAATATGCTTAACTAACATGCTTAATTTTTCTTAATTTCTTAATTATTTTTAGATAATATGCTTAATTAACATAATTATAATAATCAAATTTTTATTCTTTTCTTACTTTTTTAGATAATATGCCAAACTACATATTTATTTATTTTTCTTAATTATTTTTTAGATCATGTGCTTAAACATTTGTCACTTTTATAACACCTCTCCTTGCCTCCAAATCCTTGGAAATAAGAGTAAAACAAATATGGAAAATAAAGTGTAATTTTTAATGACCAAATATGATTGAGTTTTTTAACCCATGCTTTGTGTAAATAAATTATCATAAGAAAAAAAAGGAAAGAACATAAGAAAACAATAAAAAAAATAAAAGATTAAATGATGTGGCTAGGTTAAATAAAATAAATAAATAAATAAATAATTTTTTTTTAAATAACCAAGTACATTGCCCCATGTTGAAATATTTGATTTAGATTTCTTTATTTTGGATTTTTTATATATGTATTATATTTTGTATAGGATGTAGCATAGCAATCTCCATTCCTCCAATGTTCGTACACATGTGATCATAAAAAAAAAAAAAAGATAAAAGATAAAAAAAAATTATATAATAGTAAATCAGCCCAAATATTATCCAACTAATTTAAGGGAACCCGCTTCGGTGAGGCAACCCAGGGTGTTCAAGGACTTCCCTGGTGTGCGTGCGTCAGAAACGTGGCACGGGGTGATTTCGGAGTCGCCACCGCCTGATGGGGTGCAGGCGGACACCTGGGTGCCTAATCTTGTCTATTTAGGGCTTTTGGGTCTGCGGCTTGAGATTCTAAGTTAGGTCTCGGTTATGGTCTGGGGAAGTCCGTAGACACCCCAGTCCACCCCGTCAGATGACGGGTCCCGTGGGTTCCCTGATTTGAGTCAGCTTTCGGTTCTCTCACCCGATTCCTAATCCGATATGCAAATTGGTTAAGTCTTGTCGGGACCACCTGAGTGGTGTGGGTCCCTTTAATTGATTTTATCTTGCTGGATTTAGGCGATCTGAGTCTGATTGGGTGGGCCCTGTTGGAAGGCCCACGGTGTCCCTGATGGGCTTGGGTAAGCCCATGCGGGCCTTTGTCTAAGCCTAGGAGGCCCTGTGGGCTTTGGTTTAGTGAATTTAGTTCTTAACTTGAGGTTCAATTTGAAGTTTTAAGTGATTTCCATGCAAAAGGCGGGACTGCATTGGTTTGCGGGCCCTCGGGTGGGCCCCCAAGATAGTTGCCCAAATATTTTTAGATTTATCTTGTTTAAATTTGCCAAAGTGTTTTGGACATTGGGCTTGGGGCCCATAATCCAGTTTTGGGCTTGAAAGCTCAAATTCCATGAAGTTAGGGCTTGAGCCCTTCACTTGGTCCGGTTAATGGGCTTTGGTGGGCCCGATAGGCCCTAGTCCTTGGTCTCGGCCAAACCACACAATTCAAACATGACATTCCACAAGACAAAATTCGGGTGGGCCGTATCGGGTTTGGCCCGCCCGGTTCAATCAATTCATTTTACCCAACTTGCTTAATTGCATGCTTTTGAGTTTATCGGGCTTGGTGGACCCCATTGGAAGGCCCACTAGTGTACCAAATTGGACCGGTGGTCCAGGTCCCAAGTTGGGTTTCCGGGTGACCCGGAAACCCTGTTGGCTTGCTTGATTTAGTAAAAATCATCACAAAATCCGGCCAAGAACACAAAATCATAAAGATTGCATTTTTTATCATGTATCCGGCCTTGGTTGCCGGATACACACATGCCCTAGGTGATCCGGCCTGAGTTGCCGGATCACCTTAAAAATCCCCCTTTTTTGGGGTTAGGCCATGGGGGTTGTTTCAAAGGGGTTCCTAGGGGTTTTCCCAAGTCATGTGGGCCCTTCGGCAGGCCCACGCTGGTTCAGATTTGGGAAGGCATCCCCTTGGTCACTTTTTGTGATTTTCCAGCAAAGGTAAGGGTGGAATTGGGGCATGGGAATTGCTGTCCTCCATCTCTTTCTTCTTCTTGATAATTGCAACATCACAATGGGGTTTTAGCATTCCAATTTCCATAGTTTCATGTCATTGATCCTCATACAATTAAAGCCAAACCAACATGCATTTCATGCTAACAAATTAGTCACCAAAACTACGTATTGCAAAACATGGCAAAGCAACAAGGACAGGGGGACAGCAGTTGATATGCAAAGATTAAAGTATAGCCAAGGGGATGAAGGGTGCATGGGAGATGCCTTGGAGGTGCTGTGGTGAGGGTGTGCCCAGAGGGCTAAGCTTAAACATGCAAATAGGTGGTCCACTTGGCAAGGATAGCTACTGGTACAGAGGGTCTAAACATGATCAAAATCAGTAGACCAACAAGAGGAGGGGGGCAAGCATGCTCATGGGGGAGGGTGTTAAATGGAAGGCAAGAACAAGGGACTACTATTGTTGCCAACAGCAGCCACTACATGATATAAATCCCCACAGAAGCTAATAATAATAAAAAAAACATGTTGCAAACACCAAGGAACAGCAACTAGTATGTGGATTTAATCATACTAGTAAGTGGGCTATAAGCTAAGGGAATAGTGGGGATTGGGGTCATACCAATGGCGGGCAACAATAGCATGTCTATCAATCCATCATTAACTAGACAAGGAATGAGAGAGACATTACAGTAAGATAAAAAAACAAAGAAAGAGGAGGAGCTGCTGTTGTCACCAACAGCAACCCATGCATGTCATGACAGTAGGGCCACAGGGTGAGGGAACATGCACATACAGTAGGTTAAGGGGCTAGGTTCGGGGGGAAGCCTAAGCACTTGGATAGGTCTGCTGGGGGCTGGGAATGGCTGCAAGCAATGAGGGCTTGCTGCTGTCCATGACAGTAGCTTGCATGGGTCTTGGGAGCTAATACCAGAGGTGGTTTTAGGCCTCAAGATCTACTGGGACAGCAGGAAACAGTGAAGGTTTGCTGCTGTCTCCAGCAGCTACCCATCTGGATAATAGTAAAGGGAGCATGACAATGACTCACCAAATGCTAAAAAAGGTACTACAATCAACAATGATCTGTTATCACCCCAAAAAAGGAAAGGCTCATGCTTGGAAAGGTAAAACAGCAAATTGAGAGGGGGTGGGGTCATGCTCATCAATCAACATAGCAGTATTGTAATACCAGGGAATAGAGAGCATGCATCTACGCATAAAAAACAGCAAGTTATAAGGGGTATGGCCAGCATCAAAATACCAAAGGAAACAGTAAAAAAAGAAGTGAAAAAAGAGAAGAAAGGAGAAGGGAAATGGGGACCATTATAGGGGTACATTAGGTGAGACTTAGAAGGAACATGCTCCCTCCCAGAAATGCTTAAAGTGACACCAAGAACAGCAACCTACGACCACTAAAAGTGCGTGAAAAGGTGGAACTCTCATACTCCCAAGAACTTAACCGTAGACATCTTACCTGCGTAGGACCTCATGCCATGAAAGGGAAACAAATGCATGCTAAAAATAAAATGGAAATGAGCCCATGCAAAGGAGGAAGACAAGAGTAGGAAAGTCATTAGAAAAATCTGATTTTAATATATGAGTAACAAAACATGATTAGGGATCTTACCTGGTGGTTCTTGAGCACTTGTGCAAGGTGGAGACCACTTCTGGAGGTGGCACAGCAGCTGGAGGTTGCTTCTTCTTGCACCAACAGCAACCAGCCCCTCCTTGTTGGAGTGTGGGTGAAGAGGAAGAAGGTAGAAGAAGGGTGGGAGTAGCTTGGGGTGATGTGGGAAGGTGGTGGAGGCAAGGGAGCTCAGGAGAAGGTGGTTCGGATGGTGAAGGAAAGGGGAGAAAAAGGGTGAAAGCCAGCAACCATTGGAAAGGGGGCTGCTGCCCCCCTTTTATAACTTTCTTAATGTATCTGGCCTTGAAGGCCGGATACACTATATCCCCTGTGTATCCTGCCTCTAAGGCCGGATACACTAGGCCTTGTTTGTATCCGGCCTTGAAGTCCGGCTACAAACATAATAATTGCCAAAATTTATTTCCACCGCGAATTTGTCGGGGAATCGACGCGAATCTCGCCGAGCAAATCTTTGTATCCGGCCTTGGAGTCCGGATATAAAGAGGGGCAAGTGTATCCGGTATTAAATGCCGGATACAAATCGACAAATTACGGATTTGCCCCTCGACTTGACCGATTCGACCGATTTGACACTTTTGGATATCTACGGATTGCCCCTGCGAATTTTGGTTTAGTCCCTGAGATATTTGATGATTTTTGGATATTTGAGATTTAGTCCCTGAGATATTTCGCTGCATTCATCGCCACGTGCGCAGTTTCTTCGCCACTTGTGCAGTTTCCGGTTTTGCTGCACGGAAACTTCGACAGCTCATATCTCCTTCATCCGAACTTCGATTTGAGCAAACTCAATTGCGTTAGACTCGTATCGGAGCCCTCTATTTAATGACATAGGGCTAAGCATTTGGCACGGGATTTGAGGAAAAGTCAACATTTGGCCTTCCCTTAAGTTTGACCGCCCGCAGAACCTTCATCCGGACTCCGATTCCAACAAACTCAGTTGCGTTGGAATCGTGTCGAGATTCCTTATACAATGGTATAGAGCAAGGTACTTGGCACGGAATTCAAGGAAAAGTCAACTCTCGGCTCTTCCTTAAGTTTGACCGCCCGCAGAACCTTTATCCGAACTCCGATTCCTGCAAACTCAGTTGCGTTGGACTTGTGTAGGGATTCTCTATCCATTGAGATAAAGCAAGGTGGCCAATCACCAGTTGCTCAAAAGGTCAAGTTTCCACCCCTTAGGGTTTGACTTTATATTTAGGGTTTGAATTTCAGGATCTTTCGGGAGCGCAAAAATGAGGTGCTTACACCTGGGTTGTAATTGGGTCACTCATTTGGAATCTGGTTCAGACCAAAAGTCAACAAGGTGTCTACCTACGCCATTTCAGGTAGTGGTGACTCCATTAAACATGTAACCCGCGTTTTCCGCGTGCCCGAGGTGCGCACAAATAGTTCCACCAAGTTTTATACACAGACACACACACAGTATATACAGAATCCAAAAAGGTATACAACTAAACAAAAAAATGCCTTCTAGTCCTAGCCTGGATAATAGTAATCCTCCGGACAATAACTATCCGGATCAGTACCCCTCTCTACTCCGGCTCGTACTCGCTCCACAGCGTGTTCTCCAACCAACTGTGGGGCCTGATGCTCCTCCTTCTGTGCATCAATAGCAAAGACTCTAGTTTGCTGTGCCGGTGGGGCCGACGCAGGTTGTCTCTGTCCAGTCCTAGGTGGTGCACTTCTATCTCCACCTCGTAGCACCCAAGCCTGCTACCTCTGCTCAGTAGGTGTTGATTGTACTGGCCTCTCAGCACTTCTTTGTGACAAAAATCCAAATGGGATCTAGGCCTCCCTTTGCTGCACAAGTCTAGTCTCAGTCTGTAAAAGCTGATACGTAGTTGGGTAGGAGCACTCTACTACACGATGTCCTCTTTGGCCACACCGGTAGCAAGTACCAGGCGGGGCGAAGCATGGCCCTGGAACATACATCCGGCCACAGCTACGACATCCATCTCTCGGCTGCCTATCTCCCTGACTCTCCACTCTTGGCCTCTTGTCCCTTCCAGGGACATCCCCCTGCTCAATACCAAATCTGGTGGGTACTCGGGCTCTGCTAGTCTCAACTTTGCGTCTGCAGCAACCTGTCAGCTCTCTCTGCCCTCCAGGCTAACTCATCAAACTGGGTGCATAAAAATACTGACACCCGATCCTGTATCTCAAGCCTCAAGCCCTCCTCGAAGTGTTGTATTCTCTGTTCCTCATTCGCCACAATATGAGGCGCAAATTTGGACAGCTCCTTAAATTTCGCCTCGTACTGGGCTACTGTAAGTTCGCCCTGAGAGATATGCATAAACTCTCTCGCCTTACTCAGGCGGAACTCAGCTGAGAAATATCTGCCGTAGAACAGCTCTCTAAACTGCCCCCAAGCCATCTAGACATCTGGGGCCTCCCTCCTTAGGACACTCTGTCACCAATGATAGGCCTCTCCCTCCATCATGAAGGTAGCAAGCCTAACTCAGCTCTCCTCCGAACACTGCATCACGTCTAGGATCCTCTCGATCCTCTGTATCCAACTCTCCACCTCCAAAGGATCCTGCACTCCTCTAAATGTAGGAGGTCCCATCTTCTGGAACTGCTCCAACTCTCTAAGGTGCTGCTGTCTCTCAATACGACCCATATGCACCTCTCCATCATTCGAAACTACTTCTCTTTCTCTCTCTATATACTTTCCAAATGTGGGAGCTACCTTTTTCTCCTTTTTCTTTTCTCTATATAACTTTAATAGAAGAAACCCTAAACTTGCTTTAATGACTTGCTTAAATAGACTAACCCAATAGGAGTCAAATTAAGATTAGGAAACCTTCTAATTAATTCCTTATTTCTCTCCTTCTAATTCTCTTTTTAGCACATTACCTATTAAGTCCCTTACTAAATAAACTCCTACTTTTAACAAATTTTCGTCCATATTTTATATCTATTTCTAAATATTACCTAAACACCCTATTAAGTCACTTTTTCTCCAAATTAAGGCCACTAGTTAATTTTAATTACCCAATTGTTCTTTTTCCATTATTTTATGCTATAATTGTTACTATTTAACTTCAAACCTAACCCAATAAATTTAATCTTCTATTTTCCAATTCTATTAATTATTTAATGATGCAATTCATCCATTTGCCCTTTTTGTAATTTACTAAAATATCCTTTTATCCTCCTAGATTGATTTCCGTTCAAAATTATCTTTTATTTTTAAATTATTAATCCTCTAAATTTTCACTATTTTATTTCCCCCATATTCAAATCCTTATTTTCTTTTATTTATTTATGCCTTAATTATTATCCAAAATTTCGGGTTCTTACAGAGCGCTCTTCAGAGAGCTTGACAAAACCGCTATTTCTAAAGTCAAAATTGGAAATGGAGCACACATTGCAGTAAAAGGCAAACGAATTGTGGCAATTGAAGGCCACACAAGTTTTAAATTAATTTTTGATGTTTTATATGTTTCTAAAATTAATCAAAACCTTTTAAGTGTTACTCGGTTGTTTAAAAAAGGCTATAAGGTGCTATTTGAAGAAAAAACTGCGTTATTAAAGATATAGAAGGCAGAGAAGTGTTCAGAGTTCAAATGAAGGGCAAAAGTTTTGCCTTGGATTTGACGAAAGATGAGTAGGCTGCAGTACACAAAGAAGATAGCACTGCAGTGCTTTGCCACAAGAGATTGGGGCATTTCCATCATGCCGCTATACTTTTTATGAAGAAGAGCAATCTAGTGAAAGGACTGCCTGAATTAGAGTAGGAGCTTCTTACATGTGCTACCTGTTAGCATGGGAAGTAGACAAGGCTTCCTTTTCAACAAAACAAGGCTTGGAGTGTAACGCCCCGAATCCAGGTCTATGCGAATCCACACACACCAAACCTGTATCTGAAATGCTACTTAGGTCTAAAGCAACTAAATACCAGACAATTAAATTAAACAATTCCAATTAATATCAGAGTGCGGAAGTAATGTTCAAAGAATCCAATAAATCATAAGCGTGGTCTCCAAAATATTAAACCATCTAAAATAAAGTAATATCCAAGTCTGGTAACAAAAGGGTAAAACTAAACTCTCTCTCTCTCTCTCTCTCTCTCTCTCTCTCTCTCTCTCTCTCTCACTCTCATAACAGAAAGTCCATCAAAATAAAATCTATCAATAACCTCAAACAAAAGGAAGTAAATCAGTTTGGATAATAGTAATCTTCAGCTATGTAATTAGGAAACGTTCCTCCCTGATTATCAACCCTGATCGCGTCCTCACGTGGATCAGTTGAAAACAAAACAAAACAAAACGCGATGTGAGATACGAATATCCCAGTAATATCCCATTAAGTAGCACATGCATGTGTAAACAGTTCATCATAATAAAATAACATCCTTTTATGCTCAGCAAAAGAAACAAATAATACACGATACAATCTCAACAGATAAAATCAAATTAAATGACAAGAAAAAATAAAGTCATTTTCTACAATAATAGTAATGCCTGTAAAATCCTGAATTTTTGAATATAATAATAATATAATAAAATAAAATAAATAAGCCTAAACATAGTGAGAAGTTAAGAATTAATTTAGGTATTGGAGGATTAACATTATAAACCAAAGAGATATTAGTAATTAAATAAATAAATAATAATTTTAAGTAATTAGGAATTTAAATAGTAACTTGTAATTAGAAAAGAGGAGAATTGATTTAGATAAATTGGTAGAGCAAATTAAATATTAATGTTTGGGGAAGATAGGTATTAATCCAAGTGCATTTCATGGTTAAGAAGGATATGAGGAATAAATATGAGAATTTTTGGAAAAGATCCAAAGGTTAGATATGGAATTATAAGAAAAGGGTATTTTAGTCATTTCCCAATTAGCCAAATTAGTATATTGAGTAATTAAATAATTATTAGACTTGAAATATTTAATTAGACTTAATTTGGGTTAGGGTTGAATTTAAATAGCAAATTTATAACTTAAAGAAGGAAAAAGGGTATATTGGAAATTATGGTTAATAAGGAGCCTTAAATTTGAGGATAAGAGGAGCTTTGGGATGTTTTAGTAATATTTTAAAATAAGGAATTAAATTAGCACGAAAATATATTAAACCAAGTTTTTCTTTTGTATGAGATTCTCAAAAGAGGAATTAGAAGGAAGGGAAAATAATTAGGAAGAGGGGTAAAGGAGGAAAAAGTTTTATATTAGAAAGGGAACAAACTAATTAGGGTTGCTTATTAGTGAACCTATAAAAGGTAAGGTTTAGGGTTTCTAATAAGCCAAAATGAGGAGAAGAAGAGATGAGAATTTGTGCCTAGACCTGAAGAAAAATAGGAGGAATAGAGAAAAGAAAAGAGGGCTTTATAAAGAAAGGGCAGTGCTGCAGATGGTTGACCAGCCCTGTTCGAATGGAGATCTAGAGCAATCCAGCCGTTGGATCGACCTCAAATTTGGTGGTTTTGATCTTCACTCGAATAACTTCAATCTGAACAGTGGAGATTGGATTTGGAGAAGTCTAAACGGGTGCGATCAAGCTCAGAAAATTGGTGGATAGTCAGGGATTTCGGAAGATTGAGTTCACATATTGAGGCAAGTAGCAAACACTTTTGAAACCTGGAGAAAATGCATGTTTTTCGTATGTTTCAGATGTTTAATCATGGTTTTTTTTATTCGGGTTTCATTTTGGTAAAGTTGGAGATTTATATGATGGTTTTTACTTTCATGCTTATTCAAGAATTTAGAAAAGTGTTGATTATGGGAGATTTAATTTGGTTGGAAAGACTTAGATAAACTTTTAGTCACTGAGATTAGGTTAAGATTGTCTTAGAAGTAATTTAGAATGAAAATAAGGAGATTAGAAACAATTTAAACCCATAGAAATTGTGAAAGTTTTGGAAATCAGAAAACCCAAGAAAAACATTGAGTTTTGGCCGAGCGCCCAATTGCCACTAGAGCGCAAATGCAGGCGCCCTACCTGTGTGTTTTGAAACAGAATTAAAAACTGCACTTGATACCCAACGCTTGGTCTACTGCTCGAGCGCCATCGCAATCGGCTAAGAATGAAATTACCCAGTAACAGATGCCCAACAGATCGCTCGAGCGCTCAGTCGAGCGGCCGCTGTCAGAAATTTCCAGCTTTTTGAATTTCAGGCCCAAATCCACTTTTAATGATTTTTCTGGAAATTTTAAAGTTGTAACACCTGTAACTAAGATAATTTGAGATGTAGGAAGTGGCAGAATTAAATTTGGATTAATGGATAGTAATTTGGAACGATGAATGTAAAGTTGAATCTTATGGAGATGTCTTGAGGAAAAAGAGGACCAAATCTATTTAGATCTAATTTTGGGTATCATAACTTATTCTTAAACTTCAATACAGACACCTTCTAGATATACTAAATAACAGAGTTAATAAGTTTTGACACCTTAGGTGCTAAATGAGGGAAAATTGGATATTATTAGATAATAGAAATAGGGAAGTTTTAGTCAAGAATTAGGAACATTGTTATTGCTTATGAATGTGAACTATAACTTGACAAAAACTTAAATAATAATGACTCATGCACAGCAACACTTGTATAATTGATTAAAGGAGTTATTCGTGGTTTTAGGGGTGTTTTCTTTAAAAGAACTTGACTTTAGGGTGTATTTAATGATTTGATTTATTCTCCATTCTGTTACGGTTGAGCTATATTGTTTATTCCACCATTGCGGATGGGATTTGGCTATTGCCATACTGTTTATTCCGCTATTGCGGTAATGATTTTGACACGATTGTGTCTCCGCTATTGCGGTTATCTCATGGTGTATGCTTTTTATCATAGTATTGATTGATATGTTATTCAGTTATTTAGAGTTTTTGATTGTGAGTTGTGTCAAGCAGGCTTAGATCTTACATGGATCCATAGATTAGCTAGTAAATAGAATTGTCTTTTTGAGTTCCTTATTCTGTGTCACAGGTAGTCCATCATCTCGAGGATGGTACCGCTCTTGGATTGGTCGGTCGCTATGTTACCCACTCTTGTATTGGTTGGGTCGTACATGCTAACTTGCTCCGGTATCGGTTGAATACTTCCGTTGGGTGTTGAATAACCTGCCCGGGATCGACTAGTCCACCTGTAAATCAGTTAGGTAGCATATTGGCACATGTATGTAGAAAACTCTGGTTTATGATTTTATTAGTCTTGTGATGTCACAAGTGTGGTTTGCTGTTTGCCATGGTTTATTTATTATCATATCTAGTATTGTTGATCTATTTAATCGCACACCTCATAACTTATTTTATAAAATTATGGACTGTTTTAATGCATGCACATTCCTACTTGCTGAGATTTTATCTCTCCAGTTTTTCCCATTTTTTTAAGGTATTCTTGGAGGGGTCGACAAGCATTGGGATATTATGTAAAGGGTAGTTAGTAGATGTGAACCAGTCATGAGTTTAAAAGTTCTTGCAATTGTTAAGTTAAATGAAATGAACTTTATTTTATTATGTTTCTGCATAAACACTTTGATAATGAAATTAATAAAAGATTTAAAATATTCTGGATTTTAGTTACTTTGGCCCACATACTCTAACACCTCGGGTCTGGATAATTGACCCGAAACTGGGGCATTATGATGCCAGCCAGTCACAACAAATAATGTAGGACTCATGAAGAAAATAAGTCTTTAAGAAGACACTTATCAATCACTATGCCACCTTACGGCTTATGAGCGAAGCCAGTAAACAACTCCCATACCAGCAAACTATATCTCGAAATATGGAGCCTGTGCATCGATTTATTGCGCAAGAACTCACGTACTAGCAAACTATATCTCAAAATATAGAGCTGGCATATACTACCCAAGCATGCAGCAAGCTAAATTTGAACATAGGGGTAGCCACTTATCATCATGTACAAGGGTAATCTCACCAGCACCATAAATCTGAAATGAGCCTCACCAGCAAGCTAAATCTGAAATGAGTCCCTATTGTACATGAAGATCGTCCTAAGCAAATGAATTCACAAAGGAAGAGCGTATGCAAATGAGAGTACTCAATTAAAGGAAATATCTCTTCACTATCAAGCTCAAACCTATGGATCCATACGCAGCTATGCCCGTTAGACACATAAAGCACTGAAAACCATGTTATCTTTGGTACCAAAACAATCCACAATATCCATAAATCAACTCCAGGAAACATGGAGGAAATAAAATCTCAAACTCAAGATACATGAGTGAGGAAATAACCACTCCAAGGTACATGGAGGTAAATAATCACAATTCTGCCAAAATGAACATAGAAACATCTTTAAATAGGTCAAATACAAGTGTAGGAAACAATAAAATCAAACCAAGTTAAAAAGAAAAGGATTTGGAATGATAATCTCGAATAAAAACCATTTTAGTAGAAAATACCCAAATTCTTTATAAAAATTCAAATTAATCATCGGCCAGTGCAAAGATTCTCAAAATATCCTAATCTTATTGGTACATGAGTTGGAATTCCATAAAAACAATTTTATAATAAAAACTAGGTAGATTTAAAAAATCTGTCATTGGCAATTGAGTGCTATTGGGCGTGATGTCAGGTGTTTGAGAAAACTTGGAAGTCCAAATCTGGCTGCTCGAGATGACGCTAGAGCCTTCTCTCGAGCACCCGGTTTACCAAAAATTATAACTCTCGGGTTTGAAATTTCTAATAAAAACATCGGCGGGGCACCTTTGACGGTGCTCAAGCATCGTCAGGTGATAGTATAGATTGTTGGGCACTCGATACGGCACTCAGCGAAAAATCCCAAATCGCAAAAATTTTCCCAATTTTTTGTTTTTCTTAATTTTCTTCTCCAATCTTTCTAAACTCAATTCTATTGAATCAAATCATCTCCAGGATGTTCAAAATCACCTATCTAACATACCAGAACATTCTTCAACAATCAAATCTAAAAATTTTCATCAATCTTAAACAAAACAATTTAAAAGTCACCGTAAAACATATATGAAGAACATCGTTACGAATAATCCGGACAACCATGCAAAGTTTTGATCAAAGGGTTTTACTTACCTCTAGAATGCAAACCAAACAAATCAATCAGCTTAAGAACTTCTCGAAACTCCAAGGAATCACACAACCAACACCACCCTCCACCCCCCCCCCCCCCCAACTCTTTTTTTTTTCTCCTTACTTCCTCCTTTGTTTCAGTTGTCCAAGCAAAGTTAAACTCTTAGAAAGTCTCTCCAATTCAATCTCTCATATATTTATATAAAGGGAAGTTTCCTAAATCCACAAAGCTCCCATTAGATTTTATAATAAATTTACACATACGTACATGGAAATTCTATTTAGTTTCTAATTCCAA
Source organism: Buxus sempervirens (assembly GCA_947561395.2). NCBI lineage: Eukaryota > Viridiplantae > Streptophyta > Magnoliopsida > Buxales > Buxaceae > Buxus > Buxus sempervirens. The sequence goes on along the minus strand of OX387194.1, from coordinate 15,871,739 downwards.
TAGCTAATGATCAAGTGCTTCTCATGCACATAAAGTCTTATGCTTCCCACCAATGAGATTTAAAATAAACTCTACATCATTAGTTACCTTTGATCTCAAATCTCCACCGTTGGATTTCTTTCAAATTCTGGATTCTCCTCTTCCATATGATCACCTATTCAAACCCAATCATGGATTAGCAAAATTACCTTAAATAATCCAATAATAATTAATTAATTAATTTTGAAAATTTGGGGTTTTACATGGAGGGCTATATAGAAGCTGCAATTAATACACAGATGTGGGAGGACCTATGAAAGCACCATCATTGAATGGTAGTAAGTATTATATTGCTTTCATTGATGATCCTAGAAGAATGTGCTGGATTTATTTTTGAAGCTTAAATCTAAGGTTGCTGACATCTTTGGGAAGTTTAAAGCTTGGGTTAAAACTCAAAGCAGATGAAAAATGCAGGTGATCAGGTCTGATAATGGAACTAAATATACCTTTGAAAAATTTAACAAGTTTTGTGAAGATACAGGTATTGAACATCAGTTGACTACACCTTAAAAATCCAATTACTAAGAATTGGCCGACTGAATTTGAATTATTTTGAAAAAGCATCACTAGAAACCAATTTTCCCTATCGATTATTGTATTGTGGAATCCATTAATAGAAGGGGCAACTTATTGGTGTTGATCATTATGAAATCCAAGCCCTTTTCTATTACTCCAATCTTAAGAGATCACAAATAATCTGTATATCCTTATTAAAGAGGTTTAGGAAACCAAAATAGGGCTTTATGTTTTATGTGATCCACCACTCTGTTTTAATGTGTTGACCTATTATGTACATCTACGAGTTTATGCGATGTGAAGCTAAGAATGTACAACTGTATACAGTTTACAAACACAAACTACTTGTTTTGAGAAATTTGATTGACTTTCTTCTAATCTAATATTGGCTAGGTATCTCTTTCTTGCATACAGAGATTGGATGGTTCGGAGATATTCTTGACAAATTTGTTTCTGTTCTTGATCTCTTTCTTTATAACAAATATTAGATAAGTTGGTAATATCTTTAACAACCTCACACCCACCCACACACCTCCCCTCCCCCAAACACCCCACCCGCCAATCCTTTGATGAATGCCAACCAATTTGGTTCACCAATAACATTCTGTTAGAAATCATACAGCGGAAGCAAAGGATCTGAATCTTTTATTTGTTTCTTCAACCAATTTGCTCTAGAATTTGCAGAGAAGTATCTTTCATACATTCACTTTCAACAACCACCAATAACCACCGTAACCCATCCTAATATATAGGACTTGAGAGACACGTCTAGATGGAAAGACACGTTGGGAAAAGACATGTCTCTTGGATATGTTAACTAACTGGTTTGGTTAAACCATCATGGGTTGACCGAATCAGTTTTTCAAACAATCTCTCACTATAAAATGATGGGATTAACAATGTAAGTTTCAACCATTACAAACAAGTCTTTTCTTTGCGATTTTCACTATAATAGGTCATGCGACCAGTTTACCATAATATAATAAAGATCTCCCATTACTATACATCTGTTAGGAATATATAGTAGATCAGTAGAGTAAGTATGCAGTACCCTAGAACCATTTAAGTTATATCTTTAACATCTCATGATCTCACTTTCATTTGTTACATTCTTGTTTTCTATTTTGTATTCATAATCATGCTTTAACATGTAGTCAGCATGATTGGTCAACCTGTGATTACAACAAAGAAATGAGACAAAAAATGTTCTTCCTTTCCATTTAGAATCTATCAACTTTAGTTCAATTGCTTTTCCAGATATGTCCTTGTAAACCGAATCATTCATGATTGTAAGCAACATTCCAAGATAACATACACTAAACTAAATATCAAGAAACAGTGAAAGTAAAAAAGGTACGTAAAAAAAATTATAGCCTCAGGGCTCATACAACGAGAGAGAAGAGATCAATTCTCTTATTACCCTCATTGGTTGAATTATGCACATATGGTATGAAACACATATTATGATATTTCTCTCCTTTCCCATGGAGCATATGTTGATTCTCATTATATGAAATATCTTACAAATGATAGTTCAAACACAGCTAGTGACTCGAGTTCACTACTCTACTTTGATTCTCATTAATACAGAACTTACATCTGGCAAGAACCCGAGTCTAGAATCCGCGGTCCGGAAGACCCAGGTCAAGAACCCGCACGGTTTTCGCGCGGCCTGCATCACCCGCGTGTGGGTCTTCGCACGACCCGCAGCATTGTGCATGGGTCTTTGTCTTCTTCAACCTAAAATCTAAAAAAAAACAATTTCAGATTTCCAAAAAAAAAATCATTAACAGACTTGAAACTTTCAAGCCTTGTTTCTCCTTTCATAGTTAACCAAATTTGTTGTATTATATACCGATGAAAAGTCTGATTTTGATCAGACTTTTCTCCACGAGGCTCTTTTCTCTGGAGGTTTTGACTTCCGCTCTTGTTCTTGCAGGGAGGAGGCCATCATTTAGGCCAATGCTGGGACTTCTTCAGAAGTGACTGCTCCATTGGGGATTTGTGGAAGCCTTCTTGGATTTGTCTTTCTTGTGTAAAACCAGCCTCTTCAGACTGGGCATGGTCTTGACACATTGCTTTAGGTTTCTCGAAAGTTTCACTGGGGAAATGAATCTGCTGGGGGACAACGGAGGTCTTCGCAATTCCCCTGCCGGCGGGCTATTGCCTTGGCCTTCCTCTTTTTGCCTTTCTTCTGCTTTTGGTTTCAAGGTGCTTCCGGACTTTTCCTGGTTCTTATGCATTGCCTGGGCCTAAAAAATTCTCCCGAAGCAATGAGGTATCTGAAATTTGAACAGAGGTAAGCACCCACAGCATACTTGCTTTCTAATGTGTGTGCCAGTGCACATGACTGAAATGACAATTTTCAAAAGTTTTTTTTTTTTGAATATCTGTACAAGTGATTTTAAGAGACATGGCATGACCAATGACCACGGTAAGTTGCCTTGTCAACTCAAAGGGCTTTGGGACTGTGTGCTTGACACGGATTCCCATGAAATTCTTGACTTGCTCTGGTAGGGACTTAGAAGATGAAGGGCATCTCGAGGGATGCTCTCTCTTTCTCAGTCTTGATTTTCTCTCACCTCGACCCAATTTTTCAGGGTGGTTTTAGGATTTTGCAATTGAAGGTTTTTCCTTTTTCTTTTCCCTTGGGTTAGTGCCAGTCCCGGTTTACGGGTTTTGGTTGACTTGTGCAACATGTCCCATAGATCCGAGAGGTCTTTATATTAGGACGAAACATTGGCTTGGTTTTAAATCTGAGAAATGAAGGGATATAAGGCTCAAATTCTTATCTTTTCATTTTCAGGTTTTACTTTGCGTCTTGCCAAAGTTCGTTATCCTTTTTAGATTCCTTCATCATTGACCTGTATGAATTCCATTTTTCACATTTTCTACAATCAGAAAGGACTTTTGATGGGACGAAACGAAGGCTGAGGTGTTTAGTTTATGAAAGAAAGGGAATATGGCTCAAAGTTTCTTTGTAAATGGGTTGAGTCAAGTTCCACCATTTTCTTGGCTGCTTGGGCTTCGCCAATACCTTTTTTTGCTTTCCTTCATTTTTCTTTGTGAGCTCTTTTATGACCTTCGTTTTTTCCTCTGGCATTTTTGTTTTTCTTTTCCTTTGCTCTGGGATCAACTTGGCTTTTTGCTTTGATTAGCAAGTCCCAGTGTGTTTTCTACTTTCTTTTCCTCTTCTTTGTTCCTGCTCATTCAGGTCTTCTCTTCTTTACCCAGCACCAGATTTAGGGCTCATGACTCAGTGGGTTAGTAGAAAGAAGATTAGGCTCAAATGGTTTGTCTAGAGATATGATTTTGAAAACTGGGGAAATAAAGCAAGGATGGCCTTTCATCCTTTTGCAGAAGTTGTGACAACTTGAAATGCTCATGCAAACTCATTCAAGACTCTATTTATCCTTTTTATTTTCTTTTGTAGCTTTGGCCCAGTGCGGGGTGGCTAGACACAACACGGGTATTTGAATGATACGATCAAGCTCAACGTGTTTTGACTAGCGATTCTCGCAATTTGGGATGTATGAAGGATGGCCTCTCATCCTTTCTTAGAGACATGATGCTAAAGCTGGCCTCAGCCCTTAACCGGTTCTTGCGCTCTCTTTCCTTTTTTCTTTCAAGGGTCGCTCCACCCTATTGCAAAGATAGGTTGTTAGGAGGGAAATTATGATCTGGATCAAGAAATGATTGCCTTTGGCTCAGTCAAGGTTCTCATGGGACAGTGTACTGCACCCAGCTGAAGACACCTTTGAGCAACTCGGCGTTCTTTCCATGATCATGGTCATTGCCAAAAGGGGTGTGGTCTCAGAGCAGTGTCATCACCGACCAACCACTTGTATTTTTTTTAAAAAAAAAGGGGTTTTCTTTTCTTTTTGTGTTTTTCAAAAGGTTCTTTACAAAGCTTGCATGAAAGTAAAAAGCATTTAAAATATTTACAACACAGAAAATCTTACCAGGGATACTTGGTGCAAAAAGCAAAATTCAACTTATCCTGGTTGTGGTAGTCTTGAAGATTTTGGATTTTGGGATTGCTCTTTGCCTTGTAGCTTTACCAACTTGTTCAGCTGGTGCCACTTGAAGACGCCCGATTGTGGTCCGGGAGAGGATTCGTGGTGACGGCCGCGGGAGGAGTCGATACCGGGGGATCGACTAAGATACGCTTGTTGTCGATCAAATCCTAGACATCGTGCTTTAAGTCCCAGCAGCGGTTGGTGTGGTGTCCAGGAGCCCCCATATGATACTCGCAGCACTCATTGGGGTTGTAGGAGCGACTGTTGGATGGCTGTTGAGTGGGTGCTTCTTCTGCAAGTACCCCTTCTTCAGTAGGGTTGGCAGCAATTCTGACAATGGATAAGGTAGGGGTGTGAACACTCTGTTCATCCTTGCTTGATATTCCTCCTTAGTCCATCTCGGCTGCCATGCGGGTTGTGCCCCCTGACCACCGTTCTGATTCTCTCTCCTGTCAGGTGTCGAAAAGTGGAGGGGCCTATTCTGCTGGACATAGTTGACATTCTCGTCCTCTCTCTTTCTGTCCATGCCTCTTCCGCTGGTAGGGCTCCTTCTTTGCTCTTTTGCAAAGCCAGCCACTCTGCCAGACTTCACCCCATCTTCTATTCTGTCTGCTACCACCACAAGATCAGCGAAACTCGCCGCAAACTGCCCCAGCAGCAATGTGTAGTATGGCTGCCCCAGCGTTGAGATGAACAATGTCACCATCTCTCTCTCCAACATGGGTGGCTGAACCATTCCGGCCATTTCTTGCCATCTTTTCGCATATTCACGAATGGATTCAGTACCCTTCTTGGCCATCAATTGTTGTTCCATTTGGGTGGGCAGGACTTCTGTGTTGAACTTGAAATGTTCAAGGAATGTACTAGCTAGGTCGTCCCAAGTTCTGATCATGTTTCTGTCCAGACTGGCGAACCATTTCTGTGCTGAGCCTATCAATGAACGCTGGAAGAATTGGACCATAATTCTCTCATCATAGGCGTACTGGCACATATCCCCGTAGTATGCCCTTAGGTGAGACAGTGGGCAGCCACTTCCGTCAAACTTCACAAAGTCTGGGCATCTGAACTTTGGTGGAAGCTGTAGATTAGGGAAGAATCCTAGACTGTCCAATGAGGCTTCCTTCGGCATAGGACCTTGTTTCACATTCCGCATCTGTTCTTTTAGCATTTGCACATCTGCTTGCACCTGGGCTGAGACACCTATTGCCTCCCGTGCTCGGTACCACTCTTCTTCTTCGTGCCCCATTCCTTGCGGTATCACTTGCTGCGGTGGTACGGCCAAGGGTGCCGGAATCTGTAATGGCTGCTCTGGTTGGCCTGGCAAATGACGTGGGATCTGTGGTTCTGGCGGCTGTAGGTTCAACTGCGGGAGAACTGGTGGTGGCTGTTCTAGCTGTGGCTGTTGTATCGGAGGTATCGGCTGCTATGGCAAAGGTACCGCTGGTGGTGGCTGTACAAGCTGCTGTGGTGCTTGCATTCTCTCCATTCGCTGCATCATGGCAGTCATCATGGTGGTCATGTTGGCCATCTGCTGATTAAGGCCAGCGATCACAGGTGGCCTTCCAAGTCCTCTTGCTCGTGAGGCGGGAGAGGTGGCGCTTGCTCGGGTCCTTCAGAGGGATCCATCTGTAATCTTCTTCTTGAACGTAGGAGGTATGGACTGCAAAACGCAATCTTGGTACCTGGATTTTAATAGACAAGTCAGTATAAAGAATGCATATTATAACATAATATAATGCATGTCCGTGCAGATTGACTGTGATGATTTTCCTTTATTTGATTCCCTTTTTAACTGCCACTTCGGAGGTTAAGGGAGAAGGTTTCTGCCACTTCGGAGGTAATGATTTTCTCTCAACCGCCACTTCAGAGGTGAGGATCTCTTTTTGACTACCACTTCGAAGGTGAGGATTTCTTTTTGACCGCCACTTCGGAGGTAAGGAGGTAAGATTTCGTTTTGACCTTCACTTCGGAGGTAAAGGAAAAAGATTTTATTTTGACCGCCACTTCGGAGGTTGATTCCTTTTAACCGCCACTTCGGAGGTAAAGGAAGAAGATTTTGAACCGCCACTTCGGAGGTAAGATTCCTTTTAATCGCCACTTCGGAGGTAAAGGAAGGAGATGATTTTGAACCGCCACTTCGGAGGTAAAGGGAGAAGATTTTGGACTGCCACTTCGGAGGTTGGATTCCTTTAACCGCCACTTTGGAGGTAAAGGGAGAAGATTTGAACCGCCACTTCGGAGGTTGGATTCCTTTTAACCGCCACTTCTGAGGTAAAGGAAAGAAGGTTTCTGTTTGACCGCCACTTCGGAGGTAAAGGGAGAAGATTAATCTTTTTCAACCGCCACTTCGGAGGTAAAGGAAGAAGATTTGAACTGCCACTTCGGAGGTAAGGAGATAAGGTTTTGTTTTGATTTCAGGGAACTGCAGGGATGGATTTTTATGAAATTTTTTGGGAAACGGCAAGAGTTGATTTTCATTTTGATCTCATTTTAACCGCCACTTCGGAGGTAAGGGGAGAGTCCCTGTTTTTGGTTCCAGAAACTGCAAGAAAAAAATTTTTTTTTTTTTTTGGAATTTGCAAGAGTTGATTTCCGAAGATTGGTACATGTCAGTGGGACAGTCCCTGTATTTGATTTCCAAGAACTTCAAGAGTTGATTTCTGAAGGGTAAGTGATTCCTACCGAATTTGGAGAAATGCGAAATGATTTCCAAAGCAGCAGAAGTTCGAAATGACTCCTACTGAGATTTGGGGAAGCGCGAAATGGCTTTGATTTGGATTTTTGAAACGCAAAATGGTTTCAGAGTAGTGGAAGCACGAAATGGCTTCAAATTAAGATTTTGGGAAACACGAAATGGTTTCAGATTTGGGGAACACGGAATAGTTCAAGAGTAGGAGAAACGCGAAATGGCTTCGACTGAGATTTTGCCATTCAGAGGCGAGGGGAAGAGTCCCTGATTTTGTGGGTAGTCCCGGTTTGGGAAGAAGTCCCGGTTTTGGGGAAAAGTCCCGGTTTTGGGAAGGAGTCCCGGTTTGGGAAGGAGTCCCTGTTTTTTGGGGAAACACGAAATGATTTCCTAGGGCTGTAGCAGCACAAAGTGGCCTTGACTGAAATTTTACATTTTGACCCATTTGGTCTTTACTTGGATTTAAAATTTCTTCTTTATTTTCTTTTCATCATCATTTTTTTCTTTTTCAACTTGGCTGATGGTCCTCAACAAGGGTTAGGCTCATCCTTGATTTTTCTTGACCTGTTATTTTGGGGCTAGGTCACAGCCCATTTATTTCAATGATTTTTTTTTGATTAAGCTGAAGCTAACTGAGGCACAGGGAGTTGGAGCCCGGTGTAACTTTGATCTTTGGAAAATTTTGATTTATTTCCTTTAAAAATGATTTGATCATAAATGTTTGTGCAAATGATTTTGAAGTGTGTGCACTCAATGCATGAAGATGCTTGTACAGAATTTAAGCCAAGGTCAACTGATATTACCATTCAAAAATCCAGTATCAAAAAACGAATATGAAAATTACACCAAAAAAGGTGTGTGCACAATCCTAAAAAAGGTTGGTGCCCCGCGGGGCATGACTTCTAGACATACTTGTGTATGGAAGCACAGCTGAGTCCCGGTCAGTTTTTCTTTCATCTGTTCTTTCATCTGCCTTTGATTTCCATATGTCAGACCAACAAAATTTACAACTTACCAGCGAGGGCAAAAATTACATGATGTTCTCAAAAATCTGCAAAGAATTCATCCTTAAGGCTGTTGGGAGCCAAGAGGAAGGATACAAATTTGCTTCAAGGTGGGTACGCCAAATTCCTAAATCTAGGGTTTGGTGCCCCTACTCTGATCTGGCATGCTTTTATCTAATTATCTGATCTGGCCGGCTTTCATCTGCTCAAAAGGCCGACCCGGACTCAGAGTGCTTCCAGCGGACTCAATGGGTCAAGGCCCACAGCTCGTAGGACTCCATGCATGGATCTGGGGTGGTTCCCCTGATCAAAATTTGGTTGGCTTCCTAAATTAAGGCCAAGGTAGCCCATGATCTAGGGTTTACTCCATTTGATGCAAAAAGTGGGGGTTGCTGCCCCTGATGGACTCTTAGGTTTTACTTTGATTTTTCTTCTTATTTCATCATTCACATCACACTCCCTCACAATCACAAACGCGTGGTTCATTCAGAAACACTAGGTGGGGAAGGATACCCAGCCCGAGACATACGCCTACAAGGGTCTGGACCAGTACTGGATCCTCGCGTGCCACGGCAAGAATCCAGTGGTGCTAATGGACTCCAGAAAACTAGGGGGATGGGTTTACCCTGCTTTCCCCGGCAAGCCACGGGAGCGTAGGTGCTAATACCATCCCAAGAGTCAGTTCATAGGAATCAGAAAGGTAGGCTGCTAGAGAGATCTAGGTTCTGGAAAAGAAGATGCAATATCCACATTCACTCAATCATTCAGGGTCGGATCATTCACGCATCCTCCCTCGTGCGTGTCACCCCACGCAGTTTATCACAAAACTGGAAAATAAATCCATCCACGGTGTGGTGGTGTGCCCGTATGTGCATTTGGGCTGAGTGCGGTGTCTAACCGGGTGAGATTTGATTGGATTTTGTTGATAAAGAAGTTTTTACCGTCTCGTATAGTAAGGTGTAGAACTGGCACGCAATACGAGGTCTGGGAGAGTCCCCAGGTAAGTGGAGGGTCACAGGGGACCGCTTAAATTCCACTTTCCTTAGGCGATTATCATGTCCTTGTGATAGGACTTCCCAGAATACGCAGTTGCGTGTATTCTACATCTTACTATAACGAGATGGCAAAAACCCTAAAATCGACTAAAATCCCACTTGGGTTGACTCATTCTAACCAAGGGTTCTATTGGGCTGAGAAATCCCCAGTGGATTCGCCAGGATGTGCGCACCCGATTTCGGTCGCACGACGAGGCGCATGCAAAACGATGCGTGCCTCGGGATTTGTTTGGAGTCGCCACTGCCTGATGGGGTGCAGGCGGACACCTGGGTGCCTAAGTTCTTCTACTAAGGCTTGGTCTGCGGCTTGAGATTCTAAGTAGGTTCTCGGTTGCGGTCTGGGGAAGTCCGTAGACACCCCAGTCCACCCCGTCAAGTGACGGGTCCCATAGGTTCTTGGTTTGAGTCAGCTTTGGTCTCTCACTCACCTGATTTCTATTCCAGCATTCAATTTTGGTTTAAGTCTGGCGGGACCGCCAAAGTGGTATGGGTCCCTTTACTTGATTTTATCTTTTTAATTAAAGTGATGCGAGTCTGATTGGGCGGGCCCCGTTGGAAGGCCCGCGGATTCCTTGGTGGACTTGGTTGAGCCCACATGTCCTTGGTGGGCCTCAGTCTAACCCTGAGAGGCCCTTTGGGCTTTGGTTTAAGTGAATTGATTTTATTTAAATTCCACTTTGATTATTTAAGTGATTTCTATGCACAAGTGGGCCGGGATAGTTTGTGGGCCCTTGAGTGGGCCACATAATTGGTTGCCAAGTGGTTTTGATTGTCTTTTTTATTTGTGCCAAAAATGGGCCAAGCATTGGGCTTGGGGCCCTTTACCTGGGCTTGGGCTTGAAAGCCCAAGACTTATTGAATTAGGGTTTTGACACCCTAAGTTGGTTGGGTTCATGGGCTTAGTGGGCCCGATAGGCCCTACCCGTGGTCTCGGCCAAACCACATCCTACTTTAATCTTGCATGGCCCAATCAGGGCTTGGATGGGCCTCAATCGGTCTGGCCCACTCAAATCTCTTATTTATCTTATTTAGGCACAAGTGGGGTGGTCGGGCTCGGTGGGCCCCGTTGGAAGGCCCGCCGGAATCAATTTGGACCGGGTCGGTCCATGGCCCATTTTGGGTTCCCGGGTGACCCGGAAACCCTACTGGTTCGCCCGGATTTGATCAAACAAAACAAGAAATCACACAAGATAAAAAAAAATGGCTTGAAATGGATTATGGCAATGTAGCCGGCCTGAGATGCCGGTTACACACAGGTCACTGTGTATCCGGCATCTGTTGCCGGCTATACACTGGTCTCTGTGTATCCGGCATCTATTGCCGGCTACACACAGGCTTATGTTGATCCGGCCTGAGTTGCCGGATCAATGCACAGAAGCCTGTTTTCGGATTTTCGGCAGTGGGGTTGGGTTTTTATGCTTCTTGGGATGTTCCAGGGGTGGTGTGGGCTCTTGGGTGAGCCCATGTTGGTTCAGGTGAGCCACTTGGCTCTCTTGAAGATGTTTTCCAAGCCAAGACCAAGAGGGATGGATGAGGGTCCAATTACCCTCCCCTTTAGACCAAACTCAGCAAATGAGCAGGGACCTGAGTGTCCCTGCTTTGGTTCCCTCTCACTCCGAAACCATAGACATCATCAAACAAACCTAAATAAACATGGAGGTCATCCACTATAATTATGTGCAAGAAAATAAAGAACCATATACATCAGCTAATACTCCTACCGCAAACATGCAAGACAAAATCACGCACCTAGCTAAAAAGGGTCTAATGAAGGGAACAGGGGGGATTAGATTAGGGTACAATGGACAATCATGCTAAGGGGGAACAAGCTCCCCCCACAAGTAATCAAAACAAAGCCCAGACAGCAACTTAGAAGACTCTCATACTCATTGATATGCTTAGAAAACATCAATTTTCATATATGTGCAAACAAAGATGATAAGAGTCAATACCTGAGGGTTTTAGAACCCTTTTGGTTGAGTATGGAGCTCCTCTTGAAGCTCGAAAAACTACTGGAGCAGCACCTTCCCCCTCCACCAACAGCAACTCTCCTTTTGCTTGTGAGGAAATGGAGAAAAAGAATGATCAAGAAGAGTAGGCAAGCTTCTAGATGGTCTCCTTGGGACTTGGGAGGCAAGGAGGGGCTAAATGGGGGTTTTTCGGAGCATGAACAAAGGGGAGAAGGAGTGGGAAACAAGCAAAATGAAGCCAACCCCGGAAAGCAGGCTGCTGTTTCCTTTTTATAGGCAACTTAATGTATCCGGCAACTCAGGCCGGATACACTAAGGCTTATTCATATCCGGCCTTCATGGCCGGATACACAGAGCTTCCTTTGTATCCGGCACTTAATGCCGGATACAAAACATAATCATTTGAAAAATTAATGCCGCCGCGAATTTGTCGGGCGATCGGCGCGAATCTCGCGCGAAAATCTTCTTGTATCCGGCCTTCAAGTCCGGTCATGAAGGGGAGCTAGTGTATCCGGCATATATGACCGGATACAATTTGGAAAATTACGGATTTGCCCTTTGACTTGACCGATTCGACCGATTTGACCGATTTGACACCTTTGGATATCTACGGATCGCCCCGTACGAATTTTTGATATTTAAGATTTAGTCTCTGAGATATTTTGCTGCATTGGCTGCCACGTGGGCAGTTCCTGCGCCACGTGTGCAGTTTCTGATTTTGCTGCTCGGAAACTTCGACAGCTCATATTTCCTTCATCCGAACTCCGATTTGAGCAAACTCAATTGCCATAGACTCGCATCGGAGCCCTCTATCCAATGATATAGGGCTAAGCACTTGGCACGGGGTTCGAGGAAAAGTCAACTTTCGGCTCTCCCTCAAGTTTGACCACCCGCAGAACCCTCATCCGGACTCCGATTCCAGCAAACTCAATTGCGTTGGATTTGTGTCGGGATTCTCTATCCATTGAGATAAAGCAAGGCGGCCAATTATACTTTGATCAAAAGGTCAAATTTTGACCCCTCAGAGTTTGACTTTCTATTTAGGGTTTGCATTTTCGGCTCTTTCGGGAGCGCAAAAATGAGGTGCTTACAGGTTGGTTATTTTTATCAATCAAATCAAAACATTTGTGGGACACTTGGAAGCCCTAGAATATTCCAAGAAACCTTTGGTTGATTATTTTTATCAATCAAATCAAAACATTTGTGGGACACTTGGAAGCCCTAGAATATTCCAAGAAACCTTTGGTTGGTTATTTTTATCAACCAAATCAAAACATTTGTGGGACAATTGGAAGCCCTAGAATATTCCAAGAAACCTTTGGTTGGTTATTTTCATCAATCAAATCAAAACATTTGTGGGACACTTGGAAGCCCTAGAATATTCCAAGAAACCTTTGGTTGGTTATTTTTATCAATCAAATCAAAACATTTGTGGGGCACTTGGAAGCCCTAGAATATTCCAAGAAACCTTTGGTTGGTTATTTTTTCCAATCAAATCAAAACATTTGTGGGACACTTGGAAGCCCTAGAATATTCCAAGAAACCTTTGGTTGGTTATTTTTATCAATCAAATCAAAACATTTGTGGGACACTTGAAAGCCCTAGAATATTCGAAGAAACCTTTAGTTGGTTATTTTTATCAATCAAATCAAAATATTTGTGGGACACTTGGAAGCCCTAGAATATTCCAAGAAACCTTTGGTTGATTATTTTTATCAATCAAATCAAAACATTTGTGGGACACTTGTTAGCCCTAGAATATTCCAAGAAACCTTTAGTTGGTTATTTTTTCCAATCAAATCAAAACATTTGTGGGACACTTGGAAGCCCTAGAATATTCCAAGAAACCTTTGGTTGATTATTTTTATCAATCAAATCAAAACATTTGTGGGACACTTGGAAGCCCTAGAATATTCCAAGAAACCTTTGGTTGGTTATTTTTATCAATCAAATCAAAACATTTGTGGGACACTTGGAAGCCCTAGAATATTCCAAGAAACCTTTGGTTGATTATTTTTATCAATCAAATCAAAACATTTGTGGGGCACTTGGAAGCCCTAGAATATTCCAAGAAACCTTTGGTTGGTTATTTTTTCCAATCAAATCAAAACATTTGTGGGACACTTGGAAGCCCTAGAATATTCCAAGAAACCTTTGGTTGATTATTTTTATCAATCAAATCAGAACATTTGTGGAACACTTGGAAGCCCTAGAATATTCCAAGAAACCTTTGGTTGATTATTTTTATCAATCAAATCAAAGCATTTGTGGGACACTTGGAAGCCCTAGAATATTCCAAGAAACCTTTGGTTGGTTATTTTTATCAATCAAATCAAAACATTTGTGGGACACTTGGATGCCCTAGAATATTCCAAGAAACCTTTGGTTGGTTATTTTTATCAATCAAATCAAAACATTTGTGGGACACTTGGAAGCCCTAGAATATTCCAAGAAACCTTTGGTTGGTTATTTTTGTCAATCAAATCAAAAATTTGTGGGACCTTTGGAAGCCCTAAAATATTCCATAAAACCCTTGGTTGGTCTTTTTCGTACCAATCAAATCAAAAAATTTGTGGGACCTTTGGAAGCCCTAAAATATTCCAACACACAAAAAATAAAGAATAAAAATAAAATAAAAATATAAAAAAAAGCAAACAAAAAAATCTGGACTGGTGTTCACCTGACCTACTTGTCTACATCTATAGGGGTGTGACTCAGGATTAAATGGGAGCTGACGTGTTTCTTTGCTTTTCTTTCTCCAGGTACACTTACTTGCAATCATTGCTCCCGTGACTAGATCCAAAGCCAGAGCCATGAATACTGAAGAGAACCAAGCTCAAGCCACCGTACCCGCTCAAGACTTTGCTCAGCTACAAGAGCAAGTGGCCGGTCTGGCCAAGATGCTGGGGGACTTACTGGCGGCTCAGGCCCAACAGGCCCAGGCCCAGAATCAAGCATCAACTTCCCATCAGGCACCACCACCTCAGGCCTACATTCCACCTCCAGCTCAACCCATGCCTGAGCCCATTTCTGAACCGATCACTGAGCCCATCTTGATCAGGGAAAACAATGGAGAATCTTAGAAAGAAATTATAAAGGAAAAAACCAGGGAAGAGATGGAGAGGAAACTCCTGCACAAGATCGAGAGAATCCAGGAGGAGCTTACGGAAGTGAAAGGGGGAAATAGCTACGAAGGTACCACCTTCGATGATCTCTGCATGTACCCGGATGTATGTCTACCGGCCAAGTTCAAGTGCCCGGACTTCGACAAATTTGATGGCACGGGTTGCCCATTGAGCCATTTGAAATTGTACTGCGGGGCTTTGTGCCAGTTTGGCCGGGATGATGGCATACTGATCCAACTCTTTCAGAGAAGTTTGACAGGGTCAGCTCTTAGGTGGTTCACCACAGTGGACCATTGAAGGATCAGGAGGTGGAAAGACTTGGCCGACGCCTTCTTGGACAAATATAAGTTTAACTCTGAGATCGTGCCAGACCGGTACGACATGATGAGGATGAGTAAGGGGAAAGATGAGTCTGTAAGGCAGTACGCCAAGAGGTGGAGAGAGGCCGCCTCCCAGGTCAGGCCGCCTATGCTGGAGCCTGAAATGATCTCAACATTTATGGGCACACTAGGGCAACCCTTCTACAACCATTTGGTGGGGCATATCACCACCAATTTTGCAGCCCTGGTTCAGGTGGCAGACCGGATCGAGGAGGGGGTCAAGTCAGGAAGGCTTATCGATTACTCTACTTTGACTGGGCAGTCTGATTCCGCTGTTTCCCTGGCACAGAAAAAGGGAACTGGGTTCAAGAAAACAGGGGGCCGAAAAGAAGGAGAAGTGAACCTGATCCAGGCTCCTCCTGCCAAGAAACCGCTTCATGTGAACATCTCTGCACCCCAGCAGACCCAACAGGCCCAGCACACTTATCAGACCCCGCACAATGTCAATTTCTCCCCCTCCGTACCTGCAAACCAGAGGACTTTTACCAAGGAAGAGAGGGAGCCCTGGTTAGCTGCAAGAAGGAACAGAGTGTTTACGCCTCTCCCAGTATCTCTTTCCCAACTACTGCCAACCCTACTGAAAGGGGAATATGTGACTCTGAAGGAGCCCAACCCAAATGCCACCAAGGGCAGGAACTTAGATCTGGCAGTCACCTGTGACTTCCACTTGGGTGCACCAGGGCACTCCACAGATGCTTGCTGGGTTTTGAAGCACGCGGTCCAGGATCTGTTGGATCAGAAGGCCTTAGTCTTTAACACTGCTGCACCCGCCCCGTCGGGGAATGATATTGGGCAGAACCCTCTGCCTTACCACAATGGGGCAGGCCCATCCAATTCTATCACTGCCATATCCGCCACGAGAAGGGCCTTTGACCCATCTCAGCTCATAGCTCCCGTAGGGACCACGGTCCAAGTCCAATTTTTCCAAGAGAAGGAGGAAGAGGAGGTCAATATGGTCTCTCAGAAAAACAATCATGCTGCTGAGGACATCAGTTCCTCTTTGAACCGAGTCTCCTCTCTCATGGCCCAAATAAACACTGCAAGGCCTCCATTGGTTTTTAATTGCAGTCCACCCACTTGTTCACCATCCAAGCCATCAAAGGCTCCACTGGTCATCAACCTCGACCCTACCACTGCTTCCATCACCTCCTCTGCTCCCACAAAACCCAAACTCCAACCCTTGGTTGTAAACATTCAGCCATCCTACAGCGTCCCTAGACCGGCCCATACATCCCGGTCCAAACTCCAACAGTTGGTGGTCAATGTCCCCAAATTAGCCTATTCTGAGGCCGCTGTACCATGGAATTACAGCGAGGGGGTCACGGCTACGGTTCCAGTGGTCAGGAACCAGAACCAGGAGGAAGTGAACCTCATGACGAGGTCGGGGAAATGTGCGGAAGGAGTAGAAAAAGAAAAAGAAACAGAGGTGGAGAGAGAGAAAAAACATACTGAAGAAAAAAGAAAACAAAAGGAAAAAACAAAGTAGGAGAAGACACCCCCCAGGGTACAGAAAATGAGGCATCAGACCTCATAAAAATTATAAAAAAAAGTGAATTCAATCTTGTGGATCAGCTGAAAAAGGTCCCGGCCCAGATTTCAATACTGGGCCTTTTGCAGAATTCGGAAAAGCATAGGGACGCATTGTTAAGGGTGCTACAGAGTGCACACGTATCCCAGACCATTGATCCGGACCAACTTGGCAAAATGGTTGGTCAAATCTTGTCACATAATGTGATAAGTTTCTCTGAAGGAGAGATAAGCCCAGGTGGGTGTTATCATGTTGACCCTTTGCACATCACAGTGCTTTGTAAGGGCAGCATGATTGCACGGGTATTAATTAACAACGGGTCAGCGTTAAACGTTTGCCCGTTAATCACTTTTACCAAGCTTGGGCTGGATCAGTCAAAGATCAAGCAAAATGGGAGGATAGTGAGGGCTTTTGATAGCTCCAAGACCCACTCCCTAGGGGAGATTGAACTACCGGTCATAATTGGGCCGAATATCTTCAACATCACATTTGAGGTGATGGATATACCCGCAGCCTTCAATCTACTCCTAGGAAGGCCGTGGATACACTCAGCTAGGGCAATACCATCCACACTCCACCAAAGGGTAAAATACATAAGAGGGCAAAGGGTGATAACAGTCCTAGCCGAGAATTTGGTGCCTCCCATTGTGTCACCTGATGTACCCTTGATAAATGTAGACTTGACTGCTGACAAGATTGCATTCCACTCGTTTCAGTTTGAGACGGTCAATTACATACCTGGGGGGTGTGAGAAAGAAAAAAGAAAAGGAATAACTGTAGAGAAAATGATAAAGAAAGTGATGGAGAAATACCACTTTCACCCGGGGAAAGGCCGGG
The DNA here is from genome assembly GCA_947561395.2 of Buxus sempervirens. Classification (NCBI taxonomy): domain Eukaryota; kingdom Viridiplantae; phylum Streptophyta; class Magnoliopsida; order Buxales; family Buxaceae; genus Buxus; species Buxus sempervirens. The sequence goes on along the minus strand of OX387194.1, from coordinate 15,854,580 downwards.
GAATCAATTTACAGGGAATGTTGGAGCCAATCATGGCCAATAAACTAATCCCTAAAGTAGGGTTGGGCTTCAAGCCCAGAGGATGGAGAAGGCAGAAACACGAAGAAGGAGAGAAAAGAAGTAAAGGAAAATTCCCTCACTTAAGGGAAAGTTTTCCAAGACCCTCATGTATAATCCAACTGTCTCCTTCCATGGACCAATCCAAGCCCCCATACCGCAACATCAATCCTTATCAAAGGCCTTCTGTTCCAACCTTGCAACCCTAGAACCCATCTCCTATGCTTGGAAATTTGGGCGGGCCTGGGCCACAGCCCGAGCAGCAGGTGGACTACTCTGAGGATGTTGGGGCTTTCTTCGCCATGACTGAAGGCGAAAAAACTGGTGGTGACAACAAGCTACCATTCATTGACTGGGCCGCAGTAAAGATTCCGGAAGAGGTCATTTCTGGATTGGGCCCCGTGGTAGAAAAGGGCAGTACCCACCTGGTGATGATGGCATCGGATTCTGGGCTTGAGGAGCAGGCTTGCATAATTTCCCCTGCTCCTGAAAATCTTTTATTGAACAATTGGGAGGAAACTCCCCTTACCTTTGAAGCAACGTCTGTGTGGCAAACTGACGCGGCTTCCAAAAAAAACTCCAATAGTGGAATGCCATTTCCCTGAAGGTCCTAATGATCCTTTCTCTTCAGGGGAATTATATTTAGAAGGCTCACAAAAAATCGAAAAAGATTTTTCTATTTTTTCTAGAAAATTTAATTTTTTCAAAAATATCCAAACCACTTATGAACCGTATAATCAGACCGAATTGGACCAGGTTGAATATGACTTCGACCTTGAGCTCGACTTTGATCTCATGGGGATCGAAGAAGAGACCGAGGTCGAAGAAGAAGACGTTCCAAAGGAAATTGAATATCAATTGGAACGTCATGAAAGGGGGTCCAACCTAATATTGAGGAGACCATTTCCATAAATCTTGGGACCAAAGATGACCCAAAAATAGTAAAAATCGGGGCATGCTTGTCTGATGTGCAGCAAAATGAAATGACACGATTTCTGGCAAAGTACAAGGATGTGTTCACATGGTCATATCGGGACATGCCGGGGTTGGACATTGACATGGTGGTGCACAAATTGCCAATTTTGCCAGGGGTTAAGCCAATCAAGCAGAAGCTGAGAAGATTGAAACCTGAATGGACCTTGAAGGTCAAGGACGAAGTGGTCAAACAATTTCAAGCAGGATTTCTGGCAGTCTCTACGTATCCTGAGTGGCTCGCAAACATAGTGCCGGTACCAAAGAAGGACGGGAAGGTCAGAATGTGCATAGACTACAGAGATCTAAATAAAGCAAGCCCAAAGGATGATTTTCCACTTCCACACATAGACATCTTGGTGGATAATACTGCGGCACATAGCCTATTCTCGTTCATGGATGGTTTCTCGGGGTATAATCAGATCAAAATGGCTAAGGAAGATCAAGAGAAAATAGCATTCATCACACCTTGGGGCACATTCCACTATACAGTCATGACATTTGGGCTTAAAAACGCTGGGGCAACATACCAGCGGGCCATGACTGCACTATTCCATGACATGATCCATAAGGAGATGGAGGTTTACGTGGACGATATGATTGTCAAATCGTGCAGAGAGGAGGACCACTTGATCAATCTGAAGAAAGTGTTTGATCGTCTCAGAAAGTATAGTCTACGGCTTAACCCGACTAAATGCGTCTTTGGGGCTACATCAGGAAAGTTGCTGGGATTTATTGTGAGCCGAAGAGGAATTGAAATTGACCCGGCTAAAGCCAAGGCCATTATTGAGATGCCATCACCCAGAACAGAGAAGGAGGTCAGGGGCTTTCTTGGAAGAATTCAATATATAAGCCGGTTCATAGCACAACTCACTGCTATCTGTGAACCAATTTTCAAACTTCTGAGGAAGGATAACCCAACGGTTTGGAATGAGGATTGCCAAGAAGCCTTTGACACAATCAAAGAGTATTTACTGAACCCACCTGTGCTAGTGCCACCAATTCCAGGAAAACCACTGATCCTGTACTTATCAGTGTTGGAAACGTCGATGGGATGTGTCTTGGGGTAGCATGATGAGACTGATAGAAAGGAAAGGGCAATTTACTATCTGAGTAAAAAATTCACAGAATATGAGGCCAAGTACTCACCATTGGGAAAAACTTGCTGTGCTCTAGTGTGGGCAACTCAGAGGCTAAGGCATTACTTCCTTAGTCACTCCACATTATTGATATCCCGGATGGACCCTCTGAAGTATTTGTTTGAGAAACCAGCATTAACTGGCAGAACGGCAAAGTGGCAGCTACTACTATCTGAGTTTGATCTCACGTACATCACTCAGAAGGCGATCAAGGGTCAAGCCATAGCTGATCACCTGGCTGCACATCCGTTGCCAGAATACCAACCGTTGAAGACCAACTTTCCTGACGAGGCAATTCTGTTTACTGAAGAAGAGGAAACTGAAAGTTCTTGGCAGATGTTTTCGATGGGGCCGCCAACATGAATGGAAATGGAATAGGGGCAGTTTTTGTCAAACCAGATGGGTCCCACATCCCAATCGCAGTAAAGTTGAGATTCCAGCGCACCAATAATATCGCGGAATACGAAGCATGTATAATTGGGTTGCAAGCCGCCATAGATCATGAAGTGGAGGAACTTGACGTATACGGAGATTCGAGTCTTATCATCTTCCAAACAACTGGTGAATGGAAAACCAAGGATCACAAATTGATCCCCTATCACCAATATTTGGAAGAAATAAGCACAAATTTTACTCGAATTTCCAAGGGCCAAAAATCAATTTGCGGATGCTCTAGCAACATTGGCTTCAATGGTCAGCATGCCAGAAGGGGTAGACATCAAACCGCTGGAAATTGAGGTCAGAGATGAGCCGGCTTATTGTCTCGTTCTAGAGGGAGCTCCCGAAGAAGAACCACCATGGTTTCAAGATATCAAAAATTTCTTGAACAATCGGAGTTTGCCAGAAATGCCACGTCTACTGAGAAAAGGACAATACAGAGATTAGCCGGTCAATTCTTTCTAAGTGGTGGACATTTGTACAAGAGATCACATAATGACATTCTGCTCAGGTGTGTTGCTAAGGCTGAGTCGGAAAGGCTGATTGAGACTGTACATGGAGGAGTTTGCGGACCCCATATGAACGGACACATGCTTGCAAAGAAGATCCTGCGGTTGGGATACTACTGGTCGACCATGGAGCATGATTGTTGTATACATGTCAGGAGGTGTCACCAATATCTGCAGATAATAAGCATGCACCCCCCAAGTGAGTTGCACAACATGACATCCCCATGGCTCTTTTCCATGTGGGGCATAGATGTCATTGGCATGATTTCACCTAAGGCATCGAACGGACACAGATTCATCTTGGTGGCAATTGATTATTTCACTAAGTGGGTGGAAGCAGCCTCATATGCAAACATTACAAGCAACCATGTTATTAAATTTTTGAAGCACAATATTATTTGTCGCTATGGACTGCCAAGTGCCATAGTATCAGACAACGCTTCAAATATTAAGAACAAGGACATGAAGAAAATGTGTGAGCAGTTTCAGATCACCCACCACAAGTTAGCTCCGTACAGGCCAAAGATGAATGGGGCAGTAGAAGCAGCAAATAAGAATATAAAGAAAATCATTCAGAAGATGGTAGTGAGCTACAAGGATTGGCATGAAATGCTGCCACTTGCTCTACATGCGTACTGAACCTCAATCCAGACTTCAACTGGGGCAATCCCGTATTCACTAGTCTATGGGATGGAAGTAGTCTTGCCAGTGGAAGTATAAATCCCATCACTCAGAGTGCTCATGGAGGCTGAATTGGAAGAAGCTGAATGGATACAGTTAAGAAGTGATCAACTCAACCTAATAGAAGAGAAACGATTGAAAGCACTTTGTCATGGCTAATTGTACCAGAGGAGAATGGCCCGGGCCTACAATAAGAAAGTGAGGCCCAGAACTTTCCAAGAAGGAAACTTAGTGCTAAAGAAAATCTTACCATTTTTGGAAGATCCTCGTGGTAAGTTCAAGCCGAATTGGGAAGGGCCTTATGTTGTCAAGAAGGTCCTGTTAGGGGGTGCACTCATCTTGACAGAAATGGATGGGTCAGATTTTCCTGAGCCAATTAACTCTGATGCAGTAAAAAGGTATTTTTCGTGATTGAACATTACTAGGAAATGATCCGAGGCCATTTTTCTTTATTTCCTTCAAAATTTTGATCCCTAATCTAGCCAAGTTGAGCCGGTTCGTTTCTTTGATAAACCTAAACCGGACTTGCAGTCTTATATTGGGGCAAAACAAATTGAGGCAAGGCCAATTGGGGCAAAATAAGAAAAAAAAACGAAGAAAAATGGCAAATGAAAGCCAAGTGTGAAAAAAGATGCAAAGAATGCAATCTTGGGGAAAAAGGGTTAAATTCATAATGACTGTAAGTCCGGATGACCTAGTTCCACATTTGAAAATTTTTGAGCCTTTAATACCTTTTCTTTCATAAACCGAGCCTAGCCTTTGTTTCGTCCTATTTCTAAGCCCTCGGTGATTTTAGGATGTTCATTCAAATTTCAGAGTGAAATTGGTGATGACGGAATGCAGAAGCCGGCTCTAGTGAAAACCGTAATTGGCGCTAGGGGCAATATTGGCAAGAAGAAAAGAAACAAAAAATAAAAAGAAAAAAAAATCAGTGGTTGAGTTGATCATGTGATCCAAGCTTGAAGAGAAATCAGTACGAGTACTGAGACTGATCAGAGTGGGTAATACGGTCAATTCTGAAAAAGGCAGTTGGGGATGACTCTAACGGTCCTAAGATGGACGGTTTTGATCCCTCATTATTACTTGGACTACCCTCTTCATTATTTAACCTGGTTTTAATTCATTTAATTATAGGTGATTAAGTGCATGGACCAAATTTCAAAAAAATTAAAAAAAAAAAAGAAAAACTATACTTTGGCCAGTGATGAGAAATCAAATACTTTTCATAAAACCTTTGTTTTTACAAGCATCTGAGCATTCTGAGGCCAATAATATAAAAAATTTATTTTTGAATTAAATACTTTGGCTTTCCACTATTGGAGTTCAATTTCGTACAAAAGTATGAAAGAAAAAAAATGTGCAGGAAATAAAGCTAGTCTCTGTCTCCTAGCCGCCCCTCAAGCTCCCGAATCCGAGCTGCCTGAGCTGCAATAACTCCAGAAGCCCCCTCTGCAGCGGGATCACTCAAGAAGGAAATGACTTCATCTAAAAGAGTCTGTCTGATCCTCATGCTCCTAAGGCTGGCTAAAGCATCCTGGTGCTTCTGCCTCAATGCTCGGACTTTAAGACAGCGAGCCTGCCTATGCTCCTCAAGTTGCTTTTCCATAGCAAGACGGCGGGACACCTGCTCTGCAAGTTGCCTCTCCATGTCAAGGCCCCGTATCCTGAGCTCCTGGGCCTCTCGTACCCATATTTGCTGAAGTCGTTTGTGAGAAGCTCTCTCAGACTCCAGAATGTCCTCATAAGTAGGAGCCAAGACTGCAGGAGGATCTTCAGGTACTGAAGCCTGACTTTGTATCTGCTCCCTAATCCAGAAGATATAGTCCTTCACATGGGACTCTGAGAAGACGGGGCCCCGCATAAAGCGAACATAAGACCACTCCTTCATCAACCAGGCATTCAGCTTCATGGTAGCTGGAGAAAGTGGCCCAAGATGATCTTCATACCCACTTGGGATTATAATCCCCTGGGTCGCTCTGAACTGACGAAGGACCTGTAAAGGAAGGTAAAGCACCGCATGTCTCAGGCCAGCCAGAATCAGAAAGTTGCGGTCTCGGAAGCTGATCACCGTCTATGCATTGGGTTGATAAGTACCAGGCCACCTCACCTGATCATCCTGAAGTGTAGCCAAGAAAGTAAACCAGCCCTGTTTACCCCCTGGAATGTCGGGACACCCCCGGTTGCTCATCAAGATAGGAACCTTCAAGCTTGGGAAGAAGTGCCGATTGATCTCCTCAATCTGGCTCAGGTGGTCAAGTAGCCAAAGCTGCAAAGGAGGAGGGATATTTCAATGTATTGAAAAAAAAAAGAAAAAAAAATTACCTGCAGGACAGGGGCACATGATAAGAAGCGTTTCAACTTCCTGCTATGGCAATCAGTCAAAGCCTGATACATCTCCGCCAAAATCATAGGAGCCAATCTCTCCCGCTCCCTAACCTGGCACACCACTGATATCAAGGCCAGGTCCACCTCATCGTCATCCCAAGGGAAAAGTAGCTGGTTGACCACTATCATGGTTAAGGCATTGAACCTAGCCTCTTTATTTTCCCCCCTCAAGAGCTTCTCAGTCAGAAAGGACTTAGATAGAGTCAAAAGGGTGTCAGAATCCCCTAAATCCTTCTTCCCTATGCCCAGGAAACTAGAAGCCTCCTTCTTGTAGCTGGGCTTGAGGGGTGGGTTCACTACCTTCTCTGCAAACCTCAAACCCAGGATAGTTTCAACCTCCTCAATGGTCGGGGTCATCTCATGGTTTCCAAAACGGAAAAAGTTGAGGTCGGGTACCCAATGACCAATCATGGCTTCAATAACCTCCCATTTGAAGGGAACCTTTGGGATAAGCAGGATGTGGCCTAGATGGTTGGAATCCCATCTCCTCTCTTCATCCAGGGTCATAGAATTAACCCATCTATTATAAAAAGAGTCCACAGGATTATACCTAGTAAGATTAGGTGGTTTGGATCTAAAAGGCTGTTTTGCAAGAGAGGCTGCGTGGACAGACAATGGCAAGGCAGAGGATGATCCGGAATCCATTAGAGATGATGGGAGCAAGCTAGAACTCAATAGGAGGAAGAAAAAGGTGAAAAAGGGGTTTTCTAAACTCAAAAACTCGTAAAAAATGCGCAAATCCCGAGGCTGGTTGCATTTATAGCATGTTTTAATGTATCCGGTATATCAGATTGGATACAAGGACATTTATTCACATCCGGTGAACAATGCCGAATACAAAGAGTTTTAAGCGTATCCAGCATATTAGGTCGGATACAAAGAAAACTCAATGTATCCGGTCTAATACACCGGATACAAAGAAAAAATGCAAAAAAAAAGAGAGAAGGGAGGAAAATCCGAATTTTTTACCTGTTTCACGTGTGTACAAGTTGTAATTACAGGAAATTGAAAAAAAGAAGAAGTGCAAGACAAGAGAGAATGAATAAAAATTTTTTATATATATATGTCTCTTTGTACAAAGAAGGAGAACTACAAGGAAAATCCTAAATCTACTGCTCCTTTGTAGGATCATCTCCTCGGCGTCCTCTGCCCCATCCTCCTCTGCGACCTCTACCTCGGGATGGCCGACGACTGAAGACCTGAGAAATAATATGCGCGGCAGCATGGCGAGGAAGCCGACCCACCACCTGTTGGATCTGATACTCCAAGCAATACTCTGAAAGGTCTGGAGGCGGATCTGGAGCAGAATCTGGGGAAGAGGCCTCGGGCTCAGCACGTGCAGGCTTGACCGGACCCGCAGATCCAGAAGGCCCAGCAGCATCAGAAGAAGGGCCATGAGCAGAAATATCTGTGCCAAATGGGGAAAAAAAAATCAGAAATTGAGATATCAAGATGAACCAAAGAGGGAAAATCAAAGAAAACATACTAGGGATATCTACAGCAGGGACTGGGGGATCCGGCTCCACTAGGTCAGCAGCAGGGATGCCCTCCGGCTCAGGAACCATCACTGGAGATGAAGGAGCAGCCGGGGCATCTGCAGGAGCAGCTGGGGCATCAGTAGGATCAGTAGCAGGGCATCCTCGGGATCAGCAGCCCAAGCCGAAGATGGACCAAGTACGGGGAAATCAGGCTCTTGATCTGGGACCGGGCCCTGCAAAAGTCAAACAGGCATATCAGAATAGCAGAAACATGGAAATGAAAGAGATGAAATTACAAGAAAACCAGATACCTGTCTAGCCTGGAGCTCAGCAACCAGAGCCTCCAGCTCTCTGATCCTAGCATCCCGCTGGGCCACAGCCGCATCATGCTCTGCGATCATATCCTCGATCGCGGCCTGCTGGCTCTGGAACCGATCTCGAATGATATTCAGCTCGTGTACCTGCCAATAGAACAGAATTAGAGTCAGAAATGCAGAAGTGAAGAAACATGGGATGGAAGATGAAGGTTATGAAACTCACAGTGTCATCATGGACCCGGATAAAGATCCCGCCAATCTCGGTCACCCCAGCACGAGTGGGCCGATCCATCAAGCACCCAATGGATACTCTCTGGATCCACTCGTCATAATCCCCAGCTACTGTAAGCCCCTCTGCATCCTGAAAATGATCGAACTGATCAACATTGAAACCCGGCAGGAGCGTGTCGGGACCCATAGGAGGAGGGGGAACGGGGATACGGAGTGTGCCTGTGTGCTGGAAGTACAGGCGCTCTCCCAAATACATCACCCTACCAAGCCTCCCAAGGAAGCACTGGTAGGGCTGACGTCGGAGATCTCTATCAAAGGCATCCTATACTGCCATCTCACGGGCCACTCCAACATCCACGTCATCAAAGCGGGACAGGATGAGCTGCAAAGAAGATCTCTATCAAAGGCATCCTATACTGCCATCCCAAGTTGGGTTTCCGGGTGGCCCGGAAACCCTATCGATTTATCTGGTTTGGTTCAAAGCATTCCAAAATTCAGCAAGACAGCAGAATATACAAAAAAACACCTTTCTATGTGTATCCGGCAACTCAGGCCGGATACACCTGGTCTGCAAGTGATCCGGCCAGAGTGGCCGGATACACAGGGGCCATAGGTTATCCGGCCTTAGTTGCCGGACACACCTAGGCCATAGTTGATCCGGCCTGAGTTGCCGGATCTCACTGGGATGGCTCCTTTTGGTGATTCTGCCATTCGGTGTGGTTTCCAGAGGTCCCTAGGGCCTTCTACTAGTTAGGTGGGCCCTCCGGCAGGCCCACCTGGGTTCAGATTTGATGGAGAAGCCTCATTTGGCTTCTCTTCTTGGCTTCTTAACAAAGGCAAATGGGGAATGGGGAGCCTGATGATGGCTCCTCACATGATGTTAACAACAAAAAAGATAAAAGAGAAATTCCCGCTTAAGCATGTTATCCAGCAGGCAAGTGGGGAATAGGGAGCATGTTTGCACAAAATAATAGGAAAAATAGGACACCCGTGTGGTCCTAATGATGAAGAAAAATATACTTCCAGGGAGGGTTGGTCCCAGCATGCACGGATCCAGGACTAAACTACATGCATATAAATAAAACAAGCACCTAGACTAGCACAGGCCATATGTAGTTCACAGCAAGGCCCCCCATTGACTATATCCATGCGTTTCACTTGAAGAGACAAAGAAAGGAAGAGTAGGGGGGTTACATATAGGGGTACAGAAGATCACATGCTAAGGAGGAACATGCTCCTCCGGAAAATGCCTAAAACCAAGTCCAAAACAACAACTACAGGGCATTAAGAAGTGTGTGAAACAGGATTTCCATGCTTCTTAAGCGATCCTACGGGGCTTTTTGCCAGGGATGGCTTTGTGCCATGAAAAAGAAACAAATGCATGCACGAAAATTGCATGGAAAGAGGCTCATGCCAAGAGGTAAGACATGAAGGAGAAAACAACAGAAAAAAATCCAAATTTAATATATGATGAACATGATGTGGTGAGGAACCTTACCTGAAGGTTCTTATGCCCTTAGCACGAGGTGAAGACTCCTCCTTGAGACCGAGAGGTGGCTAGAAAGCCCACTGATGCTCAAACTCCACTCCACCAGCAGCTAGCCTCCTTGGATTTGCTTTAGAAAGTGAAGAAGCAGGAGAGGGAAGCAAGGATGGGCTGGTCTTGGGGTGGTATGGAGGCCAAAAGGGGTTGAAGAGGTGAGGATTCGTGTGGGAGAAAAGTGGAGGAAGGAAGCCCAGAACAGCCAAAGAAAAGCCAACCCCGGATATGAGCTGCTGTTTTGGTATTTATAGGCAACTTAATGTATCCGACAACTCAGGCCGGATACACTAAGGCCTCTCCTTATCCGACCTTCATGGCCGGATACACTAGCACTCCTTTGTATCCGGTTTTCAATGCCGGATACAAAACATAATCATTTGAAAATTAAATGCCGCCGCGAATTTGTCGGGCGATCGGCGTGAATCTCGGGCGAAAATCTTCTTGTATCCGGCCTTTAAGTCCGGTCATGAAGGGGAGCTAGTGTATCCGGTATATGTGACCGGATACAATTTGGGAAATTACGGATTTGCCCTTCGACTTGACCGATTTAAAATTTTTTGATATCTACGGATTGGCCTGTACGAATTTTTGATATTTAAGATTTAGTCCCTGAGATATTTTGCTGCGTTGGCCGCCACGTGGGCAGTTCCTGCGCCATGTGTGCAGCTTCCGGCTTTGCTGCTCGGAAACTTTGACAGATCATATCTCACTCGTCTGAACTCCGATTTGAACAAACTCAATTGCGTTAGACTCGTATCGGAGCCCTCTATTTAATGACATGGGGCTAAGCACTAGGCACGGGGTTTGAGGAAAAGTCAACTTTTGGCCTTCCCTTAAGTTTGACTGCCCTCAGAACCCTCATCCGGACTCCGATTCCTGCAAACCCAGTTGCGTTGGATTTGTGCCGGGATTCTCTATTCAATGGTATAGGGCAAGGTATTTGGCACGGAATTCGAGGAAAAGTCAACTTTTGGCCTTCCCTTAAGTTTGACTGCCCTTAGAACCTTCATCCGGACTTTGATTCCTGCGAACCCAGTTGCGTTGGACTCGTGTCGGGATTCTCTATCCAATGGTATAGGGCAAGGTACCCAAATTTTATCTGATCAAAAGGTCAACTTTTCACCCCTCAGGATTTGACTTTTTAGTCGGGTTTTACATTTCTGGCTTTTCCGGAGCGCAAAAATGAGGTGCTTACAGTGGGCACGGTCCAAATGCACCTGAGTAGTGCGAGGCTAACTCCTATCAGCATCTCAGACCTGGGCCGACCACCGCAGAGCCACAGGGAACTCCGCAACGCCAGGTACAGGGGATGGGCAGAAGAAGGTCATATAGGTGTACATAAACACTTGGCAAAAGAAAAATCAGTCATAAATAAAGGAAGATAAAGCCCAAGGAATGAGACAAGACAACTTAATACCTGCAGGATCTGCCAGAAGAACCGGCAGCTGACTCCATCACCTCTCGAGGATGCCAGGCCTCGAACCACTCGGCACAACCCGGCCAGGATGGTCCCATAGATGAGTCGACCCCATGCTAGCTGGTGGTTCTGATGAAAATCTCACAGAGCATCCAAGAAAAGCGGGCTGACGCTGGTCGCATCCTCCAGGAAGAAGCAGCTCCCAAGCATCAGCAGGAAAACATGCCAGAAGATCGGTACAAAGGTTGCGTCCTCCACAGCGATGGTCGCATGTCTCCCCCCGTAATGACGAGCCAGACCCTCCCGCAACCAACTAATGGAGAGACGACCACTCCGCCCATCCCAAGCAGCAGGTGGCAGGTCCTGATATCCCAGAAGGAGGCTGATGTCCTCCGTAGAAGGCCGATCCAAGATGATGGTCCGCCCCGTCAAAGGAATACCAGTAATCATCACAAAATCAGAGGGGCGGATCCCCAGCTCCACGTCCGATAGATGGAATGACTGCGTATCTGGAAAATATCTCTCCATCATGGCGAAGATGAGTGGACGGTCGGCTCTGAACGATGGGATGCTAATGAAATAATCCAAGTGGCACCTCCCAAACTCGCGTCTGAGTGCCGGAGAAAGCGACTGAGCTAACTCACTAAATCTCCCCCAACTGCCTCGCAAATGGGAAGAATGATATGGAAGAGGCACATCGGCCCTGATGCACATGGAGGGGTGGCTATCCAAACCACTGAGGAGCTCTGTATCATGAACAGATGCTCTCAGCTCCGCAGAGACCCCTGACAAGGCTACAGCAGCACCATCCTGAGCCGCACCTCTGGCTCAGCCTCGACCTTGGCCTCCGCCACGGCCTCCCTCACCCTCAAGGGCCTGATCCTGAACTCTGCCTCGACCTCGAGCAGGAGCAATAACGGGCTAAAATTCAAAAAAAGGGGATGTGAAGGTCTGTGGGAAAGAAAATAAAAGGAGGAAAAGAAGAACTTGAAAGCCTACCTCAGCAGAGCTCTCTCTGGAATCAGCTAGCGGCTCCGAAAGGGTAGCGCTAGAACTCGCCTCTACTCGGGCCCGCGAAGTGGAGGGCTGATCAGCTGGATCAACCTCCTCTCACACACGGGAGCGACTCCTAGCCATCTACACAGGGAAGTGTTTTATGAATTTATCAGAAATTTTTACTTTGCTTTTGATCTAGATTCAGTTCAAATTTATCAAGAATCCTACTTTGCTTTTGATCTAGACTCAGTTCAAATTTCACCTGGCTCTAGGTTTCAGTTCAAATTACCTTGCTTTTAGCCTAGGTCCTAGTTCATCAGAGATCTTAGAAGGTTTTGTTCAAAATTGTCGTAATTTATCTCATTTATGGTATCTACCAAGGTTTTTGGAAGTAATGAATATTTCAGTACTTAACCTTTCCTAATATTTTGTGATTGCAGGATATGGGAAAAATGAAGGCCAAAGGATCAAAAACAAGAGTTGTAGGCAAATCGGCGGAAATTCGAATTGACATTGCATGTCATAAAGTCAAGAGGAATGGGGAAAAATGTTCACAACAGATCAGTCCACCATTAATAATTCCTCAAAAGGCCTTCATCATCAGAAGCATGGGGAAAAATATTGCCAACAAGCCAAAGAATTGCAGCAAATTGGAGATCAAAGCTTGTGCTAGCAAAAAAGGTCTAACATACAGAACTGCAGAATTTGGATCAAGAATCGGTGAGCTAAAACAGATTCCCAGCAGGAAATCAGCAATTCAACAAACATGCAATCACAAAAGCAAGAGTTCACAACAATCAAAGCAACGATTGCATAGATACATTTGGGGTACTGCATCAAGATGTAAACATGCTTCAACAAATAACAAAATACAGCAATAAGAGAACAGACTGGGAAGTTTCTAAAAACATACCCAATGCTGTATCCATGGCACCTAAAGCATCATATACAAGGCTTAAAATTGTGCAATATTGAAGACATGTAATTATACCAGCAGTTGCACAAACAAGAAAGAAAAAAAATCATCATCATGCCCAAGCCGAATTCAAGTTTTGCAGAAATGCAAAGGTGAGAGCTACCTGAAATGGGAATGATGGTTACTGTCAAGAGCCAAACAAATTACCCAAGGAAGGTGGCGGCAAAAACAGCAAATATGAATAGCCGCCGATGATAGTCGCTCTGAGATGGCATGAATCCGAGAATCACCAACGAACAGTGAGGAAATTGCATGAAATCAAGGGAGCTAGGGCTCGGTCACAGCGTGGAGTAAGTCGCCGGAGTTACAGACTGTCGCCGGCAGCAATAAGGGGCTCCGGAGCTACCGGAAATGGCCGGAGAAGAAGGGGGAGCTGTCGGGGACGAAGAAGAAGAGACTTGTAACCGGGATGAGTAATCGGAGAAAGAAGAAAAGAATGGGGAAAGTCGCGGGCGCGCGCGACTTATAAAACCTTGTGTATCCGGTGAATCAGGCCGGATACAAACGAGGCTTCCCTTATCTGGCATGCTACACCGAATACAAAAGAAAAAAAAACCAAAAAAAGGAGAAAAGAGAAAAAGAAATGAGAAAAAAGAAAAAAGAAAAGGAAAAAACAGAAAAGAAAAAAAAAAGAATGAAAGAAAAAAAAAGAGCAAAAATGTGCTACAAAGTCCACTAGTTTTCACCAAAATCCCATTTTTGTCTTGAAATCCACATCATAGCCACGAGAGCTCAGTGGAATTAAGGACAACTTTGGGAAAATGTGCTGGTCAAAAGGAGGATATCCACTCAATTTTCAACTCGGTTTGATAAAAAATCAATTTTCAAAAAATCCTATTTTTGGGCTGAAAATCCACTTCATAGCCACGAGAGCTCAGTGGAATTTAAGAATTCTTGGAGAAATGCCCCCTTAAAGTTAGGGTTTTTTTTGGCAAATCTTCACTTAAAAATTATTTTTACAAAATTGAATTGAACCAAGCAAATCAAGGTTAAGGGAGTGCAATTTGGGCTTGTCTAATCTTTGCAGCTCATTGCTTCACAACTCCCACAAAGAGGGGCAGTTGTAGACACCCCAAATTGCACTGTCAAAATGATCAATAATCACCAAAAATCATTATCACCTTGAAGGCCAGCACAGAATTTGAGAAAATGAGTTTTTTCCTTGTATCCGGTAACTCAGGCCGGATACAAGTGTCCTTCTTTGTATCCGATGGAACATGCCAGCTACAAGCAGACCTCAGTGTATCCTGCATCATAGGCCGGATACATTAAGGCACTTGTGTATCCGGTCTGATATATCGGATACACAAGTTTTGCTCAAAATTAGGGTTTTCCGAGAGCTTTTCACTTTTACCATCATATCCCTCATTAAATCAGTGGAAATCTCGGAAATAGCCTTAGGGTTAAGGTTGGTGGGCTATAGACCTTATGTTGTGTCTACCATTCTCACCAACCCTAACCCTAGCCTTTGCCTATAAATAGGAGGCTCCTCCTTAAGCAAATGGCCATTAACTCTTGCCTTGAATTCTTGCCAAGAACTCTTGCCAAGAAGAGCTCCGAGTGAAGAGGGAAACCGCTGCGGAATTACTTCGAGAACTCAGGTAAGCCTCAAACTTATCTTTTATTTTCTATTTTACATTTCTAGATCTAGATCTCTTCTTCTACCTTTCTGTAGAATAAGGCCTTGATGTGTGTATGAAAACCTTTCCCTGGCTCAAAGAATCTCAAGACTCCCCCTAGCCGTAAAACGTGAAGGCAGGATCTAGGAGAAATGAGACTGGGCATTGATCCTAGTGCTAGAACCTATTTGAATAAGCCTTTTGCATCTATGTAAACCGTTCCATATTCAAAGTACCCCAAGATTATCTTGAAGAACCGTGTTTAACGGGGAGAGAGAACTAAGGGAAACGATAATGGAACGGAAGCCTAGGTTGTTCTAGAACCCTCTTTTTATTGATCTAAATGCATGCTATAAGCCTTGTGATTCTATGAAAACCCGTTCCTATTCAAAGTACCCCAAGATTATCTTGAAGAACCGTGTTTAACGGGGAGAGAGAACAAAGGGAAACGATAATGGAACGGAACCCTAGATTATTTTAGAACCTTATTTTGATGAATATGAATGCATGTTATGTTGTTATATTGTTCTTGAATGATTTCTACACTTACACATACATAGAACATGTTTTGGCGGGATGGGCACACATTTCGGGTTTATTGCATTTATTGTGATAAATCTGAAATAAATAGCCCCAATCAATTCTGGAATGTTTTCAAATGATTTTTAAAGGATTTGTATTCATCTTGCACAAATGGCACACACTTGGTCACAGTTTTGAATTGTTTTTTTTCAAAAATGGCTTAACTTAACAGCAACTGTACCCCGACTTCGGATACGTATAACTTCATCGTCCGGATGAATTTTGGAGTGATACCAGAACCATGGGAAAGGTGAGGCTGTCTAGTTTATGTCCACCAAATTTCATTAATTTCTATCAAGCAGATTTTTGACACCTCTCTGTCGAAGGTGATAGGTCAGTTCAGGTCTGAATACGGAACTTGTCATTTCGATTGAGTGCCATGTGTTCATCTTAAATCCGATTCAAGTGATTTTTGTTTCCGGGCACTCCTTTATGAGTCTATTTTCAAATCCAGTTGGTTTCATAATATTTTGACTCCATTTGTATTATTGGTAACAGATTTACTCAGAACTGCTCATCAGCACTTTTCTGGGTAAATCTGTGATCTTCGGGGCCTGTTCGGGAGACCACCCAAGGCACATCCGAATGAATTTTTGTATAAGGCTAGTTTTGTTCAAACTATGGCCATACAGACTTCAATCACACCAAATTTCGTGGATTTTTATGGGGCGGATTTTTCTAGGTGATTTTCCAAACTTGCATGCTTATCACTTTTGATTTTCCCCAGCAGCAACTTTAAAGGAGCATAACTCTTAGGATTTCAATCGGATTTACTTGAAATTTTGCATGAGTCTCTTATTTACCATGATCTTTCAAATGGATTTGGTTTGATTCAATTTAAAATTGATTTTGAATGATTTCAAGATAAATGGCATTACTTTTCACCGAATTTTCCGGATTTAACTCAACTTGGTTTTGTGCAACTTTTGCTTTGGATTTCCATTTTTGTTGATATTCCAGAAATGATATTGACATAAACGAAGATTTGAAATTCATTTGGATCTTCATGTGGAGATATCATATATTTGGCCTTTTTCAAGGTTTTTGATAATTTTTAGCAAGCTTTCTTATTTCTTTTTTTGCATGAACAAACACTTGGCAACCACCTTGTGTGGATGAATGGGGGTGCCTAACACCTTCCCCCGTTCATAATCTAATCCCCTTACCCATCTCTGGATTTGATTTTCAAGTAGGGTTATTTTTACCCTAGAATTTGTCTTTTAGCTATTTTTGCTTATTGATTGAATCTTTTGGTGTCCATTCACACCCAAAATCTGAATGGTGGCGACTCTCCCACTTTTTACGATGAGCCCCGTGTGTTGACGGAGGGGAGATCATTCCGGTGATTTTTTCCTGTGTCTCACACCTTGGCAATGAACCCAAAAGTGTTGATTTCAAAATGAGAAATCTCAAATGGACTGATCTGGGAGAGGAGATTGCTTTGCCTCTTTTAATCCATTACATCCCACCAAATCCCACTGTGGAAGATGCTCGAACATAGGATGAGCTTGTTATATTATTCTTTGCAATTGATTCGTTGCTCAACAAAACTAAGCTTAGACCCAAAGACATTGATACCCTAATCTTAAAATCCAGTATCTTTTCTCCAACATCGTCCTTGTCGGCGATGGTGGCAAATTAAGTAAAAGATGAGGATTAATGTAAGGAGTTTCAATCTCTTTGGCAATTGGCATGGGTTGCAGTGTGGAGTTAATATCTGTAACGCCCCAATTCCGAGTTACGTAACGAAACCGTAACTCTTCTCCAAAGGGTTAATATTTTCACATAAGATCGATATATCAGAGTGAAGGAGAACATGAATATATATATATATATATATATATATATATATATATATATATATATATATATATAATCAAAGTCAGCTAAACCAATCTCATATGAATTACCATATCTGAATTCTGATACTCACATGATCTAAAAATTTACTCGCTGATATCGTCCTCTCCAAGATCTGAACACAAAACAAAACGAAACAGTATGAGATATGAATATCCCAGCAAGTAGCACATGCATGCAACAAAACATTTATAACAATTCCATAGCATGAAATCATTAGAAATAAGTCCCAGGTGGACTCATGAAATAAGACTGCCTCTAACTAGGGTAATGTCAATATCCACTATGCCACCTCCCGACTTAGGTGCGAAGTTGAGTACACGATCATTGTCTTATTGCGGGAGAACCCACCTAGTACAGTAATGGGTTGGCATGTACTAATCCAGTCACAGTCCGAGTATACGATAAAATGAAGGATAGCCGCAGCCCACCAGTATAAAGAAGGCTTCATCGAGTACACGATGGAACGCGTGCGTGAACAAAGTATTACAACTAGCAAGGTACAATCTATTCCACTATCTAGCTCTTAACTTGACAAATGTGGATCCACACCGAGCTACGCCATCTAGACTCAAGCTAAAGCCAAAAACTGAAATCTCATTAATCTTAACTCGATCCAATCTCATACACATCATCCCGAGTACACGAGGCATCTCTGAGTACACAAAGGAATCAACATCCCAAGTACATGGGGCATCCTTGAGTACACGGAGGAAAATATCGAGCAATTCATCAGAAACAATAAAACACTCCTCCAAGTACATGGAAGGATCCAAATAATCATCTTAAACCAAAATAATTTGTTTACAAGTCTGTAAAATCCTAGATTTTAGTAATAAATAAAATTAATTAATAAATAGGCTAATTGGATAATAATAAGCAGGAGATGAGATACTGGTTCAAACCGGAGGAATTCAAAGTGAACCGGAGGAAATTGGGGAACCTATCTAAAGTAAGAGCATGATTTTGGTTTAAGTAAAAATCTTAATCTAATAATTGGTTAATACTGTAGGGTGTAATTGATAAAAATAAAAATATAAAAAGTGAAAGGGAGTGGTCGAACCCATAAAGAGAGGGTTGACCCAGATCTGGTTGGGTGAGTTTTAGTTTGGGATGGTTTGGTGTTGATATAAGTTGGCTTAAAGAAGCAGGGTAAGTTTGTAAAAAGAATGCATATTAAGGTAGAAGAGTTAGTATGGGTAAATTGGTAAAAGAAAACAAAGTATTTAAATAACCTAAAATGCATGGAGCAACCAACGTCCATCACAAAATAGAAGCAGCCGTCCACTTTGATTGTTCCTCTCTTATTCTTCTCTCTTCTTCCTAAATTAAAACCCTAGTATTCAAGACTTATTGGAACCGTCTTAGAGAAGGAGGAAGGGTTATTTTCGTGCATAGAAACTCAGACGAGATCAAGGTTTAGGAGATTGTTGGAGCAGATTTGTGGTGATATTTCGTTTCTTTTAGGAGAAGTTTAAGTTCCTAGAAACAGGTAAGTAGTTCCTTGACGCTTGCATAAAATTAAAATTCGTGTTTAGACGATATACATGGTTATTCGGTGTTTTGATGCGTTGTTTTTGTTATTTATGATTTTTTAATTGTTGGGAATTGTTCTAGCATGTTTATAAAGTATTTTAGAATGATTTAGAATGGTTTTGATGCATCGATTATTGAGTTGTGATATTTTTATGGAATTTCGTAAAGTTGCGGATTTTTCAAGTATCGAGCCGCCTGAGCAGTCACTCGAGCGACCTATGTAGTTATTTTAAAACCTAAGAGCAATTTTACCCAGATTGAACTGCCACTAGAACAGTCACTCGAGCGACCAACCCTGAAAAGACCAAATTGTTAGGCCGTTCGAGCGCCCGACTGCAGCTCGAGCGACCAGTCCATTAGATTTTTAGAAAATTTGTCTTTCAACCTAGTTTTTCACTACATAAGTGTTTTTATACAAATTTAACCTATTAACCATCAAGATTGGGGTATTTGGGAAGTGTTTGCATTGGCAAATGTTTAAAATTCAATTTTATAAAGATTTTGGGTAGATGTTTCTAAAGAGGTACTTTTACTTAATACCTTTGTTCCAAACAATTCTATTCTTAACCAAACTTGATTTTAAGAGTTCCTACACTTATATTTGGTCTATCTAGACATGTTTTGAATGTCGTATGATTTTACATACACCGGGATTATTTTGCCCATTGAAACCGTGATCTTAAGGCATATATTTGACTTCACTTGTGTGGGTTTTTGGGTCACTGGTGTGACAAGGCTGGTGCCTAATTTATTGTTTCCGCATGGGAGGATTTGGTTGTTTTTGGGTCACTGGTGTGACAAGGCTGGTGCCTGATTTATTGTTTCCGTATGGGCGGATTTGGTTATATATCCTCAGTCTGTGTACTCGGCGGGATACTTCCTCAATCCGTCTACTCGGTGGGAAGCAGTTACTTTTGTTTATACTCAGTCCGTGTACTTGTTGGCGGGATACTTCCTCAATCCATGTACTCGGTGGGAAGCGGTTAATTTTGTTTATCCTCAGTCCTTGTACTCGACGGGATACTTCACTATGGTTGTGGTTATATTTCACAGAGTTTGAGTTTATCGTGTTTAGTCTGATTAAACATTGCATATGTTTATTGTTGTCAACTATTTGCATGACTACTTACTGAGATGTTGTTTCTCACATTATTGTTTTATCAGATTTGTTTTCAGATATTCCTGGTGAGGACGTTGCGGGGATAAACACTTCGGGGGATTTTACTGAGTACCAGGATGAAGATTACTTATCCTGTATAGGTTCAGGGATTTACATTAATAAAGTTGACTTGGTATTGGAAGAATTGTTTTAGATTACTTTTATTTAGATGACAGGGGTGATGTTCAATTTATTCTAGTTAGCCCTTTCCAGACTTAATCGAGGAATTGGTATTGGATGTTTTCCTTTGTATCCCGCGCTTTTTGAAAGAAGAAAAAAATTATCTATTATTTCCGCACTCTGATTATATTAAATGAAATTGTTTAAGTCTGGATTAGTTATTTTGTGCCATTACCCTAATGTTCTAGGGTTGGGTTTATGTTCTTAAATAAACTTGGATCCGGGGTGTTACAAATTCCTTTTCAAAGTAATGCACAAAAACCCCCCTTTATAATGCAAAATTTAGTAAAAACTATCAATCTCGACTAAACCGGCAATTCCGAATGTTAAAAACCAGAATTAAGTTCCATTACTAAATTTAGTCTTGTAATACTTGTTTTATGCCCAAACAGTAAATTCCTTATAGAATTTATACTCAAATCACTCTTATTTCCTAAGTCCTCAATGCCTTCCTTTTGCACCTCCAATTCATTTAAATGCATTCCATTGATTCCTAGTTCTAAACTAACTTAATTGCTGTAAACTTCTTCTATTATTTCTCCAAACATTCCCAAATAAATCACTTATTAATCCCAGATGTACACTGCCCCTTAACTGATCTTGCATTAGTTTATACTTGCACTAATTTCCTTACTCTAAGAACACCTAACCTTACCTCACACAAGCTCCCACTTCCATTAGTTGAAACCTCAAATTTGATCCCATTTCAGTTGTCTCCCATTCATTAAAAGTCCTTTATTAACCATCAAATATAATCCTTAAGAGAATTCCCAAATCAGAATTGAAGACCAATTGTCAAATGCTAAAATTAAGCTGGGCGCCAACCTCTGGGGAGGTAGGCGCCCCTCAGTAGACCTTGGCGCCCATACCAATTCTCCCATATGCAATGCGGCAACCAAAAATTCTTTAGGACTGACCTGATGCTTCACTCCCAAACTACTTCCAGGATATTCCTAGTTCTCCAATTAGTATATTTACCCTCTTTTGGATTTAATTAAGTCACCCAAACAATTAACACAACATTAGCCGCCCATAGCCAATTATATGCAAATTGTCTACAACATCAACTATGACTTCAATTTCCAAATGGTCTAATCCGATTATTCTTCTATTTTTCACTCCCAACACACTACAATTCATCTAATAAATCAGCAAACATGCGTTTAAATTTATTTGAATCAAATTTAGAGGTTGTTCATGCTTAGGTGTCAATGACTAACCAGAAACAGAGGTTCGATTGAATACTTGCTCAAAACTGTATTAAATCTCAGTTTAAATCATCTAAAACAATTTAAATTGTGCTATTTACATATTAGAAGCAAATCTCAGTTGAGAAACACCTCAATTCTTCAAATGAAATTCCGAAATTTTCCCTCCAGAACTGATCGCACGAACAGGTTACTGTTGAAATTCAGTTTCTGGTCAGATCTGAGATTCTCTTGATAGAATTCAACTAAATATAATCCAATTAACTAGACTTAACTGAAATTCAGATTGAACAACTAAATTTGTAGCTCCTGAACGAAATTTGAATGTTGCCGCAACTGATCTCAACTCTTCTTCAAACAAAGATAAGAAACTCAGCTTAGATTCTCTCTCTGATCGCTGCACCCTTCGAATTCTTCTTCACAAAACCCTAGCTCTCCTTCTTCTCCTCTTTGAGATTACCAAATTCGGTTGCTCAATTGCCCAAACAAATTCACGAATTGAAATCCTTTGGTTTTTATAGTTGCCGCCTCCGGCAACTTAAATCATGATCACACAGCACGCCACTCCACCAAAACTCCCTACACCAACAATCTGATTTGATCAACACCTCATATTTGCCACATCATCAAACCATCTTAAACCTCCCAATTAAAATTAAATAATTTTTCTTACCTTCATAATTAGAATTTCCCAATTTGGTTCACCCGAGAACTCCGATCGAACCCTTTCGATCTCCGAATCTGCATAATTTTTCCAATTAACCTTAATTTAATTATTAACCTAATAATTTTAATTTCATTAAAATTTGGGATTTTACAATATCAATTGATTTATTTAGAAGAAAACACAGAAGAGGGAGAGAGAAAGGTTGCTGAAAAAAACAGTAGACATTTATTTGGAAGAAAACAAAAGAGAGACAGATAGGTTGCTGAAAAGAAAAGAACAATAGGCATATATATGTAGAAGAATACGGAAGAGAAAGAGAGCTTGCTAGAAAAAAAAACAAAGAACAGTAGACATATTTAGAAGAAGACGGGAGAGAGAGAATGGTTGTAGAGAAAAAAAAACAGTAGATATATTTAGAAGAAAATGAGAGATGGGGAAAGAGGAAAAAAGGAAAGAAGACATATAGCTCTTGGGACGAAACAAGAGAAAGTGAAGGGTTTTTTTTCTTATCGAGTTGTCTAATTCTTTGTAACAAATCCCGAATTCTTGTCTATCGGGAGGGGAATTCGGTAATCTTAAATATAACTTAAAAGCCAATTCAACGGAATTAGAGTACAATTCTATTTCTAATTTTAAAATATCTAACCAATCAAAAGAATTGGAATTGAGCCAATTCCAATTCTTACCCCTAATTCCACACCCAATTCCCCGTACTAATTGGGCCTTATTGTCGGTCTAGTTATTTTTGCAAATCCGTTGGTTTTTTATTAAAAAAAAAAAAAAACGCCCTGACCCCCTGCCCAACCTACCCTTGCTCGTGCCCACCCCTGTGCCCCACCCAGCCTTGCCCGTAAGTGCTGCCCCATGCCCCTGCCCGTACAGGCTGCCCTGGTTTTCATCACTGCTGCTTGTGATAGGATTTAGATACTGTTGAGTGGCTATTAGTGATGGACCCAGACTCCTGAGTCCTAACTGCGGACTGTTGTTGCCCCTCAATGCAGATAGGTTCAAGTTTATCTGCCATTCTTTGAGCCTTTTCTATTGCTATGGTTGAAGCAAAGCTTCCGTTGTTGTCCCTCAATGGAGTTTGTGTTATCATTCTCAACAGAGTTTGTGTTATCCTTGAGACTGAGCACACCCTCACCACAGTGATGATCTTTACCCTGCACAAAACTATTTCTCAAATGCCATTCAAAAATATAATCCTGTTCTTTTTATTGACACCAACAACAGATATAGCCAAATTCAACCTCCCAATTTTAATGTTCTGAAGATGTAACCACATGTCATGTCTATAACCAGCCCTTAGATCACTGATGTTTATGGAGCAGTCTCTGTATAATATAGGAATGTAGGGAAGTTAAATACATAATTTGCATGGTCACAGACCAATGAAGAAAAATACAGATAAAAAGGATTAAAGACTCAAATGAATCCAATACAGAAGTTCTGAAGTAAATCTAAAGCATAATATCATAATACTATACTTCCGATCTCAGTATATTGGTGACGTTCTATGGGGAAAAACTGAAGAAAATACAAAAATCATCTTATTCACTTATAACTTGTGCCCCATTGTTAGATCCAATGAACATCTACCAGTAAAGCTGAATCAGGTTACTTGTATTGTCTCCCACCAATGTTTTATAACAAGGATTTCAAATCCTCATTGAAATTGAAAGGAAAACAGGAAACTTCAGAGTTTATAACTGAGTATGATGCCAGATAATTGTACTTTCTAAATTGAGCAAGCAGCAGCATGCTCCTAACCTGCTTGGGGACAACTTAGTGCTAGTCCCAAACATTTAGTAATAAAGAGTAGAATAAAATCCACAAGCCCATGGAGAACTAGACTTCTCCACTAATAACTCACAAATGCTTACAGCCAAATTACTTTTGAGCACGCCGTCCAGTCAAGGAGCCTTCTCATTGTATATCCCATTCCTAGCTATTTACAAAATAATAAATTTAAAACCCAGAAAAAAAAAAGTAAAAAAATTGAGACCTGATTTCTGATTTTGTCTGGTGCATGTCTATGACTATTCTCACTTCTCCAACTGTTTCTCCAGATATCTGCAAGTGGTTCCAATTTGTTAGTAGAAGATAAATGGGAATTAAGCACCACCACATGTGGCAAGAGAGCTTTAGGAATTATTCTGCAGAAAAGCAAAAAAAGAAAAAAAAGAAGACAAGTTAAGCTACTTACAATTTTTTCTTGAAGGGCGTGATGGATTTCACAAAATGATGAAAAAGGTAATGTTTGGATGAAAAGATTAGTGCTTAGATGAAAAAATACAAGCTGGAATGGAGCACTAAGAAAATAATACTTACAAGCTTCATTGGAAGATTAGGATCAGAAACAGAGAAAGTCAAATCTTCATTCCATTCGCTATTTAGATTATTTCTTATTACACGTGTCCTCAGTATTCAGATTATTTCTTATTAAATGTGTCCTCAATTTCTGCATTGAATAGTAAACAGATAATATGATAAGAATGGAAAACCAATAGCTAAACAATATTCAAGCAAGACAGAACTTGCATCAGCTACCACAACAGACTCGGGGGCTCCTCCGTGTCACTGTCACCGTATTTCACAACAAAAAAAAAAAGAAAAGAAAAAGAAAAAACTTTCAGGTTTCTCCTTTTATTCCATACTATCAAATGTGTATATAAGTAAATGAACTTCGCGGTATTGGTTTTATGGGTGTTGCTCCAAAATTGGGCCGGTGTGGACACGTGTCGAAGGTGGTGATGTGTCTCTACGCGGGCGTGCCAGTATCGTTTGATACGAATGATTTCGGGTTGAACCCTGACCCCGGGCACCTGTTCCGAATCTGAACCGGAATTGGTCCAGTCGTACTGCAAGTCACCTGTAATAAAACGAGTCAGGCGATGATATGAAGACTAGGGGTCCGGTCTTCGTTTGGGTTCTTGTAAGTGTTTGAAAGCAAAAGCAACTAATGGCACACAAATCCTTTTATTATAAAATCGGCCGACGAGCCGAAAGCGACAACAGATAATCCTCAAAATGGAAGCGAAAAGTACAAAAAGAAAACCGACAGGGCTTGCAGGACCGGCCTGTCCTGATCTTATAGCCGTAATTGGGTATAAGCGCAGGAGGAAGGGGGCGGCTGCTTGCAAAGTCAGTTCAGGGGGTTCACCTTGGATTGCTGCTTACCCGAAAATACACAAGTCACCTGGCGTGATCAGAGCAAGTCTGGGGACCGGCTGTTCGGAATTCTGTAAACACAGAACTGCGAGTCAGGGGCGGCCTCAACTTACTTTCCGGTGGCAGGATTCTGGTGTTAATCGGAGTAAAGAGGGGTCGAAGATGTCACTGCGACTGGAAGCAGTGAGAGAGGTCCTAGTTTATCCTTCTGTATTAGAGGGGATAAAGGATCACGGATGATCAAAATAATATAATAACCGGTTGCGGTTGGGTGGATTGTGTCCCTGAGCTCTTCGAATTGGTGCCTTTTATAGCCGATCTTTGACGGTTTGCTCAACGTCCTACTCTTGCACGATCTTCATGGTGGTTGTTCGTCTTCAGTCTTCAGTTCCAAAACGATAACCACTCGGCCACGATCTTCAACTGGTTTATCCTCGAACGATCGATGGCACGATCTTTTGATATTCGTGATTTTTGTCGTGACTCGAACTGTATTCTTGGTTCTGTGTTCATGCTGACGTGGCCTAACCAGCTGTGCAAGGCCTACATGCTTTGATGTCGTGGCCTAAATACGCCACATAGGCACCACGTGTCCTTTTCTCATTCGTCGATCATATAGGGTGTAAACATTGCCCCCCTACTTACTTATTACGCCGTCATCGGCCGTTGTGATGAGTAAGTACTTTGGGTTTTTTCAAAAAATTGTCCGTTGCTTGATGTGAAAAGATTGCGCCACATTCCCACGATCGCAATGATCAGACTTTTTCGAACTTCATCTCGCTTATAACATACTGCAGCCGAGATTTTACTTTACTTTTCTTTTTTGGCTATTTGTCTTTTCTTCTTCTTTGTCTTCAATGGCGGGCAATCTCATACGCTATACTTCTACAGTCGAAGTTTTTGATGGCTCGATATCTGTAGGTCCTTTCCTTTGTGCCAGAGATACTCCAGAGATACTCCTTTGGAGGCCCCGACTGAGAAAGTGAGGGGTCCTTTACTCTTTGCTGGCGACCTGAGTTTCAATCTACCTTCTCGAAAAAAATTTCGAAGTTGGCCGACCGCTTATCCTGAATGGGTGACCTGGGTTAACAGCATGAAGGAGCCTTTTGCCGTTATTTGGCATAAGACTGGTATTTATGACATGATTAACTTTTCCTGTCATTCTATTCCTTTGAATCGCGACCTTCTTTGTGCCATGGGTTTATTCTGGAATGTTCGGACTAATACCTTCAATTTCCTTTGTGGGCCGATGACTCCCACTATCATGGATGTCTGCTTTATTACTAGTTTCTTCGCAACCGGTCATGAGATTCGGGTTGGCATGGCAGATATTAAGGATTACCAGCATTTACCTCCGGTGCCCGTAGGTGACAAGGGAAAAGAGGTAGAAAAGAAAAGAAAGCAACCCCCAACGAAGAAGAAAAAAGCCTCCAAGAAGGCAGGATCTCTTCGGCAGAAAGGGATTGTTTTGTCAGAGAATGAACCTCCACCGTCAGAGAACGAATCTCCACCGACATCGATCCATACCTCTTATCGGTCCTACATCAAGGACTGTACCCAATTTCGACCTCCAACTTATGAAGATGAAGTAGAGCACTTCTACTTTCTCGTTTATTTCTTCTGTAACTTCGTATTCTGTCCCAAGGCTCAAGCAGTTACCAAAGAATATTATTCACTGGTGAAGCTGATTCCGGGCGAGTATGAAGTTGCCCTTGCTCCTTATTTTTTGTCGGTTTTGTACCGTTCACTTCAAGAGTTTGTTCATGGCAACCTTCAAAATCCTGGGGGGCCATTGTGGTTTCTTCAATTTTGAGCTTATCCTTACTTTCCATCCCAGTTTTATGCTCGGGTGCCTATTCCTTCTAATATGCCCTCTGAGTTTGGTGGCCATGCCTGTTTGGCTACTACTCCTGTTGTTCTCTCTTTTCCTGAGTGTTTCCGTTTCTTTCTGGGTCTTCGTCATTTCCCCACTCCTCCTTTTAAAGTTTCTGCAAATGCTCCCGGTTTCCTTTCAATGGTTGATGTCATAACTGATGAGCAGCATCTTATCTGGGCCAGTTTTCTGACGGCTCGAAATTTGAATTATGCTGTGAAGTCAGTTAACAAGAAACCGGGGTTTGAGGTATACTTGCCAAATTGTGTAAGCCGGCAATTTCAATGTGAACAGAGGATCCCCTTGCTTGATGTGGATGGTTTGTTTACTATTTCTGTTGATCGGCCGTCTGTCACCGTAGCCGAGGCTGCCCAAATGGAAGATACTTATAGGGTTGCTGCTGTTGAATTTCGTCTTTCCTTTCTTCCTCGTCATCACGAATGTCGCTCTGATTTCCATGTTTGGTGGAATTCTTTGTGGACTAAAATCTGTCGTTATTCGGCCGATTATTATCTCTAAAGATTGGGTCTGATGGAATCTTTGGCTGCGTCGATCCAAGAAGGTATCTTCTTATCTTCCTTGTTTCTGATCCACTTGATACTAATTCAGTTATTTTGTCACTAGGTGAAGTACCGCCTCTAGCTTTGGAGGCTGGTCCACTTGAACCTTTGCCTGAACCAATCCAAGAAAATATCAATTCAGCTAGTCGGTCACCCGGCGAAATGCCGTCTCTCGCCTTGGAGGCTCATACTTCCCCTTCCGGGGAATTGGCCGAGGATGATGCTTTGTCACCAGAATGCCCTCTTTCGATTGTCCCGTATGAAGATCTTGATGAGGATCCCGATGATGTCCCACTACGACGGCGTCCTCGGAAGGTACTGAATCTTCATTTACCATTCTTCTTTTTCTTCTTCTTTTGACACTCCATTCTTCTAGGTTTCGAGTTCCTCGGGCCCACTCGCTCTTTCTTCCCATGTCATGGAATCTTCCTCGGATCCAGTTGTTGATCCGACGTCTGTTTTTGATCCGGCCGATTTCGTCGGTCCTGTCGAAACACTAGATTCTCTTGGCAGTGTTATTGGAGAAGCTCCTTTAGCGCTTCCTGAAGGTCAGGAGCACTTATCTGTTCGAGAAGCTTCCTCAGAAAGAAGTCCTTCTCCCGAACTACCTCCTGGGTATGAACAGAGTGCCGCCCCTGTGGTGGTTGAGGCTACAACGTCTACTGCTTCTATCGGGACCAACATTCCTCCGGGTCCTTTCGCCTTGACCGATATTCCCCTAAGTTCTTCTGCTATAGTAGCGGAAGGTGATGTTGATCGGCCGAAGTCAGCGCTTGTTGAATTAGGGAGCGCCAGTTCATCCTTCGTTCCGGGCCTTTCTCTCACCACGGGATTACTTTCCGATGATGGGCATGGTCGATTGGATGTTATGTTGAATGATGTCTGTTCCAATCTTCCATCTGACAGCTCATCTGACCCCTTATCTTCATCTCCAACAAGTATCCGATCGGAGATTATCCGCCTTCTTACTCCGGGCATAGTTGGCGTTTCAGAAGAAACTCTTACCCGTGTGGTGGCATTGGCAGCAAAGCTTCGGGCTCTTTCTTCGGTATCTCCCCGACGTAAAATCGGTGCTCATCCAACTCATCCTCCTTTACTCCTATAAATTTTTTTTTGACCATCTTTCGGCCAAGCTCCATGAAATGAGTAATACGGCCGATTCTGTTAATGGCCGATACCAACTTCAATAACAGTTGAGAAACGAGTGCAAGATTTGTCATCATTAGCATATTGAAACGGTCCAACGTATGAACGTCATAGATGATACTATTACGGAGGTTGACCATCAGATTGCAGAGTTACAGTCGAAGAGATCTGATCTTGCAAATCAACGGGAGGAACTCCTTTGTACTGATGAAGCTGTTGATGATGCTTTGAAGGAAAAGACCCGTCAGTGCGTCGCAATTTCTCATGAGTTGAAATTGGAGATATAATCGGCTCGAGGCTCCTTTCTGCTTTGGTCTACTTTGGTTGAAGAAAAACGGCCTGCCTAGGAGTCTTTTGACCGTATATATTCTGCAATTTTAAATACTTCTCTGTAAAGCATTTAATGAATTTAAATTCTTTTTGGAATCCATTTTGCCAACTGTCCTGGCCGTCAGAATCGGCCCCTTTTTCGACAAAGTTCATCTTTTCAATTTGATTCGTCCGTATGATCTTTACTTTTAAAAACGCTTTATTCGAGAAGATATTCAACCGCCGTTTCGATCTCTCCGGGAAGGCGATCGTACTATCAACACCTTTTTCGGGAAGACAGCAGTCTTATCAACGCCCTTCTCGATATTTTGAATCATTACGAACCTTCCCTTCCTGCACACGTTTCCTTGCTGTGTTTCGTCTTCTTCTCTCTGCGAGCTTTCCTTGTCTGGTTTCTGATATTGATCATGGCGGATGATAAGCCTAATGACTTGAATCTGTTCCTCGATGATGAAGATGGTCCTGTTCTCGGTCCATGCACAGAGGAAGATACTACAGAGAGTCCCGCTGTCATGCAACCCTCTCATCATTTAATTCATGTTCCTGGTGCCGTGAGATGGAGTTCCCTTATCACGCTTCCTCGCCCTTGGCCTAAGTGTTCTCCTGAATGGAACGGCTGGGTTGACAGGCTACGGCCTTTCTTCATGGAAACTTGGATTAGGCTAGGGTTGGCGGAGATCATCTTTTACTCCACCTTCTATATCCCTTTCAATCCTTTCCTACTCGGGGTGGCCTCGTTTTTCTGGTGTCGGGGTTCCAACACCTTCTCTTTTTACCATGGACCTATGACCCCTACCCTCCTGGATGTTTTCTGTATCACAGGCCTTTCGGTCCTTGGAGAAGAATTAGACTCTAGCCTGTCCGTTTTCTCATCTTCTGTTTTTAACACCGCTCACGCTTCTTCTGCTTTTGGCACCTTCGTTCGTGCCGAGCAAGTTTTGGGTGCCAATACTCCTCCTTCCTTTCAAGAGCATTGCTCTTTCTTGCTTTTCCTCCTTTGCCACTTTTCTGTTGTGGCCCATCTGCTCAGATGGTAAAGGAGTTTGCCGGTATCGCTGTGGCCCTTGCTCAGGGCCGCTGTCTGGCTCTAGCTCCTTTCTTCCTCAGCCAGGTTTATCGAGGTTTACATAGTCTATCCTCTGGCCGATTCGGGGTCGCTAGTAGCCCTCTTTGCTTTTTGCAATTTTGGTTCTATGAATACTTTCCCGGCTTCTTCTGTGAAGCTGTAGATAATCTGTAAGACCCTGATTTTTGTGAGTTATTTATTTATTTATTTAGTTATTTATTCTGATGTATAAACTGTGTTTATCAGGTTATTTTGTGGTTTGAGGGCTTTGCCCATACTCGTATGTACAGGCGTTATATAGCCATTTCTCCGAAAAAAATCGTAGTATTACCATTGGTATTATTAAAGTGTAGTTATGTGATTATTAACGTGAATAGATGCTGAACATGTAGTATCTTCGGTGGGCGAGCATGCATAGGATCAAGGAAATGGGAGAGTATTCGAGCGAGTATGTAACAAGTAAGTGGACTAAAATGGAAAGTAGGGTTCGGGTTTATGAGAATACGCTTAGCATAATTTCGGAAACATTTTCGTTAAGTCTGGACATAAGGAGAATTGGCGATTTCGGCTGGAGGGCGACTAGGGTTTCCGTTCGTGAAGAACCATAAATCGCAACTGCTGGAAGAAGGAGTTCGGAGCTGAAGTTCCTTGGGTTATTTCTCTCTGCTCGAGAAGATTAGTTTCGATAGGTTTTTCATTCGCGCGCGCGGCCGAGAAGTGATCGGCCGGGGTTTTATCATTCGGGAATAAGCACACTCAGGTGAGTAGTACTGTTTTACAACTGGGATTGTGTTTTTCTGTTTCTCTCGAGATTATTCTGATGCATGAGTATATATAAAGTGATTGTGTGAGTTTTCTGGGTTTTTTCTGGTTTTCGGAAAGTTGCATGAACAGAGTCTCCGGATTGAAATTATAATTGAAAATGAAAGTGTTTAGATTAATTTCAAATATGGTTGGGAAGTCTTCTGGGAGTATTAGGAGTGTACTGGAGTAGTTACAGACCTTCACAAACCGGCCAGTCATGTAGATCTCAAAATAACAGAGAAATGAAAACCACAAGGGGTATCCGCTCACCTCGCGCTCACCGGCGTTCACCTCGGAGGTAAGCGCCCCGTTAATAATGACCTACTGCCGATCCCGCGCCAAACTCGCGCTCATCTCGCGCGAAGTAGAAAACGAGGCGCCCATCTCGCGCGAATCTCGCGCCCACCTCACGCCCATCTCGCGCTCATCTCGCGCTCACCTAGCGTCGGGTGAGCGGCAGGTCGATTTTGCCCTTTTTCTTCACCGCCGACCGGCGCTCACCTCGCGCCCACCTCAATAGGTAAGCGGCAGACCTATTTTGCTTCCCGAAATGGAATTTCTGATTTGACCAAGAGTATTTGCACTTCTTAGGGGTTAAACCACTTCACTATTCACTTGGTTAGGAACCTGGGAAACCATTTTGCCTATGAAATTAATAGAGGAAAAATTTGTGAACCTCTTAAGAGTTTTTAAGTTGGGTTTAGGTTACTTATGAGTATTGTGCCGGACACCAAACTAGTAAGAGTTACCAGTTACTTTTCCTTGTTCTATACACTGTTTTGATTGAGAAGTTCTTGTATTTCTGGTTTCACTTGTTGGAAACTTTATACGTATTGAAAGGTTTTCTTTGGTATGAATGGATTGAGTTTTACTTTTATATGACTTGTGTTACGGAAATGAGAAATTACTGAATGTACTTGAGGTACTGATTGGTCCAGAGGGACAGGTGATGAATTGTGATGAGAAATTACATGATGTGGAATGAATGGTTTTGTTTTGATATTGAAATCGAGATTATACGATGTTTACTGTTTTGGTCTAGCTTGTCCTGGATCCAGATGTTTAAGCTTAGTAATGTGATGTTATTGTTGGTTGTTGGAATTGCATGGCCTTGTGTGTTGCCACGACCGGTGTAGAGCAGCCAGAAACCCTGAGTAGGCCTGGTTGTCAATGCAGAAACCCGGGGAGTAGGCCTGCATTGGATGACGAAACCCTGAGTAGGCCGTCATTTCAGAGTATCCGAAACCCTGAGTAGGCCGGAACTGTGTACATGGAGGTGTGGAGTGTCTACTTGGCATGTTTAATTTATCAACTAAACGATAGTCATGACATTGACCAATCGATGTGTTATTGTATTTAACTGAGATGTGATTTGTTTGATTTGAACTTGGGAAATTGATGTTGGTTGTTTTAAACGTATTGTGGTGATTGTCGATGCATAGTTTTAAAACGTGATTCAACTATTTCTGCATGCATGTGCTACTCGCTGAGATATTCGTATCTCACTCTGTTGTTGTTCTATTTTTTCAGATACTCGTGGTGAGGCGATTACTGGGGTAGATCCTGCTGAGGCATATAGGGAGGAAGACTACTATTACCTTCCTTAGACTTGTAGGTTATCTGTTCCGAATTTGAGAACTTGAATTAATTGAGATGTATTAAAGTAAATTGGGGATGAACCATATGATTTCAGTTCAGTTTAAATGTTACAATTTTGCATAAATGGAAATGTGCACTCTGTTAGGTTATAGATGTATGATTATCCAGCGATCATAAATTGATTAACGATCCTTGCCTAACCTCCGTGAGACGTGTTATATCTTTAATGAACAACACGGATCCGGGGCGTTACAGAGATGGTATCAAAGCCTTAAGCTGGAAAAATTTGAGGTTTAGATAGTATGACCATAGAAAACCCTGGGGAAATGTTGTGCGTACGTTAGATAGAACCATGAGGATTAGAAGAGAGTTCTTAACTAATGTGGTATTTTGTGCTTACAGGTATACATGGCCGGTAGAGGCAGACGTGCGAGGGCTGTGGATTGTCCAGAGAGGGATGTACCACAGGAGCAGCCACCTGTACCACCACGGGGAGTCCCACCCCCAGTAGAGGACATTTGGGCTGCGGTTGGCTCCCTTGCCCACCTCCTTGCGATGGAGAGGGAGGAAAGGATGAGTCAGACTGGGAATGGTAATAGCCAGCGAAATGGTCATGGAGCTGCGGTGGATCAGCAGCGGGTGAGAGAGGAGTTGTCCTTGAGGGACATTGATCAGTTCAGAAAGCTGACTGCCCCGCCGTTTTATGGAGTTCCAGATCCGTTGGAGGCGGAGAGCTGGGTAGCTAGAGTGGAGCGCATGTTTGATACGATGGACTATCCAGAGGACCGGAGGGTGAGATTGGCTACCTTCACCCTAGAGGGCGAGGCACAGCATTGGTGGCAGTCATTACGGAGGCAGGCGGTAGATGGGATCCAGATGACTTGGGACCAGTTTAGGCAGGTCTTTTATGAGCAGTATTTTTCTGCAGAGGTGAGGTTGCAGAAGGAGAGAGAGTTCATGGATATCTCTCAGGGATCCTTGACCGTAGCACAGTACGAGGCTCGGTTTGCGGTTCTTTCTCGATTTGCTCACCATATAGTGCATGATGAGCAGAGGCGCACCCAGCATTTCGAGAGAGGACTGAGGGCAGACATCAGGCGCATGGTCTCGGTGCTGATGTGCACCAGATACTCAGATTTAGTGGGGAGAGCTCTGCGAGTTGAGAGAGAGATTAGAGATTCAGGGACTGAGCAGAGCAGAGTTAGAGCACAGCCAAGCGGCACAGAGACACGGAGGGTCCCGGATAGGGACAAGAGACCGAGGTTCGACTATGGACAAAGGGATAGGAGAGGCTCAGGAGGTTGTTTCAGTTGCGGCCGATTTCACATCCCAGGTCCGTGCGTGTCACCTCCAGGCGCGTGTTTTAGATGTGGCCAGCATGGGCATCGGGTTGCTGACTGTCCCCACCCGAACACTTACCAGTTACTCAAGCCAGCCCTTACTGCACCTATGGACACCCGACCGGCCGAGGCTTAGAGATTTCAGTACTCTAGACCCGTGCCAGCACTTCCAGCACCGCCGAGATTTCCGGGTCAGAGCAGTGGGGGATACCAGAGGCAGCAGTTACCGCAGAGGCAGCAGGCACCTCAGAGACGGCAGGCACCACCCCCACGCCCCCAGCAGACTAGAGTATATGCAGTAGCAGCTCAGGAGGATGAGCCTGAGGGAGGGCATGTCGAGGAGGCTCGTGAGGAGGAGCCAGAGGCGCCACAGTTGGTTGGAGGTATTCTTTTCATTCATGGTAGATCAGCCGTATGCTTATTCGATTCGGGTGCTTCTAGATCTTTCATTACTCCTTCATGTGCATGCCGTATTGGTTTGGTTCCTTCCACACTCGAGTCCGAGCTACTTGTACACACACCATTGGGGGAAACCACTAGAGTACAGACCGTATTTAGGGATTGCATGATCAGATTGAGTTCTTTGGAGTTGCCAAGGGACTTGGTAGAACTGGAATTCGGGGAATTTGATGTGATCATAGGTATTGATTGGCTTTTTCGGCATCATGTGAGCATAGATTGCTATAGGGGTACCATTATGGTATGTCAGCCAGACCAGCCAGTGCACTGTTTCCGATGTGAAGGGTTGAGAACACGGATCAGTTTGGTAGCGTCCATTGAGGTTGAGGAGGCAGAGTCTACGACACTTAGTCTTTCTAGTGTGCCTATAGTAGCAGAGTTTGATGACATATTCCCAGACGATCTACCAGGATTACCGCCACCTAGGGAGGTTGAGTTCAGTATACGACTTTTACCTGGTACGGCACCTGTATCCAAACCACCATACAGGATGTCACAACCTGAAAATCATGAGATGAAGAAACAGTTGGATGAATTGGAAGCAAAGGGTTTTATTAGGCCCAGTGTGTCACCATGGGGTGCACCAGTCCTGTTTGTCCAGAAGAAGGACGGGACGATGAGGATGTGTATAGATTACCGCCAGTTGAATCAAGTCACCATCAAGAATAAGTATCCATTGCCTCGGATTGATGACTTGTTCGACCAGTTGAGGGGAGCGTCTTGGTTTTCTAAGATCGACCTGAGATCTGGATACCACCAGTTGAGAGTAGCCCCAGAGGATGTAGAGAAGACGGCTTTCCGTACTCGATATGGGCACTACGAGTTTCGGATTATGCCTTTTGGACTGACTAATGCCCCAGCTGTTTTCATGAACCTGATGAATCGGGTGTTTCACACACACTTGGACAGCTTTGTGGTTGTGTTCATCGATGATATCCTAGTGTATTCTCGAAGTAGAGAGGATCATGTAAAGCACCTCCGAACTGTATTGCAGACATTGAGAGAGCACAGATTGTATGCCAAGTTCAGCAAGTGTCAGTTCTGGTTGAGAGAGGTGAGTTTCTTGGGACACGTGATTTCTGGAAATGGTATAGCAGTGGATCCCACTAAAGTGCAGGCTGTTGCAGAATGGCCTAGACCTTCATCTGTGACAGAGATTCGGAGCTTCTTGGGGATGGCTGGATATTACAGGAGATTCATAGAGAATTTCTCACGAGTAGCCGCACCTCTATCCAATCTCACTAAAAAGGCAGTGAAGTTTGAATGGAGTGAGAAGTGTGAGAACAGTTTTCAGGAGTTGAAAGGTAAATTGTCTTCAGCTCCAATCTTGATTGTGCCATCAGTGAGTGAGGGATTTTCGATCTATTGTGATGCTTCTCGAGTAGGGTTGGGCTGTGTTCTGATGCAGCAGAGACATGTGGTAGCCTATGCTTCAAGGTTGCTACGCACTCATGAGAAGAATTACCCTACGCACGATCTAGAGTTGGCAGCGATCATGTTTGCACTTAAGTTGTGGAGGCACTATTTGATGGGAGCCAAATTCGAGATATTCTCAGATCACAAGAGCTTAAGATATATATTTTCCCAGAGAGAGTTGAATATGAGGCAAAGGAGATGGATGGATCTTCTAAAAGATTATGATTTCACACTACATTATCACCCGGGCAAGGCTAATGTGGTAGCAGATGCACTGAATCGTAGAGTTGTTTCTCAAGATGAGGTAGCCACACTAGCTGCTTTCATGGCTAGTCAGTGCACTCTTGTTGATACTGTTGTAGAATGGCCTGGGGAGTTCAGCACTCATGGGCATGGATTGATCATGGCACAAGTTCAAGCAGAGCCAGAGTTGATTCAGAGCATTCGGGAAGGTCAGTTGGTAGATCCCG
The DNA here is from genome assembly GCA_947561395.2 of Buxus sempervirens. Classification (NCBI taxonomy): domain Eukaryota; kingdom Viridiplantae; phylum Streptophyta; class Magnoliopsida; order Buxales; family Buxaceae; genus Buxus; species Buxus sempervirens. The sequence continues at coordinate 15,818,396 of OX387194.1, read as the reverse complement.
ATTTATTACGCATCAAGGGGTTAGTAGAGAAGGGTGATGAGGCCACGGAAGATTTTGATGTTCGGGATGGATTGGTGAGATTTCAAGGGCGGACTTGTGTTCCAAATAATGCTGAAGTCAAGGGATTGATCCTAGACGAGAGTCACAGGTCCAAATATGCAATTCACCCTGGGAGCACCAAGATGTACAAGAACCTAAGATCAGTATATTGGTGGTCAGGAATGAAGAAAGACATTGCGGAGTATGTCGCCAAGTGCCTCACTTGTCAACAGGTAAAGGCAGAGCATAGGAGACCTCCAGGTTTGATGCGACCTTTGCCGGTTCCTGAGTGGAAATGGGAACATATATCAATGGATTTTGTGAGTGGGCTACCGCCTACAGCTAAGAATCACAACGGCGTATGGGTGATTGTGGATAGGCTAACCAAATCAGCTCACTTTTTGCCTTACCAGACCACACAGACTTTGGCATCATTGGTAGAGCTATATACTCGAGAGATAGTCCGGTTGCATGGGGTTCCAGTGTCCATTGTATCGGATAGGGATTCTCGGTTTACCTCGCATTTTTGGCAGTGTTTCCAGGAGGCCATGGGAACTAAGTTAAGTTTCAGTACTAGTTTCCACCCACAGACCGACGGCCAGTCTGAGAGAACTATTCAGACTCTAGAGGACATGTTGAGATGTTGTGTCCTGGATTGGGGTGGCAATTGGAGTAAGTATTTACACTTAGCCGAATTCGCTTACAATAATAGCTATCAGGCTAGTATACAGATGGCACCCTACGAAGCACTTTATGGCAGGATTTGTAGATCTCCTGTGTGTTGGGTGGACGTAGGAGAGAAACAGTACTTTGGGCCTGAGATTATACAAGATAGTATGGAAAAGGTGAAATTGATTCGACAGCGGTTGTTGACTGCGCAGAGTCGTCAGAAAAGTTATTCAGACACTCGACGACGTGAGCTGAAATTTGAAGTGGGAGACCAAGTGTTCTTGAAGATATCGCCTTCCAAAGGAATCCTGAGATTCGGGAAGAAAGGGAAGTTGTCTCCACGTTTTATTGGGCCGTTTGAGATTGTGAAGGTGATTAACCCGGTAGCTTATAAGCTAGCTTTGCCAAACCATTTAGCAGGAGTCCATGATGTATTCCACGTATCCATGTTGCGGCAGTACATAGCGGATCCTAGTCACGTGATAAATCCTGAACCTTTAGTGATCCGAGAAGATCTGACATACGAAGAGAGGCCAGTTCAGATTCTAGACCGTCGTGAGCAGATTCTTCGCACCAAGGTTGTTCCCTTAGGGAAAGTGCTATGGCAGAATCATACTGTGGAAGAATGCACTTGGGAAGGTGAGGAAGAGATGAAGAAGAATTATCCGGAATTGTTTGTTCCTTTTTGAGGTAAATTTCGAGGACGAAATTTCTTGTAGGAGGGGAGGATGTAAGACCCTGATTTTTGTGAGTTATTTATTTATTTATTTAGTTATTTATTCTGATGTATAAACTATGTTTATCGGGTTATTTTGTGGTTTGAGGGCTTTGCCCATACTCGTATGTACAGGCGTTATATAGCCATTTCTCCGAAAAAAATCGTAGTATTACCATTGGTATTATTAAAGTGTAGTTATGTGATTATTAACGCGAATAGATGCTGAACATGTAGTATCTTCGGTGGGCGAGCATGCATAGGATCAAGGAAATGGGAGAGTATTCGAGCGAGTATGTAACAAGTAAGTGGACTAAAATGGAAAGTAGGGTTCGGGTTTATGAGAATACGCTTAGCATAATTTCGGAAACATTTTCGTTAAGTCTGGACATAAGGAGAATTGGCGATTTCGGCTGGAGGGCGACTAGGGTTTCCGTTCGTGAAGAACCATAAATCGCAACTGCTGGAAGAAGGAGTTCGGAGCTGAAGTTCCTTGGGTTATTTCTCTCTGCTCGAGAAGATTAGTTTCGATAGGTTTTTCATTCGCGCGCGCGGCCGAGAAGTGATCGGCCGGGGTTTTATCATTCGGGAATAAGCACACTCAGGTGAGTAGTACTGTTTTACAACTGGGATTGTGTTTTTCTGTTTCTCTCGAGATTATTCTGATGCATGAGTATATATAAAGTGATTGTGTGAGTTTTCTGGGTTTTTTCTGGTTTTCGGAAAGTTGCATGAACAGAGTCTCCGGATTGAAATTATAATTGAAAATGAAAGTGTTTAGATTAATTTCAAATATGGTTGGGAAGTCTTCTGGGAGTATTAGGAGTGTACTGGAGTAGTTACAGACCTTCACAAACCGGCCAGTCATGTAGATCTCAAAATAACAGAGAAATGAAAACCACAGGGGGTATCCACTCACCTCGCGCTCACCGGCGTTCACCTCGGAGGTAAGCGCCCCGTTAATAATGACCTACCGCCGACCCCGCGCCCACCTCGCGCTCATCTCGCGCGAAGTAGAAAATGAGGCGCCCATCTCGCGCGAATCTCGCGCCCACCTCACGCCCATCTCACGCTCATCTCGCGCTCACCTAGCGTCGGGTGAGCGGCAGGTCGATTTTGCCCTTTTTCTTCACCGCCGACCGGCGCTCACCTCGCGCCCACCTCAATAGGTAAGCGGCAGACCTATTTTGCTTCCCGAAATGGAATTTCTGATTTGACCAAGAGTATTTGCACTTCTTAGGGGTTAAACCACTTCACTAGTCACTTGGTTAGGAACCTGGGAAACCATTTTGCCTATGAAATTAATAGAGGAAAAATTTGTGAACCTCTTAAGAGTTTTTAAGTTGGGTTTAGGTTACTTATGAGTATTGTGCCGGACACCAAACTAGTAAGAGTTACCAGTTACTTTTCCTTGTTCTATACACTGTTTTGATTGAGAAGTTCTTGTATTTCTGGTTTCACTTGTTGGAAACTTTATACGTATTGAAAGGTTTTCTTTGGTATGAATGGATTGAGTTTTACTTTTATATGACTTGTGTTACGGAAATGAGAAATTACTAAATGTAGTTGAGGTACTGATTGGTCCAGAGGGACAGGTGATTAATTGTGATGAGAAATTACATGATGTGGAATGAATGGTTTTGTTTTGATATTGAAATCGAGATTATACGATGTTTACTGTTTTGGTCTAGCTTGTCCTGGATCCAGATGTTTAAGCTTAGTAATGTGATGTTATTGTTGGTTGTTGGAATTGCATGGCCTTGTGTGTTGCCACGACCGGTGTAGAGCAGCCAGAAACCCTGAGTAGGCCTGGTTGTCAATGCAGAAACCCGAGGAGTAGGCCTGCATTGGATGACGAAACCCTGAGTAGGCCGTCATTTCAGAGTATCCGAAACCCTGAGTAGGCCGGAACTGTGTACATGGAGGTGTGGAGTGTCTACTTGGCATGTTTAATTTATCAACTAAACGATAGTCATGACATTGACCAATCGATGTGTTATTGTATTTAACTGAGATGTGATTTGTTTGATTTGAACTTGGGAAATTGATGTTGGTTGTTTTAAACGTATTGTGGTGATTGTCGATGCATAGTTTTAAAACGTGATTCAACTATTTCTGCATGCATGTGCTACTCGCTGAGATATTCGTATCTCACTCTGTTGTTGTTCTATTTTTTCAGATACTCGTGGTGAGGCGATTACTGGGGTAGATCCTGCTGAGGCATATAGGGAGGAAGACTACTATTACCTTCCTTAGACTTGTAGGTTATCTGTTCCGAATTTGAGAACTTGAATTAATTGAGATGTATTAAAGTAAATTGGGGATGAACCATATGATTTCAGTTCAGTTTAAATGTTACAATTTTGCATAAATGGAAATGTGCACTCTGTTAGGTTATAGATGTATGATTATCCAGCGATCATAAATTGATTAACGATCCTTGCCTAACCTCCGTGAGACGTGTTATATCTTTAATGAACAACACGGATCCGGGGCGTTACATAATCCTTTTCCCAACTATTACTATGCCGGTCGCCGTTGGCTCACTGCGACACCCAGGCAACTGTCTTTTAGGGCTGTTCTTGATTTCTTCCTTGTGGGTATACAGGAAATACATCCACCCTTATTTCACTGCTTTTCCTTAGAGCAATTCTATGGTTCCCCTCTCTATGCCGCCATCAATTCCACTCCCGAAACCCGCCATCGTGCTATGGCTAGCTTTCTCATCGCGCGGGAGCTCCCTTTTGGTTTGCATAATCGGGATGCTCCTGCTACCTCTAGAAGAGAAGGAGTAGAGATTTATCTGCCGCATTTTGTCAGTGGGCAACTTGGCTATGGCCAGGCATTCCTCTTGTTTTGCTTTCGTTCACCAATGGTGATTCTCGGTCAGTTCTCACTCCCAGCTACCTGTCTATCATTACCCATCGTTTTCGTGACCTTTTCGGTCGTTTTCGCAATTATCCTCTTCCTCGAGAGTCTCCGGCCGAACCTTCTTTTCGGCGATGGTGGGCTCGAATTTACCCTACCTTTGTCAGACTTAATGCAGAGTTGTATACTGCGCTTTTTCGGCCGCCTGCAGCCGATATTGCGAGTATAGGAAAACTCCGTGGGTACTATGAGGCTCGCTACCCAGGTAATTCTTTTTTACCTTTCTGCGAATTGACTTTTTCATATTTATTTTGAATCTGACCTTTTATCATCCGTTAGATGATCGTCGGTCGTATACTGGCAAAGGCAAGACAAAGAAAGCCGAGATGACGCCGATGGTCACGGTCAGCTGGAGGCGACCTTCGAAGACTACTGCTAGCCGGAGTGACCCTTCTTCTAAGACATCGCCGCTGAAGAAGCGGAAGATTGGCGAGATCTCGGGTAGCCGTGCTTATGTTACTCGCTCTAGCTTGTGACTTCGGGTTCAGCATCCGGATGAACATGTCGTCGTGGCTGATGATTCTTCTGGCGATGAAGAGGATATCGATTTATCTTGCCCTCAGCATGGGCCCCCTGTTGGTTTTGCAAGTAGTGGTCGGTCATCTCCCATGCCGACCCCTCCCCCTGCATTTCATTATGTTAGTCCTCCATCCCGTTCCCCAACTCGATTTGTCACTCCTCTGGCTGATCCGTCGCCTAGTGCATCTAGGCAGGTTCCTTTCTTTCCTCGTCCCGGGCTTGATGAAGCCGGTCCGTCCACTTTTCCTGGTGCTGCTTCTTCGGGTTCTTCTTTTGGTGAATTACCTTCTGAGCCGAAAATTCCTGTGGCCAAAGAAGAAAACTTTAGACCTCTCCCTGGCACTTGCTTCGGATTCGTCAGATTTTGTTTCATGGAAGTAGACCATTGTCTTTCATCTCAAGAAGTTCATGACCTTCGTCCAGCATTTATTTCAGGTTTTGACAGTTGGGACGAACTCCGCTCCTTTGTTCTTCGTCGGCCCGAAGAACTTTCTGATGAGGAACTGTCAGAAATTCGATTGCTAATATGTAGAGCCGTCGTGACGAATTCTCGCAGGGATCCTTCGACCGGAGATCGGCTGATGTCCATGCTTGGGTTTTACAGTGCCGTACCGCAGCTAAGGGAAGCCATGGACTTTCTTCGTTCTGTCAACGTGAGATGTTCCGATTTTCGTCAAGAAGTTCGTGCTGTATTCGGTCATAATCGTCAGTTGGAAGCTTTGAGGAGGTCTTTACGTAACAACTCTCTTGGCCAGGTCTCTATTGCTGGTAGCCCATCGGAGATTGCTCCGGCCGAATTATCTCAGCTTCAATCTGAGGAACAAAGTCTTAAAGAATCTATACGGACTCAGATGCTGCTGATCGAATCGAGCCGTCACCGTTTGGAAGAGCACATGAGAGATGAAAGGGAGGTGGAGGTACGCCGAGCTGAGACGCAGTTGTTATTGGAGTGGGCGAAGTACGATCATGCCCGATTTAAAACTTGGTTTGAAAGGTAAGGTTATAAAACCTTATACCGTCTGTTCGGTATTTAACTTTTCGATGATAATGCCATGTGGTTGGCATTTTAAACTTATTGTGCCGATTTTTCGGCTTTTTATTTAAACGGTAGTTTTTTGCATGTCTTTAGATGCGTAACATACTCGTTTTATTTCATATCAACTGCTCGTTACAGAAAGACTAAAACTTGAAATAAGAACAAACAAAATGTATCTATTTCAACATTGATCTTTCATACAATCAAAGCCGAGCTCTTCCGGCTCTTTCATATAACTAAGGCCAGATGTTTCAGCCGGGGCCTGATAATACAGCTGGGGCCGGTATGCCCCTGAAATTGCTCCGCACACCAATCATGGATGGCGTGAGCGAGGGCCAATTTAACCAAAGGGACAAAAGGAAAGAGGGGGGGATGGCGATTACTCCGACCGGCGTAAATGTTGGTCGGAGAAGAGAACTCTCGTCTCTACCCAGAACTCGATGGGAGAACACCCACCGCGATGGGGTCAGCAAGAGTGGAGTCGCCTTTTCCGATCCTGCCCATTCCTATGAAGTAATCGGCTTTGTTGACCTCTTCTTCTTCGATCATCTCCTTAGTCCGTAGTCGGCTATTGATTGCTCGCCATTCCTTCTCCTTCATACTACTCCGCTTCCCTTCCTTGAAAGAATGGCGAACCTCACCTCTCGTATTTATAGACCGAACGTTCAGAGGAAGATCTATGGATTTGAGAGGATCTCGAGGAGATCTTTTATTTCGGTCTAATCCATATCGTGTATTGTCAGTGTTTTGATTTGACAAAGCCATTGATTTGGCGTTGCGGGTACCGAGCAGTAGATATTTATTTTATTCCTGATTTTCCTCAGGTTGGTTATCGATTTCGCGGCTTTCCCATAGAGTGGGAAAATACCGTTTCAAAAACTGGCCGTTGATAATCTTCTTTTCTTGGCCGTCTAATGATTCTATGTGATATGCCCCCCTGGGCAATACCTTGCTGACTTGCAGTGGTCCTTCCCATGTAGGTGACCACTTCCCGTATAAGGAGTCCTTTTTCCCTATTGGTAGAAGTGTTTTCCACACTAGGTCTCCCTGAGCAAATGACTTGTGCTTCACTCGGCGGTTATACGATCTCGCAATCGTTTGTTTAAGCGCCTTCTGTCGGTCTAGGGCTAGCCTCCTCATTTCTCCCAAGTCTTCTAACTCGATTAACATTGCTTCTGTGTATTCCTTGGGAGTAAAATTATTTTGAATAGCCACCCTCAAAGATTTGACCGTGATTTCTACTGGAATAACTGCCTCGTGACCAAAGGTTAAGGCAAAAGGGGTAGTTCCAATAGACGTCTTGTAAGACATTCAATATGCCCATAATGCTTCAGATAGAAGTTTGTGCCAACTTCTTGGCTTATCTTCAATCATCTTTCTTAGAATATTTTTCAACACTTTGTTGGTTGCTTCCGCCTGTCCATTTGCTTGTGCGTAATATGGTGTTGATTGAATCATTCTGATGCCATATGTTTTGGCAAATTCAACTATTTCTTGTCCTACAAAAACGGTGCCTGAATCGGTCGTAATGGTTTTTGGGATACCGTATCTGTGAATTATCTGCTCCCTGATAAACTCGATCACATCCGATTGTTCCACCTTTTTCAAAGGTTTGGCTTCCACCCACTTGGTGAAGTAATCGGTAGCTACTATGATGAAATTATGTAGCCCAGTTGATGGAGGATACACCTTTCCGATTAAATCCATTGCCCATCCTCTGAAGGGCCATGGTTTGACTATTGTTTGTAATGCGAATGCTAGTACCCTCTGAATAGGTCCATGTTTTTTACACTCTTGACATCCTATGGCAAACGTTTGGCAATCTTTCAATATTGAAGGCCAGTAATAACCATGCCGACGTAATAACCACCGCATCTTGATCCCAGCCTGGTGTGCGCCACAGACCCCTTCATGTACTTTGGCCATTACTAACATAGCCTCTGTAGGGTTGACACATCTAAGTGGGATGTCGTCAATACTCTTTTTGTATAATTCACCGCCCAAAATGAAATAGTTGGCGGCTTTTCTTTTGGTTGATCTGCTAGTCTTCACAGTAGGATCTTTGAGATATCCCCAGATTTCACCTCTCCAATCCTGTCGTATTGTCTAATTACAACATGCCAGTGAATCTACCAAAAATGGTCTTTTCTCGGAATTTGGGAGAGATTGTACGGTCACTGTTCTGATTGAATCACGCAGTCTGATTCCAGATGCTAACTGGGCCAGTTCATTAGCTTGGTAGTTTTCCTTCCTTGGCCGATGTTCCAATTCAATTCTATTGAACTGCTGGGCCAAGAATCTCGCCCTTCGCAGCAACAGTACTAATGACTCGCTATTGCAGTTATATATGCCCTCCATTTGCTTTAAGACGAGTTGAGAATCCCCAACAATATTGACCGCTCGAGCACTCATTTCCCATAGAATTTCCAACCCTATAATTGTAGCTTCAAACTCTGCTTGATTATTTGTGGACAATTCTTCGAGTTGAAATGCATGTTCGTGTTTATCGCCGGTTGGTGAAGTTATTACTACTCCGATCCCAGAAGCAAATTCTGTTTTTGAGCCATCAAATTCTAGTGTCCATGGTTGGAATTCGGCATAGCAAAAACTGGCATGAAATACTGGGATATCCAATTCTTTTTCTTGTACACTAGATGGATGATCGGCCAAAAAATCGGCCAATGCTTGCCCTTTTACCGCTTTCTGCGGTACATATTTGAAGTCGAACTCCATCAGAGTCAGGGTCCATTTTCCGAGTCTACCACTCACCGTGGGCCGAGTGAGCATGTACTTGACCACGTCAGTGGCTGCTATGACAAAAATTTCTTTGGCCGAAAGGAGATAATGTCGTAATTTGGTAGCTGCATAATAGAGTGTGAGACATAACTTCTCTAGATTAGTGTACCTTTCTTCTACTGGAGTCAGGAATCTGCTAAGGTAATAAATGGCCTGCTCATATCCTTGATCATTCTCTTGGGCCAGCAAGACTCCAACTGAATCGCTCGCAGCTGCTATGTAAAGCTTTAGTGGCCGTTCTTTTGAAGGTGGCACCAAGACCGGTGGTGTTGCCAAATACTGTTTAATGCCTTCAAAAGTGGCTTGATGGTCCTCATTCCAAATAAACTCTTCAGTATTCTTGATCTTTAATAATGGGGATAGGACCCTGATCTTTCCGGCCAGGTTTGAAATGAATCTTCTCAAGAAATTCACCTGGCCGAGCAACCTTTGTAGCTGTTTCTTATTTGCTGGTGGCTTGGCTTCTATGACCGACTTTGCCTTATTCTTGTCGACCTCAATTCCTCTTTGGTGCACGAGAAAGCCTAGGAAATTTCCGGCCGATACACCAAAAGCACACTTTAATGGATTCATTTTCAAGCTGTACTTACGAAGTCGCTCAAAAACCCGCTTTAAATGCTGCAAGTGGTCCGTTTCGGTCTGAGATTTTATCACCACATCGTCAATATATACCTCAAGTATTTGACCGATCATATCATGGAAGATAAGATTCATTGCCCTTTGATAGGTTGCGCCAGCATTTTTCAACCCGAAGGGCATAACTACCTAACAATAAGTTCCCAATGCTCCAGGGCACCGAAACGCCATTTTAGCTACATCATCTTCGGCAATAAAGATTTGATTATAACCGGAGTGGCCGTCCATAAATGACAAAAACTTATGCCGTGATGCATTATCAACTAAGAGATCTGCGATCGGCATTGGATATTCGTCCTTGGGCGTTGCAGAATTCAGATTGCGGAAGTCAATACATACCCTAATTTGACCATTCTTTTTTATTACAGGTACAACGTTTGAAAGCCAATCGGCGTATCGTATTGGCCTAATGAACCCGGCTGATAAAAGCCGTTCTATTTCAACCTTTACTTTACATACCACGTCGTCACCCATCCTCCTTGAAGGCTGTCTGAATGGTTTAAATTCTGGCTTGATAGGGAGCCTGTGTTCTACCATTTTTCGGTCCAATCCTGGCATCTCTTGGTAAGTCCAGGCGAAACAGTCCGAATATTCGGCCAACAATTGTCTCATTTCTTGTCTGACCGAAGGTGGTAGCAACTTACTTATGAAAACAGGCTTTCGTTCCGCCTCTGTCCCCAGGTTGGTTTCTTCTAATGGATATTGGGTATCTACCTTCAGGTATTCTAATTTGCCTGGTGCTGCTTGTAGGTCGGCGAGAGTAATCTCATCCTGATCTTGTATCCTTTCATCCTCTTGTTCATTGATGAATTCGGCCGAGTTTATCATTATCTCGCCGTTTTCCAGCCATTCCTATTCCTGCTGCAATTTCCCTATCTTTTCGTCCTGCATGTAAGCCGTCATCTTTCTTAAGACGGCTTCTGTGACTTCTGATGATTTAACCATCATTTGGTAGTTCTTTGAGTTCGGCGACTGCGGCTACCTCTGTAATTTGTAGTTGCGCCGTTTGTAGTATAGCCGAACTTGAAGTGATCGGCTGCCCATTCTTGTCATATCCACTAAATGAAATTGGTTTTACCCCTTCGTTATAAAGGGATGCATGTGCGGCGTTGGAATCTACGGCAAATGGCCACTGGTCGGCTTTTACTTCTTCGGTCTTGCCATCCTTCCAAAACAGCAACGATTGGTGCAAAGAAGATGGTACGCATTTGTTCGAATGGATCCAATCTTTTCCCAGCAATGCGTTGTATCCGGCGGATGATTCAATTACGAAGAATGCCGTAAGAGATTGCCGTGTCCCAACCGTTAGTTCGATTGGGAGGATTCCTCTAGTTCCTGTAATACCTCCTGCAAAGTTAGTGACGGTGATTTCGGAAGAAATTAAATCCGAATAAGACTTACCTAATTTCTTCAATGTGGAGATTGGGATGAAATTTATTGCTGCCCCATTATCAATTAAAATTATATTGATAGGGATCCCGTTCATGTGCGCTTTTATAAATAAAGGTTTCAGATGTTGAATCATGGCTAAGGATGGTTCAACGAAACATACCTCTCCCACCAGACCGATTTTGTCACCATCGGCCGGTTTCTGGTCTTTTTTCTCTTCTTCGAGATGTTCCGGATCAATCACATACAAAGCTACTGGGTCTTCCTCCTCCTGGATCTCCTCTAACCGTGGTAACTCCATGCTTGCCCCGAAAGTCATGGGTAATGTAAGGACCATATGACAGTCAAGTGGTATCGGGGGCATCCAACCGAAACAAATTTCGGCGATTGATGCATCCGTACTCAGAGGAGGCTTACCCATTGATTCGCTAATCTCATCTTTCGGAGCTTCGAGCGTTAATTCCTCCGTTATCTCCGTCGTAGAAGGAGTCGACATCCTGCTATATTCAGTTAATAATTGTTCAACTAACAATTGTTCTCCTTCCCCTCCTGCGAAGTTGTCTGTCAATTCTTCGTTAGAAACCAGCCTTTCGGTTACTGTGTTGGAATGTTCGGGTGTGGTATCTGGAACAGCTGACGAATCTGGTATTGGACTCGTTACGAGCCTTTGTGGTTTTGGAATGCGCCTTTTGGCGACAAACCTAGAAGACCAATATGGTTCGGAGGATCCAGTACTCTGTTCCTGGTATCGTCTCTTAGCTTGCTGTCGCTGCCAGCGTCGCTTCTGCGTTCTGGTCAATTCTGCGACATTTCCCTGCGCATGGAAAGGAAATTTAGGATGAGTTAATCTTTTCCAGTGACCATCTCGAATAATAGGGGGTTTTACCATCCTAGGTTTGACCCTGTTTACCATCCTATATTGTTCGTGGGTCATATAACCGCTTTCCCAAGCTGAGCTATACGTGGCCGCCGTCCTTGTCAGCGAGCCTACTTGTCTTCCAAAAGTTAAGTACAAGGGTCTCTTGCCGCCCCGAGTGTGGCGTGCATCTTCATACTTGACGGATTTCCCTTTATACTGGGAATGCAGGTATTCTGTTATCACTTTTTGCTTGCAGTCTTGGCAAAGGAGGTCTGGTGACATTTCTATTCTCTCCGGAATCTTGCATGATGTATCTTTATTAACGAAAGAATCCTCTGAGGATTTAGCGACCGTTTCCGGTCGCTTCTTGGTTGCAGCTTGATTGGAAGACAATTCAGAAGGAACCGAAGCCAATTTCTTTGTTGTTTTCTCGTCAGGGTCTTGCTTCCTGTCTTCTTCCATCCTGGGTTCGCGCCTGGACTTATGCCACCATTCACCCCAGATTTCACCTCTCCTTTCTTGACACCATGACCGTCCTTGTGTAGGTGGATACCTCCAATGGTTTCTTGGCCGTAAATTCACCTGGTTTTGCACTGGTTGTGCTGTTTTCCCCCATTTCCCTGACGAGGATCCATCCAGGTCGATTTTAACTGCTGGAGTGCGTTTTGGCAAACCAATGGTAACCATATTCGTTGACACCTCTTTAGGGAATGGTTGTGTGTCAACCTGCATCTACTCTTTGTCCGTTTCTGCAAACTTTAGTAGTCCTTTATCAATATTTTCTTGTATCACATTGCGAAGCACAATACATTCATTAGTTTCGTGAGTTTTCACCCCATGCCATTTACAAACTTTACCCTTGGCCGCCACATTGGCTGGGATAAAAGGATGGTCTTTGGTCAGTCTGAAGAATCCTTGTTTTAGAAGGTATTCAAATACTTCAGCCGTCTTATTTATGTCAAAGGAATAATTTCGGCTAAAAGTACTTGTCTCCTTTGTTGCTTCTGTATCCTTGGTTTTTCGGATAAGAATCGGACAGGTAATTGATTGTTTTCCCACGACTTCTACAACTCCGTATTCAAAGTTCGGGTCCTTGTAATAAGACCCGTAAGACGAGAATTTCTTTTCGTTGTCTTCCTGCAATAGCCATTCATATTTGGTGGCTCTGGCCGACAACTCAAATAAGTCTTCGAACTGTTCACCTTCGAATTTCTTCCGAAGTTCAAAGTGTAGTCCGTTTAAAACCAAATTTGCAAATTCCGATTCTGGTAAAAGAATTCGGCATTTGTTTTTCATATATTTAAAGCGAGCAATATATTTATCGGCGATTCCCCTGGTTGTTGTCTTAACCGAGCAAGATCAACCATGGTCACTTCGGGCTCCGTGCGATAAAATTGGGAGTGGAATTTCTCCTCCATCATTCCCCAATTTGTAACTGAATTGGCCGGTAAGGTAATATACCATGTAAAGGCCTGTCCGGTCAATGAGTTTCCAAATAGTCTAAGTCTAAGGAAATCATTACCGGACGCCTCTCCACATTGAACCGTAAATCGGCCAATGTGTTCAATGGTAGATTGTTGACCTTCTCCCGAAAACAAAGTGAATTCGGGAATCTTGTATCCCCTAGGGAATTCAAATTGCTGGTCAATCCAGCCCGGGTAAGGTTTCCTATAAACTGGCCTAGTCATTCGTCGGTGATATTGATCTCCGATTATTTCTTGAATTACATTTTGGATGTAATTACGGTTTACGGCCATATTTCTTACCCCAATATCTTCTCTATGGTTCTCTTGCGCTTCCCTTTGTCCCATGGGTCGCACCTCGATCGGAGGCACATTAGGATGAACTGGGACACCAGGAGGTATTTCTCCCCTAAAAGCGGCGGTGTTGGCCTGTTCATTTCGGCCGTTTCCGCCTAGGTTCATGGTCGGTGGCTGCTCCGGGATATTTATCCTTTCATGAGCATTCGATCCAGCAGCCGATGTTTCGGCTCCTTCGGCCATCATGACCGGTCTTGCCATTGTGGAGAAACCTTCTTGTAAAACCGCTAGGATTCTACCATTATCAGAAGAAATTATGTTAATACCCCGGCCAAAGCCTGCCATTTGTTGGCTGAGACCTTGTATGGCCTGGATAAGTCGCTCATTAAGGTCCGGCTGAGAACTCGAAGGTCCTTCTTCCGGGACTTCTGAAGCATAAAGAGGATTTACCTGAGATTCGGCAGGTTCCTCTGGCGCTGCATTTTCAGCATGCCGAGTACTTCTTCTTGCCGCCATTAGTGCTCTTTCAAAGACTAATGGTCCCACCGGGCGTGCCAAAAAGGGATGTTGCTCCAAAATTGGGCCGGTGTGGACACGTGTCGAAGGTGGTGATGTGTCTCTACGCGGGCGTGCCAGTATCGTTTGATACGAATGATTTCGGGTTGAACCCTGACCCCGGGCACCTGTTCCAAATCTGAACCGGAATCGGTCCAGTCGTACTGGAAGTCACCTGTAATAAAACGGGTCAGGCAATGATATGAAGACTAGGGGTCCAGTCTTCGTTTGGGTTCTTGTAAGTGTTTGAAAGCGAAAGCAACTAATGGCACACAAATCCTTTTATTATAAAATCGGCCAACGAGCCGAAAGTGACAACAGATAATCCTCAAAATGGAAGCGAAAAGTACAAAAAGAAAACCGACAGGGCTTGCAGGACCGGCCTGTCCTGATCTTATAGCCGTAATTGGGTATAAGCGCAGGAGGAAGGGGGCGGCTGCTTGCAAAGTCAGTTCAGGGGGTTCACCTTGGATTGCTGCTTACCCGAAAATACACAAGTCACCTGGCGTGATCAGAGCGAGTCTTGGGACCGGCTGCTTGGGATTCTGTAAACACAGAACTGCGAGTCAGGGGCGGCCTCAACTTACTCTCCGGTGGCAGGATTCTGGTGTTAATCGGAGTAAAGAGGGGTCGAAGATGTCACTGCGACTGGAAGCAGTGAGAGAGGTCCTAGTTTATCCTTCTGTATTAGAGGGGATAAAGGATCACGGATAATCAAAATAATATAATAACCAGTTGCGGTTGGGTGGATTGTGTCCCTGAGCTCTTCGAATTGGTGCCTTTTATAGCCGATCTTTGACGGTTTGCTCAACGTCCTACTCTTGCACGATCTTCATGGTGGTTGTTCGTCTTCAGTCTTCTGTTCCAAAACGATAACCACTCGGCCACGATCTTCAACTGGTTTATCCTCGAACGATCGATGGCACGATCTTTTGATATTCGTGATTTTTGTCGTGACTCGAACTGTATTCTTGGTTCTTTGTTCATGCTGACGTGGCCTAACCAGCTGTGTAAGGCCTACATGCTTTGATGCCGTGGCCTAAATACGCCACATAGGCACCACGTGTCCTTTTCTCATTCGTCGATCATATAGGGTGTAAACAATGGGCCAACACCATTCTTCTGTAAGTCTTTCAAACACTATTCTTATTACTCACAATAATGATAAATTACTTCACATTTTTATTTTGTAGCTTGGTTTAAAGTGCTCTTTGATTGATCTTGGTCCCTTGAATTTATTTATTGTTCTTAAAGCACAACAAAGCTCCTCTGATTTGTTTCTTAGTCAAATTAAATATGCTCATAATCTTCTTCAACGAGCCTATATGGCTGATTGTATTGCTCTCTTATAGGTGCTTCCAATTACTTTATTTATCTTGATTATGTTTGTGCTAAAGGGTTCTAGGGATAGGTACGAGGCCTTTTTCCTAGGCTTAGGTTAAAAGACCTAAGTCTTCAAGAGGTTGGGATAGGGCTCCCCTCCCTTGTTTTTGAATTTTACAAATCACTTCTCTAGAAAGAAAAGGATTGTGGCCCGATAGGCCTTTACCACAAGGTCTCGGCCGCACCATCTATCCCTACAAGCATGCATCATCTTTGGGTTTGGTTTGGCCTTCAAAAGGTTTGGCCCTTAGTCATCTTTCTTTCAGTTAGCAATCCTTAGTGTAGTGGGTATGCATGGGTGGGCACCATTGGAAGGCCCATTGGAATCCTATTTGGGCCCAACTCCCTTCTTAGGCTTAAAGGACAACCTAAAAGCCCTATAAGATTAATGAATTGGGTCAAATAAATTTTGGGCCTTAAATTATACAAGAACTATATTTTTGGGGTTTTTCTATCTTGAACCAATAACATAGATCGGTCAATCCTACTTTTATTATGATCGAAATTGGATATCAGTTAATTTAATTTAACTGCTTAACTGCTTTGAGTTAGCGGTTAAGCTCTGTAAATTCCAAAAATGCAGTTCTGGGCAGTGTTTGGGGACTTGGATCCCTCTCTGATGTCTGGGGGTTTCAATGGGCCTTTTGGTGGGCCCACAGTAGTCTGTAAATTGCCCAATTTAGTTAATTAAGCTAATTTAATCCCATGAATCAAGAGAATAGGGATTGGGTCCCTCTTTGATGTCTAGGGGTTTCCAGGCTCTCTAATGTGAGCAAAGGAAGTATTCCTTTTGCTCTTGGCTCCAAGGCGACCCTCTCCCTAATTTGTTTATGTTGGAAAAACCGGTTTGCTCCACCCATGAAGGTTTAACCAAATCGATTGGTTAACATGTCCAAGAGACATGTATTCCCAAATGTATCTTTCATCTCTAAGACATGTCCCTTAATCCCTATATAAAATATTGGTTACGGTGGTTATGGGTAGTTGTTGGAAGTTATTGTAAGTTACTCTCTACAAGTTCTAAAGCACTTAGGTGGTGGTAGTGCATTGGGTTTTCATTGGTGAAATCCTCTCCAATCAATGAATCGAACCGCTTGAAAAAACAAGTAAAAGGTTTTGATCCTTTGCTTCCGCTGTATTATTTCTAACACTGGTATCAGAGCTAGGTTTAGTTTGATTTTTTTAGTGTTTTGGAGTGGACAATAGTATGTTTAAACACCCTGCATCTGTTGTTGTTTACACTCACCACCTTGCCTGACCTTCAATGGTGTTTTTTGTTTACACATAGAGTTAGGCCATGAGTTTTTGCATGATGATAATATATCATATGTATATGATATCTGAAAAGTCGTGTTTGGTGCACTTGTTTGAGAAATACAAGTCTTTAAAGTTTATGAACCTGAATTTTTTATATCTGATAACTTTTTCTATAGTATGTTTTAGAAAATGAAATATATATCAAATGAGAGCCTTGGAATAAGCTTTCAAACGGTATACTATACATCAAATTTGGTTAACTGTGGAAAGAGATATAAGGCCTGAAAGTTGCTAGTTTGTTTCCGTTTTTTAAATCTGCAATTGTTTCTTAAAAATTTTACGAGGGAAGAAGACGAGGACCAGCTTCCGGGTCGCGCGAAGACCCGCAAACCTCGATAGGGCCTCGATCCGCCCAAACCCACGCAGATGAGAAACGGGTGCAGACACACATGAAGGCAACGTAGGCCAACCCACACCCAGGTTCCGGGTCGCGATCGGACTCGTGTGCAAGTAATACAGGTTGTGCGCAGACTCATGAGGGTTCTGGACCTAGACTGTCTGGACCTATGTGGTTCTGCATGGGTTTTTGGGGCCACTTCGACCTAGCTGTAGCGCCCCAGATCCGGGTCTGCCCTATCACGGCACTGACCCGTCCCCAAGACCTACTTATGGGCCCAATAGAACCTGATAAAGACAATTACCTAGGCGATTACAATGTAATCATCAGAGTGCATAAGCAAAAAGAAGCATGACAGCGTTCGGGCGTTAAGGTGAAAATCAGGGCTGACGTTCGGGCGTTAAACCTATTCCTAACGGACGTTCGCGCATCCAGGCTCTCGATTAATCATCCAGACTAATCCTGATTTGCGATTAGGATAACACAGACTGATTTTTGGGGGTTTTGGCTCAAGATTAATTTCCACCTTGGGTTTTCAAATATTTTTGACTGTTTTCAACATAAAACTCATACAAATCATTTCCAACCTTTCCTACATCAAATGGGATGATCATAAAACATCCCAACTTACTTAGAAACACTTTCCAAAATAGATAATCATCCCAAATCCACATGAACACAAATCCAACACATAAATCATCATTCAAAATACCAAACTCAAACCCTAATATGAAATATGATCAATAGAGTTGGAAATCCATGGCAAATCAATAGAAAACTAAACAAGATTATCGTACAACCAAAACCCTACGAATTTTAGAAGCAAAAACCAACATGCAAGATCATTTCTTCAAATAAATCAAACCCTAGAGAGAAAATACGAATTTTTGTAATACATTTTGTTTTGAAGGGTTTACTACTTACATGTTTAATAGAGAAGCACAACTTCTCTTCAAGCTCTCCTCTCCTTCTCCTTCTTCTTGAAGCTTTCAAGCAAGCTCCCACTTTTCTCCTTGTTCTATACGTCCAAGACAAGGAAAGGGGTTCTCAAAACACTAGATATTTTAGTTAGGGCATCCTTTTATATGCCTAACTTTTGGTCTTTCTAATCTACCCCTAAACAAAGCTTTTATTCCACTAAACCCTAGGATGTACCTAAGGCATACTAGGGGGTACCTTAGTGTTATTTGAGGGGGTACCTTGGTGTTTCAAGGGGTTTACGTTAGTTATTCTAAGGGGTATACTTTAGGTATACTTGGGGGGTGTACCTTAGTCATAGAAGGGGTGTACCTTAGTTATATAAGGGGGTACCTTTAGGTAATACAAAAAAGGTGTACCCTAGGTAATATAAGGGGTGTACTTTAGGTATATTGGGGGGTACTTTAAATAAAATAGTGGGGTACCTTAGGTAAAATAAAGGGATACCTTAGGCAAACACATGGGGGTACCTTGGTAAATAAAGAGGGTACTTTAGGTAAAACAAGGGGGTACCTTAGGTATACATATGGGGTACTGATGTACTTTTTCGCAAGTGCACGAATTCGTAACAAGTAATAAAGTGATGAAATAGAGTGTCGAACCCACAGGGAATGGTAGCTACTAAATACTGAAATTACTATCCTAAATTCTATTTGAATAATCAAAGATTGAGATGAGTATTTAACTAACAATTAAAATTATCACCTAAGAAAATATAAGATTTAGATTTAATAAGAGATTTAAAATACTAAGGCATTTGATTTCATCATAAACAAATCTGAATTAATTCTTGAATACACATGCTAATAAATTTTATAATCCAATTTGAAAGCGAAAATCCCTATTTTATCCAATGGTCTCTCTCGAGCACCAACGAACTTACCGTCCCACGATAACTCACTATATCTCTATGTGAATTTAAAAGCAACAAGGCACATTAAGATCTGTAGATTTTCATGTCAAAAACACAAAGCTACATAAACCATGCCAATATCTCTATCAACATGTAGAGTATGGTATTTTATCATAGGAACTAAAATTGTATATCTCCTCTCGGTCTCAATACAATTATCAAATACAATTGAATGGTGATCAAATACTCAATTGGGTTAAGCACAATAATAAAATACTCAAATAGTGAATCATAAATCCTTTAGCAATAATATTCAGAACTAAAACATCATGTTTAGACTACATCAAAGCCTTAGAAAGAGAAATTAGTTCATGACTGAACTAAGAATAACCATTAAAAACAGAGTATATTGAAAAGAGAAGAAAAGAGAAGAAGTAAACTAATGGAATCCAAGCTTTGATCTCCCACGTTCCTAGTTCTTCCTCACGTTCCCAACATCCAAAAATTCCTCTCATTCACGTTCAAGCTCCTCCTTTTTATATCTCCAAACTTGCCCAGAAATCCCTTCAAGAGAAAATAGAAACTTGCCTTCCTAGACTCCTAAGGAAGAGAGAACTTCCTTTCCTTGTATATCCACGATTTTTGAAGTCCAAAAACGACCTAATCTCCTTAATTAGAAACCCCTTAAAGTCCTCCTAAAAACTAGAAGAAGATCCCCAAGAAAAAGGAAACAAATCCGAAAAGTTCGGAATTTCATAACAGGTTTTACTACTTGATCGTTCGAACGGTCATCGAACGCGGGGCGAACGTTCAGGTCATAAAGTTGTTTCCTTGGCTCTTGTTCGAACGTTAATCGAACGTTTAGCGAACGTTGCTCATAATTTCTCTATTTTCCACTTACGTTCGAACGACAATCGAACGTTCAGCGAACGCTGCTCTTGGGTTTCTCTGCAGAACACTAACGTTCGAACGGCAGTCGAACGGCCAGCTCACGCTGCTCTCGGGTTTCTCTGCAGAACACCAACGTTCGAACGGCAATGGCCAGCTCACGCTGCTCTCGGGTTTCTCTGCAGAACACCAACGTTCGAACGACAGGCGAACGTCCAGCGAACGTTGGTCATATCTTCTACAATTTGACTCCAATTGTCACGCCGTTTGAACCGTGACTTCTATAATCACCGAGAGTATCTCTACATCAACAAATTAGGCAAAATTTAGACAATGAAAATAAAATGCAAAGATGAAAGACTTTGACAATTTCTAAGTAAAATTGGGAATTAAATATGAAATAAAACCAGATAAGTCATGAATATAATGTGCTATAATGTGATATTTTCATGACTTATCAGGTACCTTGGGCAATATAAGTGGGTTACCTTAGGTATACATATGGGGTACCTTGGGCAATACAAGGGGGGTACTTTAGTTAAGCAAGGGAGTACCTTAGTTATGTAAAGGGGGTACTTTAGTTAAACAAAGGGGGTACCTTAGCTATATAAAGGGGTGTACCTTGGGTAAAACAATGGGGTACCTTAGGTGTTCAAGTAGGGTACCTTACGTATACATGTGGGGTACTTCAAGTAATACTAGGGTGGTACCTTGGGTAATACTTGAGTGTACTTGGGTGATACCTTGAGTGATACATGGGTATACTTGGGTGATACCTTGAGTGATACATGGGTGTACTTGGGTGGTACTTTGAGTGATACATGGGTGTACTCTAGTGTCATTCGGAAGGGTATCTGGGGTGGTGGTACCCTGAGTGATACATGGGTGTACTCTAGTATTATTCTGGAGGGTACCTGGGGTATACTTTGGGGTACCCTGTGTCATGACTCGGAACCAGGTCTGCCCCACCAAGGCACAGACCCGTCCTAGACCGTCACAAGTGGGTCATTGTACTTGATAAAATGCGGAGGATTTAAAAATTTTTTCCTAACAAGTGAAAGTGGTATACAATTCATACTGTGCATATCAAAAGTGTATTTATATCAAAGAAATATAATAAGACATAAGAGTTGATTACAAAATGACAGGTAACTAATCACTCCTCTCAAAATATAAGGTTTACAATCCAAAAAGAAACTATACATGTATAAAAGAAAGGAAAAGCCTAGGGCCTATAGTAATCTTCCTCTCTATATCCAATGGCTTTCTCTTTGCCTCTATCCCCAGCCTGGTCCTTCACACCGGATGTCAATGGATATGAAAAATAAGATAGTAAACAACTGTGAGACGGGTGTCTCAGTAAGCAGCACATGCATGCTCGGTGAAAACGCAGTTGATACAAATATCCTTCGATAAAACCATGGCAAGCGGGTAGTTTTAAGACTACAAAACAACGGCAACTTGGTGTCATACCATAGGTGCATGTCTATGCTCAGGTGTACAAATAATCCATTTAATAA
Organism: Buxus sempervirens; assembly: GCA_947561395.2. Classification (NCBI taxonomy): domain Eukaryota; kingdom Viridiplantae; phylum Streptophyta; class Magnoliopsida; order Buxales; family Buxaceae; genus Buxus; species Buxus sempervirens. Next base: position 15,797,219 of record OX387194.1, on the reverse strand, counting down.
CAATCTTTATTCAATCTTATCACTTGGTTATCTATGGTGTTATATATAATATGCATGACCCCATCTAGCTTCACCGATTACACATGGTGGCTAGGCATCTACGCCGATTACCCTTGACGTAGGCATCCATACGCCGATTACCCTTAACGTACAGGCATCAATTTCCGATTACCTGTGGCAAATGGGCATCGGCCACTGATGTTGTTGGTGCAAGGATGATACAACAATAGAGAACCAAACAACAGTAAATTAGCCATGGCATATGTAACGCCCCGAACCCGGGTCAGTGCAATCCGGCACCCAACCCGAACCCGATTCGCTACTATAACAACCCAAGTCCAGTTCAACAACCAAACTCGAGGTGTTACCACGAAGCTGGGGTTAGATACAAACCAAGATTCCCAATAATTTTAAAACTACTAATTAATTACATCAGAGTTATGGTGGCCAATAAAAACAATTCTTTATTCAATAATATCAATTCAGTTTACAATAAGGTTTATTTAATCAACATGTGACATTAATACCAATTACAATTCTACCCATCAAATTAAAACCCCATCTTCGCGATCTCTCCAAGCAACCTGAAAATAGGGGAAAACGGAGTGAGATTTACATCTCAGCAAGTAGTAGGTGCATGCAACTTGAAACAGTCCAATGTAAGCAATAGTCATGAGGTATTCTATTAATCAACGATAAGACGAGAAATCCAAGTTATCCATGGTAATTCCAAATAAAGCGATAAAACAGACGATCATGTATAAATACCAGTAACTTGATGTTAACAAGGTAAAACCGACAAAAGCGATCAAACACGTGCCATTGCAGGACTCACAAAGATGATAAGTATTTGAGATGACACTCAACTAAATGCTATTCCACCGTGCGGCTTAGGGGCAGTGCTACTTAATGATACTCAAGCCCCATGTAGCGCAGCTTAGGCAAGAGCCGTAGTCACCGACTTATTGCACACGAACCCCGCAGAGTTGGACGTATCACCAGCATGCAGCACCAAAATCAATACATGGAGTGTGGTCGCTTATCCACATGTACAGGGAATCACCAGCGGCTCACCGGGGTGTCCCTCCAGACATAGGACCTTCTCAGAGCAAACTAACTTGCAAAGGGAAGCGCGCTCGCATATAGGAGTAACTCAACCCAAACTAAATACCACTTAGCTAACCAGCCAAAACTATGGATCCATATACAGCTAAGCCCACTGACACAAACCACGATAAAACCACATACGGGAGGACACGCTAATGTAGGAGGCATACACACTTTTACCCGTAAAGGATTACACATCTCTACACAGAGGATTACCCATCTCTGCCGTAAAAGTTGGTATCAACTCAACCACAGAAGCCATATCACCCAACCGTAAAATTAAAGAGAACAACATCATACCACATACCAATCCATACCCAAGTATTCCATTCCATGTGAAAATCATGATTCAATCATAACAAATCCAATTATAGGCATTTTCAGAATAACATATGCAATTCTTCCAATTATATTTAACATAAAACTCAAATATCATAAATCTGATAAAATCTGAGTTTATGCAATTCCAGTAGCCAATATTCCTATTTAAAGCTCAAAATAAAGTAAATCCAATCTTACTTAGAGTTTTATTTATTAATCCCTTTTATTAGAATCCAATTTCCTACCTTAGCACCTAAGCTAGTTTCTATTTGAATTTTCTGTATTTTATTTTTCCAGAATGTTCTACAGACCTAGAATGAAGTTTAAAAGATGTTTATAAGCTATAAGTACCCTTAGTATTATTTCTAGCAATATTCATACCCTTTGACCCTATCATAGACAAACCTTTCATTGAAACCTTCAATTTATTGGTTAATCATTCCAATGTAATTTTATAATTTTTATACCTTAATTAGGTCCTTATAATGATGCTAACATACTCAACTAATCAGAAAAATCATTGTCCATTTATTCAAATTACAAAATCCCCAAATCTGCAAATTTTACTTAAAGCGCCTACCTCTACAGGGCTGGGCGATCCTAGGCGCTAGTGCAATTTTTAACAGAATTTTCCAGATTTGTAAAGTTCGGATTTTTATACTTTTGCTATATGTTTCTTTGGTCTAAATTAATCTAATAACACTCTAAAACATTCCTAAAGCCTTCTAGATCAATTCTTATTAATTAAATACCATCCTATAATTTATTTCATGATCAAACCAAGTTTTCTCCATTATTTCAACAAATCCTTCAAGAACACCAAACACTAAAATATAAACAATTTGATTCCATGTAAATACTGTTCCGAATAATCCATTCAATCCATATGAAATCACAGAAAACGAAATCATGCAGTTCCTCACGTTTTCTAAGGGTTACTACTTGCCTTATATGCTAAATCCTTCTTCCATTGAAACTTCTAATTCTGGACCTGACTTTTGCTCCCAACCGCACCAAGCTAGACTCATTCAATTCAAATCTCCACCATACACAATGTAGTTCCATCAGTGATGAACAAAACCTCCAAATTTGAAGGCGATCCACCGTACGGATTTTCCCCGATCATATATTGATGATGGCTGGTCAGACACCTCCATTAGCCACCTTCTTCCTTTCTCTCCCTCTTTTCTTTCAACAATAACCCACGAAAATTCCCTCTTATCTAACCTTAGTTTCCTATTTATATTAGGCTTTAGAAATCCTAAACCAACCCTAATTGGCTAATTTAATTTGGGCTAACCCAACCATGGTCTAATTAATGTCTAGCACCTTCTAATTTAATTCCTAATTTTTCTCCACCTTCTATTTTTCTACTTAACACTCCTAATTAAGTTTCTTATTATCTAAACTCCTAATTATAACCTATTTTCGTGCAAAATATTTAATTAAACATTATTATCACCTATAACCTTATTTTCTCCAAATTAAGACGTGAAATTTCCTAATTACCCTTTCTCCCACTTTTAGGCTTTTATTAATTTTTTTTAATTTCTAACTTGTCAAAATAATTTATTTTCTTCTATTTTCCAATTCTAATTATTATTTGATGATCTATTTACTAATTACCTTTTTCTAAAAATTACCAAAATACCCTTTTTACTCTTTTAGGTTAATTTCATTAAAATTCTTTCTTTATTTACAATTTATGACCTATTTGAATTACTTACCTCTAAATCTTCACTTAACTCATATTGTCTTTTATTTATTATTTATTTATTTATTAGGTGGAAATTCGGGGTTTTACAGCATATGTATACAGACAATCCTAGTTAAGTCTATGGATCCATATCTTAAGGGTTCATTATGCTGATGTGTTCATTTATCAAATTCACAACAAGTATAACAATAGAGATGAAAATATAACACTTCAATTATCCAAGCTTGTGTGGAAGATGCTAGTTCTCTATCTCCAAGTTAGGATGAACAATGGTCCACTACCCTAACTGAGATGAACCGCACACACTACCCACCAAGACTTATTGTTCAGTTAGATACTTCCAGTTGGAACACTTCCTAGACACCTAACTCTCACTTATATATAGGTTGGATTTGAGTAAAAACAATTGATAGTTTGATCTAGGCTAAAAATCCAAAAATTAGGAAATCTATACAAGGCGCTCGAAGGGTCGCTCGAGCCTGCATCGAGCGGCTGGAAAATAGCTCTCGGGTTCTCTGTTTCAGGCAGGTCGCTCGATCAGTCGCTCAAGTGATTAGCAAGCGGCCACGCCTTAAACTACCTCCTAAAGGGGCGCCCAATACCGCGCTCGAGCGGTGGTTCAGGCAACTGGGTTTCTCGATAGTTCGCGAAATCTGAACTTTTGGAATTTGTGGTTTTTCTCAAATCTCACTTATTTTTGGTGTTTTTGGGCTCTAAATTGTTCCTAGCATTTGTAGTTATTTACTCCCTACAAAACCCCTAAAAGAATTCACTCCTATTTGTACAAATAAACCATTTCCTATCTCAAACCATAGGTTTCTCACTTACATACGAAAATGGCTAAAACTTCAAATATTGGTGGGGGTGGTGCTGCTTACCTCTTGCAATCACTCAAGCAAGTTGTCTAGCCTCCAATGCAACCCACGAGCAGCACCTCTTAGCTCTATGGATGCTTCCTCTACAAATCTCCAAGCAAATGATTCACACGAAAAGGCCCAACCTTTGGGTTCTTCTTTCTCTTTTCTTGCAAGGTTCCTTCAAGTGGGTTCAAAGTGAATGGGATGTGATGAGGGGAGAAGAACAAGGAAAAGATGAAGAAGAATGAAAGTGGAAGAGAAGAAAGTGAAGAGGGAAAGGGGTTCGGAAAGGGTTTTGGTCGAGAGGGGCTTTCCCTTGGTGTTTCTTCACTTAAGTGGCTTCCACAAAAGCACAATAATCATACCTTTGCCACTCCCCCTCCTACTGCACACAACAAACACCAACACTTAGCTATTTTCCCATTTCTAAAATAGTTTGTCTAATCATTTAGGAATTTCTCAAATGAAGGAAGGCTCACCTTTATACATCACTGATGAGCCGGGGCTTAGCCACTTTGACTGGCTTCAGGTTTGGGCTTCTCCAACTTCACCTACACAACACATTCATTGATTGGAGTGTGCTAAAGGTATCGGAACTGGGGTTTCACACCCTGGGTATACTTTGAAGGTACTTTAGATACACTTGAGAGGTACCTTGGGTATACTTAGGAGTTACTTTCGGTATTCTTATGGGGTACTTTAGGTACACTTAACTTTAATTTTTCAGAATTTGATTTCCAATTCACGAGATCTAATTGAAGAATACCTTAGCCAATTGTAATTAAGACATAACACTAACTAACCTTACCTTAACAACTTTGATAAAGTTCAATTTGATTTCCCTAAATCCTCAAATATAATCCACATTTACCTCATTTTCATAATACAAGTACTTAATTAGTCTAATAATCACACTTTAGATAATTAATCTTAATAATTAAGATATAATCCGGGTCGGGGTTTTATACAAGCCACATGCTCAAACCGACCTGGAGCAACCCAGCCCGGTTTGACCCATTTTGGCTATTTTTTTTTTGAGTTTTTTAGTCAAAATAAGTGTTTTTTAAGGGGTTTTAATCAGATTAAAGTAATTGTATACTAATCTGCACACCTAAAACTTATTTTTATGCTATTGTGAGTCTCTTTCAAACAATTATTGTCATATCTAATTGTTGATATGAGTTAATAATTGAGGATATTGAAAGTAAATATCCAAGTATCCTTTAATTGTGTGTTTTTATTTTATAATATAATGTCTAAGCAAATTTCCCACGTTTTTTAGGAAATAATGTCACAAGTACCACTCTTAATGAGGGTTCTGACAGTAGCAAGAACCCCTCAACAAAGGGCAAGGCTTAGAAAGTGGTTTCACATATTGAAAGTTATAAGGACAGGTCCTAGCAATGATATGGTTATGCATGTACAAACACTTAATAGTGTAATGGAAGAAGTCATTCATCGAGGATATACTTTAAGCCAACACCAACAATACCAAGTACTATATGATTCTTTATTTGGATCATGGCAACAAGTTTAAAGGGATATTTGGAATTCCTTAATTGTAAGAGATTATGATTGATTTGTGAAAGCATTTATAAAAGAGTACTTAATGCATAAAATAATTGGCATTTTAAGGAGAGTTGGAGGTCATACCATTAGTAGTATAATGGTTCCTTAGGTTGAAGAAATAGTATCAAATTTGATTCGAAATAAAATTGAGGATACTATTCCAAGGAGGGTTCGAGTTCTTTGCTGGCAATATAGATAGATTGTTTTATATTGTAGAATGGCTTGTATAAGAGAATGTTTTATATATTTTTTTTATTATTGATTTTATATGAATGAAAATAAATGTCTTTGTGATTATATATTTAAATTGCATATTTTAGTATACATGTTTCAAGTGGGTATTCTAAGAGTTAATATGTGATTTGTCTTAAGAACTAGAACTTTGTTTACTGAATTTAAATTAATGTTACTTGCACTTTTGGTTTTTGGATGATGGTTGGGAACTTAGTGAACTTTCAATTCTATGCCATTATATGAATTAACATTATTTTTATTGAGTAACAAAGTAAATATGTGTTGTGCTTAGCATTAATTATGTGAATATATGTATATGTGTAGATATCTTGTTATTCGTCATGCCTTCAGCATCTAAAAATATAGTAGCTAAACTTAATAAGGGTAAAATTTTAATGGTGAAAATTTTGAGATATGCAAATGAAAATCCAATATGTCTTGGAGGAACAATAGGTGCTTGAAGCGCTTAACCGTACCATGAAAGAGCTTGAAGATGGTACAATGGCTCAACAAGTAAAAGATAAAGAGGCTTACATTGCCTAGAAAAAGAAGAACACAATTGCTTGAATTACATTGTTTGAGTAGCATGGACAATGATATCATGCATGAGTTCAAGTCTTATGAGACGAGAAAAGACATATGAGAGGCTTTGAAAGAAAAGTTTGGTGCAACTTCTATTACCAAACTTAGGTAGCTGACCATCAAGTTCAACACGTATAAGAAAAGCCCTAACAATACTATGAAACAACATTTAAGGAAAATGTCAAACATGATAAGTGAACTACAAGGTGTTGGACATGTGCTGACTGATGAAAAACAAGTTCAAGCAGTGATTTGATCTTTGTCTCACAGTTGGGAGCACATGCAAGTTCACTTGACACTTAATGAAAGTATTAAAACTTTCAATGATACAAGTCATAGTTTGGAATTGGAAGAAGACCATCATGAGGCAAGTAAAACCACTAATGAAGTGTTATGGCTAACACTAGTGCACAAGGATCTTTGGGTTTTAAGAAAAAGCATTTTAGTGGTCATTTTAAGAAAGGCAAACGTAATGGCAAGACCTCTAAGAAGCCAAGGCATAACTAGCCAGGTAAAGAAAAGTGTCCTTTTAAGTGGAACAAAATGAAAAAGAGATGCTACAACTGTGGAAAGAAGGGTCACTTTGCTCGTAAATGTTCCAAGACAAAGAAGGTATAATCCCTTAGTCCTCATATAAGCACGTTTTATGTTTCAAGTTATGCGTTTTTAACTAAATCTCATCCTTTGTGGACTATAGGCTCAGGGACTACAGACCATGTAGCAAGAGCTCGAGACGCTTTTGTAGAATATCGTCGAATTCCACTAGCAATAAGATTGATATATGGGGCAATAATTCAAGAGTTGAAGTGAAGGGTATTGGCATCTGCAAGTTGAATATGAGAGGTGGCCAAACCTTAATCCAACATGATGTTTTATATGCTCCGGAAATTCGGGAAAACATGGTTTCTGTAGTTTTACTACTCAAGTTTGGTTATGTATTAAATTTTCATGGTAATGGTGTGGAAATATTTATAGGTACAACTTATTATAGAACAAGTTATGTACTAAATGGTTTTAAGTACTTGATACTGATTATAGTATGTGTAATGTGACAAGTACTATTTTTTCCTTTGATGCGTGTACTTGTCTTTCAAATGTAGATGTGACTATTTGGCATGCTAGGCTAGGCCACAATGGGCAAGAATGAATGCAAAGACTAGCCAAAGAGAAATTATTAGGCCCTGTTGAAAAAGTTAATCTAGCCTTATGTGAATCTTTCTTAGTAGGAAAAACTGCAAGAAAACCATTTGGTATAGGAACTAGAGCTTATTTTCCATTGCAATTAATTCATTCTAACATTTTGTGGGCCAATGAATGTAAGGGTGAGACATGGAGCTTCATATTTTATCACATTTATTGATGGTTATTCACGTTTCAATTTTGTCTATTTGATATCTCACAAATATGAAGCATTAAATTGCTTCATGAGATATTTAAAGTTTGTTGAGAATCAGTTAGACCACAAGATTAAAATGTTAAGAACTGACCGTGGATGTGAGTATTTGTCTAATCAGTTCAAACAAATTTGTGATGAAAAGGGAATAGGTAGACAATTAACTATTCCCAGTACTCCACAACAAGATGGTGTTGCAGAAAGAAAAAATAGAACCTTGTTAGAAATGGTTAGGTCCATGATAGTGCAAGCTAATTTACCAATCGCCAATTGGGGTGATGCATTATTAACAACTGCATATGTACTTAACCGAGTGCCTTCAAAATCAATAACTTTCACCCCTCATGAACTATGGACAGGTCGAAAGCTTGATCTAAGCAATTTGAGACCTTGGGTTTGTGCTGCATATGTTATTGATCCATTTCATAAACATGGAAAATTGGGTCCAAGGGGTAAAAAGAGTATTTTTATTAGATACTCTAACACCTCCAAAGGATATGTGTTCATTGGTGACACATATAGTGGGAGTGTTATTGAGTTTGAATCTCGAGATGCCATTTTCTTGGAAAATGATTTTCAGTTTCAAGGTGAAATTAAGAAAGATTTATCTTTCTTTGAGATAGCGGATCATGATAATTTTCTTAATCAAATTCAAATGATGGAAGGTTTTGATAATCCATCAACAATATCTAGTTCAAGCGGGAGAGATTCAAGAAATGATGAATTTGTTTCACAACAATCTCAAATACGGCATAGTAACTGTGGATTAGTTTCACGTCGATGATTTGAGATTGAAAGAGAAGCATTTCTTGTTGCACCTCAAGAGGAAGGTGAATCGAGAAATTTTGATGAAACTCTTAAATGTCTTGCAAAAAAACAATGGACGAAGGAATTGGAAGAAGAAATGGATTCCATGAGATGAAACAAAGTTTGGGACTTAGTTGATCTTCCGAAGGGCTGGAATGCAATTGGGAACAAATGTATTCTCAAAATAAAGCGCAAGGCAAATGACACAATAGAAAAATATAAGGTTCACCTTGTAGCAAAAGGCTATATGTAACAAGAAGGGATTGACTATGAAAAGACATTTTCTCCTGTTGTGAGATTCAACTCAATTCGTATCATTTTAGCCATAGTAGCTAATTTAGATCTTGAGTTACATCAAATGGATGTAAAGATAGCTTTTCTCAATAGATAATTAAAAGAATAAATCTATATAGAACAACCTATTGCATTCATAAAAGAAGACCAAGAGCACAAATTGTGTAGACTTTTGAAGTCAATTTATGGCTTTAAACAATCTTCTAAATAGTGGAATATAAAATTTCATCAAGTTATCATATCATACATGTGCGCGGGGTCACACGGCGGGGCGCACGTGGAGTGTGTGCCTCCTATTGGGGTAAATCGAGAAATCGAAGTCGCCACTGCCTAATGGAGTGCAAGCAGACACCGGTGTACCTAGGTCGGTCTATTTGGTGGTCTGCAGCATGAGATTCTGTGTAAGGTCTCGATTACGGTCCGGGGAAGTCGGTAGACACCCCGGTCCGCCACATCAGTTGACGGGTCCCATGGGTTTTACTGGTTCGAGTCAACTCACTTTTGGTTCATCTCACCCGAATCCTAAACAAAAACATGCACTTTTTATTAGGTCTAGTGGGGACCACCAAAGTGGTGTGGTTCCCTTTTTATTTGACTTTATCTTTTCATCCCAAGTGGTTTGGTTCTGATGGGTGGGCCCCGTTGGAAGGCCCACAAGATGCCAATTTGGGCTTCAGTGAAAGCCCAAGTCTCGTTTGGGGTTATGCATAATAACCCTTTCGGCTTTGGTTGATTTGGTTAGGAATGGGAGGGCTGTAACACCCCAGTTCCGGGTCCATTCCCAAACCTGAGGTATTATGGTAATCAAACAAAGCAACTAAAGAAACTGGACAATTTAAAACTTTTTCTAACTTTATAATCAGAGTAAATGCGGAAACTTAAATTTAAATTCACTTTATTAATCAACAACCTTGATACACAATGATTTCAATTCCATGAACAACCTACAACTATATAAACTACTCATCTACAATTAGCCCAAGCTTTGACGTCCTTGCCAAGAGTACCTGAAAAATGGGGTGAAACTGGAGTGAGAATAAAGCTCAACAAGTAGCAAGGCGCATGATGTAAAACAGTCCATAATTTTACAATACTAGTCATGAGGTGAACGATGAAACCAAAACCACAATAATATGAAAATACAACAATAACAAATCACCAATCCAAACAAACACGTGTGACCAATAGGTCTCATGAACTGAAACCACTTAGTAAGAATATTCTTGCCCCCATAGGTCGCCACATCACAAATTACATGATAGATGGAGCCCGCACTTGCAGTCACTACTAGGGCTGTAAATGGATCGGATCATGACCCGTTTACCGTCCGTTTTCGATTAAATTATCCGATTTAATCGGATTTTTAACCGATTAAATGATCCGTCGGATCCGATTTTTGGATCCGTTTATAATCGGATTCGGATTCGGATCAAGGTCATATCCGTCCGATTAAGATCCGAATCCGATTAGTTATATTTATATATAATGTGTTTGTAAATTATATAAGATATTGAGGATAATTAAGTAATTTATCCTCGAAAGGTGCGTGGCTCGAGAGGTAAGGCGGAGGCTCGAGACCATTACTACCCGTCGTATCAATTGCTCCTTTCGTCGGTGTTACCCTAATGGATGCAATCTTTCGATTCTTTCCCTTACGCTTGTTCTCCAAGTAACTTTCTCTAGATCTCTCTTCTGGACCTCTCTTCTTCTTCTTGTTCTTCATCGTGTACAGCTTGTTAAGTAATCTTTGGTGTTTAGTGGTGTCCATTTCTCTTTGTTGATCTTCAATGCTCGCTAAGAGATTTTCATTGTTTCGCGATTGTCGTGGTGTTTCCATTCTCTAGCTTTGATTAAGTCTCTTTCGCTTTCTTTTTTTCCTTTATTCTTTCTGTTTAATCTATTCTTCTGAACTCCGGGTTTCTAGACATCTCTTGAAGTATGGATGAGTTGACACAGAAAATGAAGATTCTATCTCTTCCAACCCATCCTGAAGTGGTTTTCTCTTTGGAAGATGACGAAAAAGATAGGGTTTCGGCTAAATGGAAATATGTGGTGCTGCTGAAGGCTTTCAATAAACAGCTTACTCTCCCTACTATTAGGGCTTTTGTTGAAAGAGCTTGGCGTTTGCCCAGAGGTTCAATGATATCCTTTATATCTTCTCCTGTTTTGTTATCGCCCTACCTAACCAAGATAAACTAAATCTGGTGTTACAAGGGAGGCCTTGGTTTGTTAGTAATTGTTTTACTCTTGTTGCACAGATTGCTGATATCTCTCAAGCTGAATCCTTCCAGTTTGAAACTTTGGTGGTATGGACGCAACTTCTTGACCTACCTAGGACGTTCATGGATACATCCATTGTGACCCGGCTTGCTTCATCCTTTGGTATTCCACTAGAGGTTGAAATTCCAGACACAGTGGAATCTAAGGTATGTATTAGATGGGAGCTTCCTCTCAAAAATAAGGTATGGGTTACATTTGCATACGAAGGTTTAACAGATTTGTGTTTCTTCTGTGGTTATGTGGGTCACAATTTGTATGGATGTCCTGAAGTTGCCATGGAAGGCAAAAATCTTTTGATTTCTGCAAATGAAAATCCAAGTTATTCTGTTGCTAACCTCGTGCCATGCAGAAGAAGGAGGAGGAATGTGGGGCAAACAGTTCCATTGACGACGACTGAGTCAACTCAACAGCCGACTCACTTGACTCACCTCGGAACAAACACGCTGGAAAGTTCTAGAGATGGTTCTGCTCTTCATGGAGTGTCGGTTCGGGGTAACCCGGATCCGGTGGTTGGCAAACTCAGTCAAAAGGGCTCAACTGAGTTCATGGACTCTAGTGATGGGCCGTTACTCTTAAAGTCCACTGATGAACCTAAAGATAGTGAAGTTAAGGAAAGGAGTCCAAGCCCAAATGAAGGAGAGTCTGGTCCAGCTTTTGTGGGTGATCCAGCCTCGTCAGTTTTAACATGGCCCATTCGTTTTCAGCTAGTATGTACATGCTAACTCATCATCTTCCTGCAAAGACACCTAGATATTTGAATGTTTATATGTGGGATTTAAGCTTTTGTGGTTGTAGCATATGGACTGTCTCATTTATTTGAATTTCTTTGCGTGCACTTTGTTTTATGTGTGCCCATTATTATTTTGAACGTCCTACTTGACATAAGGGCATATGTTCGAGCAAATGAGATTCTGCTACTTGTCATCTTCATTTTTGGATGATCATAGTTGTTACTTATACATTTGGATGTTTTTGGATACAGACGCCCAACTTTGGTGTCGGAATGGGTGGGGATGCATGCGTTAATGATTTATATCCTTGTGGCATGCAACATTCTGCCCTTGTCATGGGAGGATCAGGACGCGGCACAAGCGGAAGAGACCTTGGGGTAGTGAAGTCATTGAAGCTTGGATGAGACACCAGTTCAACTTTATAATTGTAGATACAAAAGATAACTTTTTCTCAATTTTTTTATTATCACTTCTTCTAATTTTGTAGTTATTCTGAGATGCTTTTTCCTGTTGCATGTATAAAAGGATTCGAATATTTAATCGGGTTGTCAGATTTATTAATGGATTCGAATATCTAATCGGATTCGAATAAAATCGAATACGAATATGGATCTATCAATTACAATCGGATTCGGACTTGGTATGACAAATGGAAGGTCCGTCGGATAATTAAACGAATACGGATATCCTAAATTTTAATCGGATTCGGATACGGATTCATACAGATCCGCTCCGTATTCGCTCCGTTTACAGTCCTAGTCACTACCATCTCCTCCGTCAACCATCAACACAGATCACCCACGCATGGGTTGGCGAGTACAATCCAGTCCAAATAAAATCCCATCATGGGTACAGCTTCCGCGGAGGCCATACCAATCCGATCAAAGATTAATGGACTTAACACAAACACGTCTAATACCAGTGCAAGTGCAAGTCACAAGTGGTCCTCAAGCATGGCCAAATCATAGCTCCCATGTGCGAGTCACAAGTAACGTACCATCATGACCAATATAAAGCTCGTGAAAGTTGGTCTCATACTCATTAAAGCATGTGGATGGTAACCTGAAAAATAAAACAAAACCGTTTACTGATAACAACCTCAGCTTATGACCAAGCCGCACTTGCAACGGTCTCGGATTGCTACCTACTTCGCCCGCACCTGCTAGTACGACAGACCATAGATTGGGGAGTTTTGAACAAGAATAACTTACCAGCCAATTCCCTTTCACTTCCTAGCTAAGCTATGGATCCATACTAAGCATTGCCCACTAGACACAACTCACAATCAAAACCTTGAATAAACTCGATAACATATCAATGTAATTGCGAAACCCAAACAACGGTAGAAAACCAAACCAGGGAATGGACATACTTCTCAATAACACCCACCAAAAATACAGAACCATATCTGTATAACAAATCCGCCCATGCGGGATAAAACAGGCACCACGCCTTGTCACACCATGTGACCCAAAAACCAATACTAGATGTACCAAGTCCTATGTCCAAACACCAGGTTTCAACAACAAAATAATCCAAAGACCACGGTGTTCAACCAAAATATATTCAAAATAACCATTGAACAGTTCTTAAACAGAGTTCCATGTCATTCAATAAGATAAGGACGAGAGTATACACAATTCTAAATAAAAGGTTTAGATTTGAGTCGTGTTAGTGTGAGCATACTTAGTTTATTGTTCTAATTCAGTATTTAGGTTATTCTTTGTTTCTTACAAAGTTTATTCCAAATCCTACACTTTGGTTCATCCTAAAATCTTTACTTTTAATTCCAACTAATACCCTAAATCTCCAAAACCTTTTGGGTTATGTTATTGATTCTTTCCAGAAGTTAATTTAAGTCTATTATAACTTGTTAGACTAGGTTTTATACCTAGAATCCTAATAAAAGTGGTTTGAGTTTATATGGTTTACCTTGACTAGTCTACTTTGATTTTTATTACATTCATTGTTCCAAATAATTATCCTTCTATCTGAATTTAATTCCATCACTTCCTACATCTCAAATTACCCTATTTATAGGTGTTACAACATTAAGATTCTAAGAAAAATCATTAGAAATTGAATCTGGGCACGAATCCCCAGTTTAGAAATTTCTAACAGTCAGTCGCTCGGGCGACTACTCTAGTGGTGAAGTTTCAGGTTCTGTTATTTTTCAAAGGCCTATCACTTGAGGAATCGCTCAAGCGGTGTATCGAGCGCTCCAGCTATAACTTGTTTTTCTTCATCTTACGGAAATCTTAGAACTTTCTATACATACTATTTACTTATTTTGATTTTGAACATCTAATTTTCATCTTAAACTAGTTTTGGGACAACCCTAAACTAATCCTATCATCTTTCCACTTATCTTTGAGTTTCTTTTTAAGTTTAACTCATCATGATCAACCTTTTCTTGATTTCCATAAGAAAGAATAAATCACCAAAACAATATTTTATAAACCATTAACTTTTCCCATGAAATCCAACTTCAAAACAATACGATCAAACATCAAAATAATAAGAAAACATGCAGTTCCTCCAGTTTCAAGTGTTTGTTACTTGCCTTTTTGATGAACCCAGAATTTTCTGGAACTTCGCTTGTGCCCAATTTTGGAGCTCTACCGCACCGCCTTAGACTTCGCAAATTTAGATCTCCACCGTTCAGTTTGAAGTCTTCCATGAGTAGAACAAAACCCTAAACTTTCAGCCCATTCCAACGGGTAGATCTTCCTATCTCTCCTCCCGAAGTTGGCTGGTTGGCCATCTCTGCAACTTCTCTTCTTTCTAATTTTAAATTGAAATTAGGCTTTTATTATTCACTCAAATTACCTATATCTTGGACCCTAAATAGTATAATTACCATTAGGCCCTTTTTTCACCCTTAAAGCCTTAATTTCATTATTTTACATCCAACTAAGCTAAGATTTTGTCTTGTTGAATTTATTGGCTTAATAACTAATTATCTTATTTTCTTTCATGAATTTAACAAATTAAAATGACCAAATTACCCTTCCACTTTAAATTCCTATTTTAACCCTTATATCTTCTAATTCCCCTACTATTATATTCCTTAGTATTTTCCTCTATAATTTATCTTTAATTATTTATTTTATTCTTAGGAAAATCCAGGGTTTTACAAGGGCCCGTGGGAAGGCCCGCTAATACTTGATTTGGTCTTATTGGGCCCGAAACCCATCTTGGGTCATGGGTCAACCCGAAACCTACGGGATTTATTTGATTTTATTGAAAAAAGGTTAAAAATTATCAAAACAAAATATGCATTTTTTTGTATTTTTCTCGATGTATCCGGAATTATATTTCGGATACACTTAAAATAAGTGTGTCCGAAATATGATTTTGGATACGTTAAAAACCTGCTTGACCAACCTGAGTTGTCGGTCAAGCTTAAAAACTGTTTTTTTTTTTTTTTTTGCAATTTTTATTGGGGCTTGGGTTCTCTGGTTTCTTGGGGAAACCAGGGACTGTGTGGGCCCACAGTGGTTCAGATAAAGGGGTTGAGTCCTATTTCGCTCATTTCACCACCTTCAAGCCAATGAGAGAGGGGTTTCAGGCTTGGCACCTTCCCTCCCCCCTTCATTCGAAATTCAGAAGCTCAAATAGGGACCTTAGGTGTCCCTATTTGGGTATTGGAGGCATCCTACCCTCTTCTATGGGGAGAAGAGAGGAGGTGACCCGGATGGTCTAAACCTCGATCCATACAGCCAAATCATTTGCATGCTCTCGTGGTAATAGAACAAACAAGCATTCAAAGAGATAAAAGGGGATTCTAGATGCTTCAAAGAGAACACATGCATGTGTGTGGGTGTGTGCGAGCATGGAGTGCGCGTGCTTATGCATCCTCTCTATGACATAAATCAATGGCAAATCATGCTAGAAAAGAATCTAGAAAGCAAATAAAAGAAGGGATCGTGGGGTTTAAATGAGGTACATTGGATTTAAAGGGGAAGAGGGAGAACACTCTCTCCCATAGATGAAAATAGACATAGAAGTGAACCATGTTGATACCTTGAGTGGTTTCCATATATGCTCCCATCCTCTCCCACTTCGACTTGGCCTTCCTCCCCTTACCATGGGAGTCCCCTCTTAAAGGGGAAAATGAAAGAAAGTAGAGCTAAAGTGAAAGAAAAACATGCTAGAATGAAAGATCAACAAGTGAGCCAAAACATGCTGGCATTCATTTGAAACTCATATATGTTATACAAGGTTGGTAGGAGAGCTTACCTTGGGGGAGGGAGAGCCTCCTTGGTGTGCCTTGGAGATCCTTTGAAGCCTGGACAGCAAGTGGAGTCCTCCTCTTGAGCTACAAGTGGTTTTTCAAGTGTTCCCTCCTTGTTGGAGTTGAAGGAGAAGAGGTGGGGAGGTGGTTTGATGGGGTTTGGATGGGGTTGAGGGCTTGTGAGTGAGTGAGGAGGTGTAAGAGAGGTGAACGAGCAAGGTAGAGGAGAGAGGGGAGAGCTAAAACCAACCAACCCCAAGCCAAGAGGCTACTGTTTCTATTTATAGGCAAAATTTTTGTATCCGACAACTCAGGTCGGATACACTACATACTTAGTGTATCCGAAAATATATTATGGATACACTAGTATGTACTTGTATCCGACAGCAATCATTTCTTCGCAAGGATATTATCGGGAAATCCTGACAAAAAATCTGGGAACCTTATCCTGTATCCGAAATTATATTTTGGATACATATAAAAGTATGTGTATCCGACATATTTTCGGATATTTTTAGTAAAAAATGATTTTTTCCCGATTTGCCCCTGATTTGACTAGATTTGCTCTTGATTTTCTATTTAATTTAATTTGAAAAAACAAGATATTTTCCTAAAAACTAATATTTTATTTGAGATATTTTCATTTGCTGTCCTTTCTTCGCCACGTGGCATATTTCGCCACGTGGGCAGTTTTCTGCGGTTTTGCCCTAGGGCTTGAATTTCTCATAACTCTTTCATCCGAGCTCAAATTCTGGCAAACTCAGTTGCATTGGAACCGGGTCGAGATTTTCTATGCACCGGGACAGAGTTTTGCAGTGAATTCAAGTTTTTAGCAGAAAGCCGAAACCCACGTCCGAAATCTTAATCTTCTCATATCTCTCTGATCCGGACCCTGATTCTGGCAAATTCAATTGTGTCGAAATCGTGTCGGCATTTCCTTTCTTTTGGGATAGAAATGGCAATTAATTTGGGTTTGAGCAAAAAGTCAATTTCTACTCCCCCGGGACTTAATCTGCCCATAACTCCTTCATCTGGACTCCGATTCTGGCAAACTCAATCGCATTAGAATCGTGTCAATTTGAGCTTGATCAAAAAGTTGATTTCTGCTCCCTAGGGTTTGACCTGTTTTGCTGTTTTTAGCACATTTTTTGGTTTGATCAACATTTGGGTGCTTACAATACGATTTTATTATGATTGATGAAGACCACTGTGTATATATTAAAAGATCCAAAGACAAATCTGTGATTTTATCACTTTATATGGATGATATATTAATGGCTGCTAATGATAACGAATTCTTAGCATTATTAAAGAATTGGCTATCCTCAAATTTTGAATGAAGAACATAGGAGAAGCTAACTATATTCTTTGGATGAAAATTGAGAGAGATCGTTCGAAAAAGTTATTAGCTCTTTCACAAGAGTCTTGTATAAAGAAAATTCTGGAACGATTTAAAATGCAAGATTATAAACCCATGGATACTCCCATTGTAAATGGTGAAGCATTAAGTCAAAGAATGTGGCCGAAGACTCAACAAGAAGAAGAGCAAATAAAAAGAGTTCTCTATTCAAGTGCGTTGGAAGTCTTATGTATGCTATGATGTGCTATGATGTGTACAAGACCTGATATCTGCTTTGCAGTCAGTATAATAAGTAGATATCAATCACACCCTGGTTATAATCATTGGAAAGCGGTCAAAAGGATACTGAGATATCTAAAAGGTACTGTGGACTATTCCCTGTGCTACCAAGGAAATGATATAATTCTGTAAGGTTATAATAATGCTGATTGGGGAGGTGATTTGGATGAAAGAAAACCAACCTCTGCTAATGGGGTAATTTCATGGAGTAGTAAGAAACAACCTTTTATAGCTTTGTCCACATTGGAAGCTCAATTTGTGGCTTCTTCAATAGTAGTACAAGAAGCAATTTGGTTAAAGAGATTTCTTAATCATTTGGGGATTATGAAAAATGCTGCATATCCAGCACTGGTGTGAGACATGGGAAAAATCACCGGGATGATTTCCCCTCCGTCAACACACGGGCTCAATGTAAAATGGGAGAGTCGCCACCATCCAATTTTTGAGGTGTGAATGGACACCAAAAGATTCAAAAATAAGCAAAAAATAGCTAAAAGGCAAATACTAGAGTAAAAATAACTCTACTTGAAAATCAAATCCAGATATGGGTAAGGGGATTAGATTATGAACGGGGGAAGGTGTTAGGCACCCCCATCCACCCACACAAGGTGGTTGCAAAGTGTTGTTCATGCTAAAAAATAAGAAAACTTGCTAAAATCATTAAAAACCTTGAAAAAAGATTAAACAAATATATGATATTTTCACATGAGAAATCCAAATGAATTCCAGATCCTTTTTTATGTCAACATCACTTCTGAAATATCACCAATAGATGGAAATCAAAGCAAAATTTGCACAAAACCAAGTTGAGTCAGATCCGGAAAATTCGGTGAAAGATCATGCCATTTGTCTTGAAATCATTTAAATTCAATTTAAATTAAACCAAACCAAATCCATTTGAAAGATTATGGTAAATAAGAGACTCATGCAAAATTCCAATTAAATCCGGTTGAAATCCTAGGAGTTATGCTTCTTTTAAAAGTGCTGTTGGAGATAGTAAAAAGTGGCAACTGGGCAAGTTTGGAAAATTATTTAGAAACATTGGCTCCATATAATTCCATGAAATTTGGTGTGAATGAAGTTTGTATGGCCATCTTTCAGATGAAACTAGTCTCATACAAAAATCCATTCGGATGTGCCTTGGGTGATCTCCCGAACAGGCCCCGAGGATCACAGGTTTGCCCAGAAAAGTGCCATTAAGCAGTTCTTAATAAATCTGTTACCAACGACACAAATGGAGTCAAAAAATTATGAAACCAACTGGATTTGAAACTATACTCCCAATGGAAAACTTATAAATAAGAATCATTCGAATCGGACTTAAAACGAACACATGGCGCTCAGTCGAAGTGACAAGTTCCATATTCAGACCTGAACTGACCTATAAACTTCGACAGAGAGGTGTTGAAAATCCGCTTGATAGAAATTAATGCAATTTTATAGGCATATAATAGACAGCCTCACCTTTCCTATGGCTCTAGAATCACTCCAAAATTCATCCGGACGATGAAGTTCCGAGTGTCCGAAGTTGGGGTACAGTTGCTGTCAAGTTAAGCCTTTTTTGAAGAAAATCATCTCAAACAGTGATAAAGTGTGTGGAATCCGTGCAAGATAAATCAAAACCATTTTGAAAAGATATTGAAGAACCTCTAGGAAGAAATGGGGCACAAGTTCGGCTCACCATCCTCTCCGATTGGAAAGGATATGCCAAAAACCCCAAAATTGAGCAAAAGTGCCCAAAACCGAGAGGTTAGACCTAGAGGCCGTCAAGATTTGAAATAAACTTGATTGAAATCGATAAGGAACATTCCAGAATTACTTGGGGCTATTTATTTCAGATCTACCACAATGACGACAATAGATCCAAAATACAAGCCAAATCCGACAAAACAAGTGCTATGTGTGTGTGTAAAAATCCGCTCTTTAACAATATAATAACATATAGCATGCATTTAAATCAATCAAATGGGGTTCTAAAACAACCTAGGGTTCCGTTCCATTATCGTTTCCCTTAGTTCTCTCTCCCTGTTAAACACAGTTCTTCAAGATAATCTTGGGGTACTTTGAATATGAAACGGTTTTCATAGAATCAAAAGGCTTATTCCAATCAAGGTTCTAGCACTAGGATCAATCCCCAGTCTCGTTTCCCCTAGATCCCGCCTTCACGTTTTACGGCTAGGGGGAGTCTCGAGGTACTTTGAGTAGGGGAAGGGTTTTCACACACATAGAAGAGGCCTTATTCTACATAAAGGTAAAAGAAGAGATCTAGATCTAGAAAGTAAAAACAAAAAAAATAAAGAGAGGTTTGAGGCTTACCTGGGCTTCTGGAAGCAAGATTGTAGCGGTTCCCCTCTTCACTCGGAGCTCTTTGATCTCCAACTTCTTGGCAAAAGTTCTTGGCAAGAGTTAATGGCCATTTGCTTAAGGAGGAGCCTCCTTTTTATAGGCAAAGGCTAGGGTTAGGGTTGGTGGGATGGTAGACACAAACTAATGCCTAGAGCCCACCAACCTTAACCCTAAGGCTATTTCCGAGATTTCCACTCCTTTAATGAAGGATATGATGGTAAAAAGTGAAAACTCTCGGAAAACCCTAATTTTGAGCAAAAAACATGTATCCGACATATCAGGTCGGATACACGAGTGCCTATATGTATCCGACATATGATGTCGGATACATTAAAGCCTACTTGTATCCGACAACTTATATCGGATACGCAGAAGTGTGCTTGTATCCGACCTGAGTTGTCGAATACAAAGAAAAATGCCTATTTTCCCAAATTTTGTGCTGGTTTCAAAGGAGATAATGATTTTTGCCAATTATTCATCATTTTTTAACTGTGCAATTTGGGGTGTCTACAACTGCCCCTCTTTGCGGGAGTTGCAAAGCAATGAGCTGCAAAGATTAGACAAGCCCAAATTGCACTTCCCTTAACCAAGATTTGCTTGGTTCAATTCATTTTTGCAAAATAATTTTTGGGTGAAGATTTGCCAAAAGCCCTAACTTTATGGGGGGCATTTCTCCATCAGGTCTTAAATTCTACTGAGCTCTCGTGGCTATGAAGTGGATTTTAAGCCCCAAAAATAGGATTTTGAAAACTGATTTTTTCATCAAACCAAGTTAAAAATTGAGTGAATATTCTCCTTTTTTACCAACACATTTCCCCACGTTGTCCTAAATTCCACTAAGCTCTCGTGGCTGTGAAGTGGATTTTAAGGCAAAGTAGGTTTTTTTTTGTGAAAGTAGCAAACTTTGTAGCACATTTTTTTGCTCTTTTTTTTTCTTTTTTCTTTTTCTTTTTCTCTTTTTTCCTTTTTTCTTTTCTTTTTCTCTTTTTTTTTTTCTTTTTTTCCTTTTGTATCCGACGTAACTCGTCGGATAAGAAGGGTATCATTTGTATCTGACATGTTCTGTCGGATACATCAGTTTATATAAGTCGTGCGAGACCGCGACTTTTCCCCTTCCTTTCTTCTTCTCCGATTGCTCAAGCCGAATACAAGCTTTATCTCCTTCGACGGCGACACTTGATTTCTCTCTTCTTCGGCGACTTCCCTGAACCCCGACAACTTCTCTTGCTGCCGGCGACCACTTTGCTAGGTCCGACGACTTCCAACGCTCAAGATTCATTTGTCGAGCCCTAGTTCGGCTCTTTCTGTTCTGACTTCTGGTAACTTCCTCCTCCGACGCCGTCGTGCCAGTTCCGGTGATACTCCATTGGTGTTCCGGCGACCTAGGCAACATTCCTCTCACATCCGATTTCCAGCTTTCCATCAGTCACCCATTTCTCTATTGTTCCTAACAGTGAGTGCTTATTCACGTTGGTTCCTAATTTCGAGCAACTTTGTTCATGAATTTCTGAAAATTTTGAGCTTGATGTGTTGATGAATTTTTTGTTCACCGATTCTCGCAATTGCTTTGGTTGTTTTGAACAAACCACGATTCATTTTTTCTGAATTGCAATGTTTCATTTTTTTGTGATGCTATGACTCTCACTTGCATTGATTGGAATTTCTGCCGATGAGGAATTCTGACCGAATTGATTACTTTTTGAATTGTAAATACCATGCTGTTCTTTCTTTTTTCTTTTTTTCTTTTTTCACAATTTGCTTTGACTTCCAAATTGATCCTACCAACTGCATGATTTTTCGAATGATATGCTGCTAATACCATGCTACAAGAATTTTCTTTGACTTGAATCCTGATTTGCCTGTTGGTGGTGATCTTCCACTGGATTGTATGAGTACATTTTGCTGGTGTTGAAGAATTTCTATCGACCACCATGGCATTTCTTTTTTGTTTGCAATTGGTATTTTCTTCACACACTGGGTATGCCCAACCCCTTTTACAACTCTGTTTGTGTCAAACTTCTTTATATGAGCTACTCAGATCATGCACTGTATTTCCCTTCCTTTTATGCATTTTAGCAATCTTGGTAGTTCTTGATGATTTCTGGAACCCGCTTGTATCTGGAGAACTGCACATTACAACTCCTATATTTGTCTTGAATCTTTCCAGAAAAATTTGAACTGAAATAGATAACAAAATTAAGTTAGAATTCCTGACGATAGCTTTGAAGAGACCAAGGTTGTGTAAGATTCCTGATAAATTTGAACTGAATCTAGACCAAAAGCAAAGTAGGATTCCTAATAAATTTGAACTGAATCTAGACCAAACGCAAAGTAGGATTCTTGATAAATTTGAACTGAATCTAGACCAAAAGCAAAGTAGGATTCTTGATAAATTTGAACTGAATCTCATAGAACACTTCCCTGTTGCATGTAGATGGCTAGGAGTCATTCTCGTGTTCGGGAGGAGGCTGACCCTGCTGATCAGCCCTCTACCTTGCGGGCTCGGACAGAGGTGAGTTCTAGCGCCACCCTGTCAAAGCCGCTAGATGATTTCAGAGAGAGCTCTGCTGAGGGCTCTGCTGAGGTAGGTTTCCTAATTCTTTCTTTCTTTTCTTGCTTCCCTTGAAACCGACTTCGCTTATTCATTTCCGTTTCTAGCCTGTCATTGATCCTGTTCGAGGCCGCGGTAGAGGGCAAGAGCGAGGCGGAGGTAGAGTTGGTGAGAAGGGCCGAGGCCGAGCTGGAGAGAGGGGCCGAGGCCGGGTTGGAGCTTCAGGCCAGGAGGGTGCTGCTGTAGCCTTACGCCTAGGGATCTCTGCAGAGCTGAGAGCATCTGTTCATGATACAGAGCTCCTTAGTGGTTTGGATAGCCACCCCTCCATGTGCATCCGGGCCGATGTGCCTCTTCCGTATCCTCCTTCTCATCTACGAGGCAGTTGGGGGAAATTTAGTGAGTTGGCGCAGACACTTTCTCCGGCACTCAGGCGTGAGTTTGGGAGGTGCCACCTAGATTATTTTCTCAGCATCCCTTCATTCCGAGCTGATCGTCCCCTCATCTTCGCTATGATGGAGCGATATTTTCCGGAGACGCAGTCATTCCATCTGCCGGACGTGGAGCTGGGGATCCGCCCCTCCGATTTTGTGATGATCACCGGCATTCCTCTGATGGGGCGGACTATCGTTTTGGATCGGCCTTTAGCGGCAGATATTGGCCTTCTCTTTGGATATCAGGACCTGCCTCCTGCTGCTTGGGAGGGGCGGAGTGGTCGTATCTCCATTAGCTGGCTGCGGGAGAGCCTTACTCGACATTATGAGGAGAGACATGCGACCATCACCGTGGAGGATGCAGCCTTCGCACCTATTTTCCGGCACGTGTTTCTGCTGATGCTTGGGAGCTGCTTCTTCCAGGAGGACACGACCAATGTTAGTCCTCTTTTCCTGGATGCTTTGAGAGATCTCCATCAGACCCGATAATTAGCCTGGGGTAGGCTCATATACGGGACTATCTTGGCTGGATTGTGCCAAGTAGTTCGAGGCCTGGCAGCCCCGAGAGGTGATGGAGTCAGCTGCCGGTTCTTTTGGTAGATCCTGCAGGTACTAAATTCATCTGTCCTGTCTTATTCCCTGGGCTTTATCTTCTTTATCTTTGACTGATTTCTCTTTTGTCAGGTGTTCATGTACACCTAAATGACCTACTTCCGCCCGTCCCCCATTCCTAGCGTAGCGGATTTTCCTGTTGCCCTGCAGTGGTTAGCCCAGGTCCGAAATGCAGATAGGAGTCAGCCCCGCACTTCTCGGGTTCACTTGGACCGTGCCCAACTATCTACTGTAAATTCTTCGCCCCTTTCCCTTTTATTTATTTTCCTGTACCTTGACTGTATCTGACCATTTTTTCCTCCTTTGCAGCTCATCCTAGCACGCTTTGATGACGTGGATATTGGGGTGACCCGTGAGATGATAGTACATGATGCTTTTGATAGAGATCTCCGACGTTAGCCCTACCAGTGCTTCCTTGGGAGGCTTGGTAGGGTGATGTATTTAGGAGAGTGCCTGTGCTATCAGCACACAGGCACACTTCGTATCCCAATCCCCCCTCTTCCTGTGGGTCCTGACACGCTCCTGCCTAGTTTTGATGTTGATCAGTTTGATCATTATCAGGATGCGGAGGGGCTCACAGTAGCTGGGGATTATGACGAGTGGATCCAGAGAGTATCCATTGGGTGCTTGATGGATCGACCCACCCGGGCCGGGGTGACCAAGATTGGCGGGATTTATATCCGAGTGCACGATGACACTATGAGTTTCATGATCTTCATCTTTCATCTCATTTCCCTCAATTCTGTACTTGTGACTCTAATTCTGTTCTTATTGGCATGTACATGAGCTGAATGCTTTGTGAGACCGGTTCCAAAGCCAGCGGGCTACGATCGGTGATATGATCGCAGAGCATGACGTGGTCGTGGCCCAGAGGGATGCCCGGATTAGAGAGCTGGAGGCTCAGATTGCTGTGCTTAGGGCTAGCCAGGTATCTAGTTCTTTATAATTTTATTTCTTTCATTTCCATGTCTTTCTGCTATTCTGATATAAGCTGCTTAACTTTTGCAGGATCCAGTCCCAGATCATGAGGCTACCTTTGAGTCTGATTTTCCGGTTCCTGATCCATCTCCGGCTTGGGCTGCTGATTCTGATGATGCCCCAGCTACTGACCCGGTGGTAGCTGTTGTGCTTGTTGCTTCTGTGGATCCTGTGGGTCCTCCATCTCCAGTGATGGTTCCTGAGCCAGAGGACATCCCTCCTGCTGACCTGGTTGAGCCGAATCGCCCAGTTCCTGCTGTAGACACCCCTGGTAAGTTTTCTTTAGCTTCACCTCTTTGGTTCATCTTGATATCTCAATTTCTGACTCTTTCTATTGACCCAGCTATTTCGGTTCCTGGTCCTTCTTCTGCTGCTGCCAAGCCTTCTGGAGCTGCAGGAGTTGAGACTGCCGCGGCCGAGGATTCAGCTGCGACTGAGGTGGCTCCCCTGCCTGCCGAGCCTGTTCCTGCTGGGCCTGAGGCTTCTTCGCCAGATTTTGCTCCTGATCTACCTCCTGACCTCGAGGACTATTGCTTGGAGTACTAGCTTCAGTCCATTGTGGGCCGGAGACCGCGTTATATGGCCGAGCTCCTTCTAGCATATTCTAGGCGCTGATCACCTCGAGGTAGAGGCTGCAGAGCGCGTGGTAGAGGATGCGGGGGTGATCCTGCACAGTAGCAGTAGATTAGGATTTTTTTGTATTTTTCATTATCACTGTACAGACGAGACTTATATATGAAAAAGACTTTTTTATTCATTCCCTCTTGTATTGCTCTCTTTTCTTTCTTATTTTTATGCAATTATAACTTGTACATAGGTGAAACAGGTGAAAAATTCATATTTTTCTCCATTTTCTCTTTTTTTTGCATTTCTCTTTGTATCCAACATATAAGATCGGCTACATTGATATCTGTTTGTATCCGACAGGTTATATCGGATACACACAACTTTACTTGTATCCGGCATTTTCCATCGGATATGAAGAGATTCTTTTGTATCCGATCTGATATATCAGATACATTAAAAAATGCTATAAATACAACCAGCCTCGAGATTTGCGTATTTTTTACGAGTTTTTGAGTTTAGAAAACCCATTTTTCGCTTTTTTCTTCCTTCCATTGATTCTTAGCTTGCTCCCATCACCTCCAATGGATTCCGGATCATCGTCTACCCTACCATTGTCTGTCCACGCAGCCTCCCCTGCAGAACAACCTTTTAGAGCAAAACCCCCTAATCTCACTAGGTACAGCCCTGTAGATTCGTTCTACACTAGGTGGGTCACCTCCATGACCCTTGATGAAGAGATCAGATGGGACTCTATTCAGTTAGGCCACACTTTGCTCATCCCTTCCATCCCATTCAAGTGGGAAATTATTGAAGCCATGATTGACCATTGGGTACCGGACCTAAACCTTTTTCGTTTTGGAAACCATGAGATGACCCCCACCATAGAAGAGGTTGAGACCATCTTGGGCTTGAGGTTTGCAGAGAAAGTAGTGAACCCACCCCTCAAGCCTAGTTATAAGAAAGAGGCTTCTACTTTCCTGGGTATAGGGAAGAAGGATTTAGGGGATTCTGACACCCTTTTGACTTTGTCTAAGTCTTTTCTGACTGAGAAGCTCTTGAGGGGGGAGAACAAGGAAGCCAGGTTCAATGCCTTAACCCTGATAGTGGTTAACCAACTGCTTTTCCCACAAGATGACGATGAGGTCGACTTGGCCCTTATCTCAGTAGTATGCCAGGTTAGGAAGCAGGAGAGATTGGCCCCTATGATTTTGGCAGGGATGTACCAGGCTTTGACTGACTGTTATTACAGGAAGAAGAAGCGCTTCCTATCATGTGCCCCTATCCTGCAGGTAAAAATAAAATTTTTTTTTTGTTTTTTTTTTTTTTGCTTGCTTTTTTTTTTTTTCTTTTGCTTGTTTTTTTCTTTACAATATACCGAAATATCCTTCCTCCTTTGCAACTTTGGTTACTTGACCACCTGAGTCAAATTGAAGAGATCAATCGACATTTCTTCCCAAGCTTGAAGGTTCCTATCTTGATGAGCAACCAGGGGTGTCCGGACATTTCCGGGGGTAAACAGGGCTGGTTTACTTTCTTTGCTACACTCCAGGATGATCAGGTGAGGTGGCCTGGTACTTATCAGCCCAATTCAGAGACAGTGATCAGCTTTAGAGACCGCAACCTTTTGGTCTTGGCTGGCTTGGAACATACTGTGCTTTACCTCCCTTTGCGGGTTCTTCGTCAATTCAGAGCAACCCAGGGGATTATGATCCCAAGTGGATACGAGGACGATCTTGGGCCACTTTCACCAACCACAGTGAAGCTGCATGCTTGGTTGATGAAGGAGTGGTCCTATGTTCATTTTATGCGGGGCCCAGTCTTCGCAGAGTCTCATGTGAAGGACTATCTCTTCTGGATCAGGGAGCAGATACAGAGTCAGGCTCCAGTACCCAAGGATCCTCCTGCAGTTTTGGCTCCCACTTATGAAGACATCCTTGTAAGACCCTGATTTTTGGTAAGTTATTTATTTATTTAGTTATTTATTTTGATGTATAAACTGTGTTTATCAGGTGATTTTTGTGGTTTGAGGGCTTAGCCCATACTCGCATGTACAGGCGTTATATAGCCATTTTTCGGGAAAATTATATTATTATTAGTATTAAAAATATATATATATATATAGCTTGGGCACTTGTTAACCTAAGTGGCTGGAACATGTAGGATTTTCAGTGGGCCAGCGTGCATGGGATCGAGGAAATGGGAGAGGGATCGAGCGGCGTATGTATCAAGGTAAGTATACTAAAAAGGGAAGTAGGGTTTTGGGGTTTATGAGAATACGCTTACCATACTTACGGAAACATTTTTCGCTAGTCTGAGTATCAGGAGAGCTGAGCGATTTCGGCTGGAGTTGCGATTAGGGCTCTGCTCGTGAAGAACAAGCATCGCAAGGGCTAAGGGAAGGATTTTGGAGTTGAAGTTCAGTGGGTTATCTCTCTCTGCTCGAGAAGTTTTGTTTGGAGAGATTTTTCATTCGCGTGCGTGGCCGGAGTAGTGATCGGCCGAGGTTTTAGTATTCTGGAATAAGCGCTTTCAAGTGAGTAGCACTGATTTACAACTGGGGTTTTGTGTTTTATGTTTTCGCGAGATTATTCTGATGCATGGTTGTAGTTTAAATGATCTCTGAGTTTTTCTAGTTTTCGGGAATGACATGAAACAGAGTCGGAGACCGAAATTTATCTTGAAATTAAATGTATTTAGATTAAATCCAAAAGTGATTGGGAAGTCTTCTGGGAGTACTAGGAGGGTATTGGAGCAATAACAGACCGAAACAAACCAGCCAGAGATATAGATCTCAAATTTACAGAGAACTGAAAATCGCAGGGGGTATCCGCGAACCTGGCGCCCACTTGCGTTCACCTAGGAGGTAAGCGCCTAGTTAGAGTTATTCCTACCGCCGAGCTCGCGCGAACCTGCCGCTCAGCTCGCGCGCACTCGAAAACCTGCCGCTCATCTCGCGCGAACCCGGCGCTCAGCTCGCGCCTATCTCGCGCTCACTTAGCGTCGAGTGAGCGCAAGCTACATTTTACCTTGTTTTCTTACCGCCGACCGACGTTCACCTGGCGCCCACTTCAGGAAGTGAGCGCTTACCCTGTTATACTTACTGAAATGGAAATTTTGATTTAACCAAGAGTAATTGGGTGGCTTAAGGGTTAAACCACTTCACTATTCACTTGTTTGGGGAAACTTTAGGATCTACTTTGCCTATGAAAATATTAGAGGAAAATTTAGTGAACTTCTTAAAAGCTTCCAAGTTGAGTTTTAGGTTATTTATGAGTGTTGTGCCAGATACCAAACCACTAAGAGTTACCAGTTACATTTACTCTGTTTTATACACTGTTTTGATTGAGGAGTTATCCTATTCTGGTTTCACTTGTTTGGAAACTTTAAATGTATTGTAAGGATTTCCTTGGTATGAATGAATTGAGCTTTGTTTCTAAATGGCATGTGTTATGGAAATGAGAAAATTTTGAAAGTACTCGAGGTACTGCTTGGTCCAGAGGGACAGGTGATGAACTGTGATGGGTTTTACATGATGTGGAATGAATGGTTTTACCTTGATATTGGAATTGTGATTATACGATGTTTTACTGTTTTGGTCTAGCTTGTCTTGGATCTAGATGTTTAAGCTTAGTAATGTGATGTTATTGTTGGTTGTTGGAATTGCATGGCCTTGTGTGTTGCCACGACCGGTGTAGAGCAGCCAGAAACCCTGAGTAGGCCTGGTTGTCAATGCAAAAACCCGGGGAGTAGGCCTGCATTGGATGACGAAACCCTGAGTAGGCCGTCATTTTAGAGTTCCGAAACCCTGAGTAGGCCGGAACTGTGTACATGGAGGTGTGGAGTGTCTACTTGGCATGTTTAATTTATCAACTAAACGATAGTCATGACATTGACCAATCGATGTGTTGCCGTACTTAACTGAGATGTGATTTGTTTGATTAGAACAAGTCTTGATTTCAATTTGGGAATTGATGTTGGTTGTTTAACCGTATTGAGTGTTTGTCGATGCATAGTTTAAATTGTGGTCAACTATTTCTGCGTGCATGTGCTACTCGTTGAGATATTCGTATCTCACTCCGTTGTTTGTTTTGTTCGTTTTTCAGATACTCGTGGTGAGGCGATTACTGGGGTAGATCCTGCTGAGGCTTATAGGGAGGAGGATTACTATTACCTTCCTTAGACTTGTAAGTTATCTTGTTTTGAATTTGAGAACTTTGAATAATTGGGATGTGTTAAAGTTAATTGGGGTTGAACCATATGATTCTAGTTCAGTTTTGAATGTTACAATTTTGGATAAATGAAATTGTGTACTCTGTCAGGTTATAGCTAGATGATTATCCAGCGATCATAATTGATAAACGATCCTTGCCTAACCTCCGTGAGACGTGTTATATCTTTATTGAACAACACGGATCCGGGGCGTTACAATCCTGGAGTCTGAGAGAGCTTCTCACAAGCGACTTCAGCAGATATGGGTACGTGAGGTCCAGGAGCTTAGGATACGAGGCCTTGATATGGAGAGGCAACTTGCAAAGCAGGTATCCCGCCGTCTTGCTGTGGAAAATCAACTTGAGGAGCAGAGGCAAGCTCGTCGCTTTGACATCCAAGCACTGCTGCAGAAGCACCAGGATGCTTTAGCCAGCCTTAGGAGCATGAGGATCAGGCAGACCCTTTCAGATGAGGTCATTTCCTTCTTGAGTGATCCCGCTGCAGAGGGGGCTTCTGGAGTTATTGCAGCTTAGGCAGCTCAGATTCGGGAGCTTGAGGAGCGGCTAGGAGACAGAGACTAGCCTTATTTCCTGCACATTTTTTTTTTCATAACTTTGTACGAAAGCAAACTCCAATAGTGGAAAGACAGGATTTAATTCTAAAATAAATTTTTTATATTATTGGCCTCAGAATGCTCAGATGCTTGTAAAAACAAAGGTTTTATGAAAAGTATTTGATTTATCATCACTGGCCAAAGTATAGTTTTTCTTTTTTTCTTTTTTTTTTTTTTTTTTTGAAATTTGGTCCATATACTTAATCACCCATAATTAAAGGAATTAAAATGAGGTTAAATAATGAAAAGGGTAATCCAAACAATAAGGAGGGATCGAATTTGTCTATCTTAGGACCTTTAGAATCATCCCCAAATGGTTTTTCCTTCATGTTCGACCCCGTTATTCTCAATCTGCTCAGTCTCCATATTCATGCTGATTTTACTTCAAGTTTAGATCTCCATGATCAACTCAACCACCGATTTTTTCTTTTTTTCTATTTTTTTCTTCTTGCCAATATTGCCCCTAGCACCAGTTACGGTTTTCACTAGGGCCGGCTTTTGCATTCCTTCATCACCAATTTCACTCTGAAATTTGAATGAACATACTAAGATCACCGAGGGCTTAGAAATAGGACGAAACAAAGGCTAGGCTTGGTTTATGAAAGAAAAGGTATTAAAGGCTCAAAAATTTTCAAATGTGGAAATAGGTCAATCGGACTTACAGTCATGATGAATTTAACCCTTTTTCCCCAAATTGCATCTTTTCCCACACTTGGCTTTCATTTGCCATTTTTCTTTGCTTTTTCTCTCCTTTTTTTTTCCTTTATTTTTGCCCCAATTGGCCTTGCCCCAATTTGTTTTTCTCCAGTATAAGACTGTAATTCCTGTTTAGGTTTATCAAAGAAACGAACCGGCTCAACTTGGCTAGACTAGGGATTAAAATTTAAGGGAAATAAAGAATAATGGCCTCGGATCATTTCCTAGTAATATTCAATCAAGGAAAATATCTTTTTACCGCATCAGAGTTAATTGGCTCAGGAAAGTCTGTCCCATCCATTTCTATCAAGATGAGTGCGCCCCCTGACAGGACCTTCTTGACAACATACGGCCCTTCCCAATTCAGCTTGAACTTACCACGAGGATCTTCCAAAAATAGTAAGATTTTCTTTAGCACCAAATTTCCTTCTTGGAAAGTTCTGGGCTTCACTTTCTTATTGTAGGCCCGAGCCATTCTCCTCTGGTACAATTGGCCATGACATATTGCTTTCAATCGCTTCTCTTCTATCAGGTTGAGTTGATCATGTCTTGACTGTATCCATTCAGCTTCTTCTAATTCAGCCTCCATGAGCACTCTGAATGATGGGATTTCTACTTCTACTGGCAAGACTGCTTCCATCCCATAGACCAGGGAATACGGGGTTGCCCCAGTTGAAGTCCGGATTGAGGTTCTATAGGCATGTAAAGCAAGCGGTAGCATTTCATGCCAATCCTTATAACTCACTACCATCTTCTGAATGATTTTCTTTATATTCTTATTTGCTGCTTCCACTGCCCCATTCATCTTTGGCTTGTACAGAGTGGACTTATGATGGGTAATCTGAAACTGCTCACACATCTTCTTCATGTCCTTGTTCTTAATATTTGAAGCATTGTCTGGTACTATGGCACTTGGCAGTCCATAGCGACAAATAATATTGTGCTTCAAAAATTTAATAACATGGTTGCTTGTTATATTCGCATATGAGGCTGCTTCTACCCACTTAGTGAAATAATCAATTGCCACCAAGATGAATCTGTGTCCGTTCGATGCCTTAGGGGAAATCATGCCGATGACATCTATGCCCCCACATGGAAAAGGGCCACGGTGATGTCATGTTGTGCAACTCACTTGGGGGTGCATGCTTATTATCCGCATATATCTGACATTGGTGACACCTCCTGACATGTATACAGCAATCATGCTCCATGGTCGACCAGTAGTATCCCAACCGTAAGATCTTCTTTGCTAGCATGTGTCCGTTCATATGGGGTCCACAAACTCCTCCATGTACAGTCTCAATCAGCCTTTCCGACTTGGCCTTAGCAACACATCTGAGCAGAATATCGTTATGTGACCTCTTGTACAAATGTCCACCACTTAGCAGGAACTGACCAGCCAATCTCTGTATTGTCCTCTTCTCAGTAGAAGTGGCATTTTCTGGAAAACTTCTATCATTCAAGAAATTTTTGATATCTTGAAACCATGGTGTTTCCTCTTCTGGTGCTCCCTTTAGAACAAGACAATAAGCTGGTTCATCTCTGACCTCAATTTCCAGTGGTTTGATGTCAACCCCTTCTAGCATGCTGACCATTGAAGCCAATGTTGCTAGCGCATCCGCGAACTGATTCTTGGCCCTTGGCATATAGTTAAAGGAAATTCGAGTAAAATTTTTGCTTATTTCTTCCAAATACTGGTGATAGGGGATCAATTTGTGATCCTTGGTTTTCCATTCACCAGTTGTTTGGAAGATGATAAGACTCGAATCTCCGTATACGTCAAGTTCCTCCACTTCATGATCCATGGCGGCTTGCAACCCAATTATACATGCTTCATACTCTGCAATATTATTGGTGCATTGGAATCTCAACTTCAATGCAATCGGAATTTGTGAACCATCTGGTTTGACCAAGACTGCCCCTATTCCATTTCCATTCATGTTAGCGGCCCCATCGAAGAACATTTGCCAAGAACTTTCACTTTCCTCTTCTTTAGTAAACAAGATTGCCTCATCAGGAAAGTTGGTCTTCAAAGGTTGGTATTATGGAAAAGGATGTGCAGCCAGGTGATCAGCAATGGCTTGACCCTTAATCGCTTTCTGAGTGATGTACGTGAGGTCAAACTCGAATAGTAGTAGCTGCCACTTCGCCGTTCTGCAAGTTAATGCCGGTTTCTCAAACAAATACTTTAGCGGGTCCATCCGGGATATCAATAATGTGGAGTGACTAAGAAAGTAATGCCTTAGGCTCTAAGTTGCCCACACTAGAGTACAACAAGTCTTTTCCAGCGGTGAGTACTTGGCCTCATATTCTGTGAATTTTTTATTCAGATAGTAAATCGCCCTGTCCTTTCTACCAGTCTCATCATGCTGCCCCAAAACACATCCCATCGATGTTTCCAACACTGACAAGTATAGGATCAGCGGTCTTCCTGGAGTTGGTGGCACTATGTAAGTGTGAAAACTCACACTCCTTATATGGCAAATGTTTGACAAATTATATCTTCTATTAATCTTCAAGATGTGCAGAATCAAAATATAAGTTCTGTGAATTTAATAAAGAGGAAGGTAATGTTGCCACACAGCTACCACGCCGCTGGTAGCTCAAGGAAATGAAAGGTTTTCTAAATAAAGCATTTCTTGTAAAGGCACTTGCGAGGAACAACGCCGTTGCCACTCCGCTGGCAGCGCATAAGTGAAACAGTGCTTTGAAAGTAAAGAACGTGCTCTTGTGTCGTAAGGCGACGCCGACACGCCGCTGGTAGCGCAGAGCAAGATTGAAGAATCTACAAATCAGCTGTGCACATGCTGCGTTCCCTCCCGCTAGCAGCGCGCTGGCAGCGCGCCCTTAACTGAGTCTATTTGGATTTGAGCGGGACTTGAGTTCGCTTCCAGCCGTCTACCCCGATCGCAAGGCGACGCCACCAGCGCTCGATGCGATCTGAGTTTTCTTCTTTAAATAGACAAGCTGTATTTGTTTTTAAGAGACTTTTTCTTTTGATCAATTTGATTTGGATCTTGAGGTGTTCGAGATTCAATCAATTCATCTTTAGAGAGTCGGTGATCGAGTGAGGGGGAGATCTGAGAGAGATCTCCTGGAATTGAAGTTGAGGATTCTTCTTCATTTAGGAACTTCACACGATCGTATGATCTCCTGGATTGGTGATCGAGCTTGTTGGATGCATAGGTGGATTCCTATTGCATTGGATCATCTCAGTGGACTCTGAGGTGATTGTTACGATCTGGATTGATCGTGAATTGCAGCTT
The DNA here is from genome assembly GCA_947561395.2 of Buxus sempervirens. NCBI lineage: Eukaryota > Viridiplantae > Streptophyta > Magnoliopsida > Buxales > Buxaceae > Buxus > Buxus sempervirens. The sequence continues at coordinate 15,763,179 of OX387194.1, read as the reverse complement.
GTGGATTCAAGCTGTGTTGCAGTTCGTGAATTCGAGCTGTCGATCTGGATTGATCGTGAATTGCAGCTTGTGGATTCAAGTTGTGTTGCAGTTCGTGGATTCGAGCTGTGGATCTGGATAGATTGTGAATTGCAGCTTGTGGATTCAAGTTGTGCTTCAGTTCTTGGATTCGAGCTGTGGATTGCTGTTGAGTGAGTTCAATTGTAAAGGTTAAGTGTGTTTTCCTTTGTAATTGACTTTCATTTAATAGTGGAGATTCTAAGGGTTAGTCACCTCATATAGACTCGAGGTTTTTCCTGGATCTGGATTCAGGTTTCCTCGTATAAATTCTGTGTGTATGTTTTCCGCATTGTTAAGATCATAATTGTTGTAGATCGTGGACCTGTAGAGTAGTCTCCTACTCTTTCACACTAGCACAGGTGGGTTCAGCAAATACTTCTTTGTTGTATCAAATGCCTGCTGACAATCCTCATTCCAGACTGTCGGGTTATCTTTCCTTAGAAGTTTGAAAATAGGTTCACAGATAGCTGTGAGTTGTGCTATGAACCGACTTATATATTGAATTCTTCCAAGAAAACCCCTAACCTCCTTCTCTGTTCTGGGTGATGGCATTTCAATTATGGCTTTGGCTTTAGTCGGGTCGATTTCAATTCCTCTTCGGCTCACAATAAACCCCAGCAACTTTCCTGATGTAGCCCGAAAGACGCATTTAGCCGGGTTAAGCCGTAGACTGTACTTCCTGAGACGATCAAACACCTTCTTTAGATTGATCAAGTGGTCCTCTTCTTTGCATGATTTGGCAATCATATCGTCCACGTAAACCTCCATCTCCTTATGGATCATGTCATGGAATAGTGCTGTCATGGCCCACTGGTATGTTACCCCAGCGTTCTTAAGCCCAAATGGCATGACTGTATAGTGGAAGGTGCCCCAAGGTGTGATAAACGCTGTTTTCTCTTGATCTTCCTTAGCCATTTTGATCTGATTGTATCCCCAGAAACCATCCATGAACGAAAATAAGCTATGTACCGCAGTATCATCAACCAGAATGTCGATATGCGAAAGTGGAAAATCATCTTTTGGGCTTGCCTTATTCAGATCTCTGTAGTCTACGCACATTTTGACTTTCCCGTCTTTCTTTAGTACCGGCACTATGTTTGCAAGCCACTCAGGGTATGTAGAGACTGCCAAAAATCCGGCTTGGAATTGCTTGACCCCTTTGTCCTTGACCTTCAAGGTCCATTCAGGTTTCAATCTTCTCAGCTTCTGCTTAATTGGCTTAACCCCTGGCAAAATTGGCAACTTGTGCACCACCATGTCAGTGTCCAACCCTGGCATGTCCCGATATGACCAAGCAAACACATCCTTATAGTCTGCCAAGAACTGTGTCATTTCAACATGCTGCACATTAGATAAACATGCCCCAATTTTCACTATTTTTGAGTCATCTTCGATCCCAAGATTTATTGAAATGGTCTCCTCAATATTGGTTGGACTCCCTTTTCATGACATTCCAATTGATATTCAATTTCTTTTGGAACGTCTTCTTCTTCGACCTCGGTCTCTTCTTCGATCCCCATGAGATCAAAGTCAAGCTCAAAGTCGAAGTCATATTCAACCTGGTCCAATTCGGTTTGCTTATATGGTTCATAAGTGGTTTGGACATTTTTGAAAATTTTAAATTTTCTAGAAAAAATAGAAAAATCTTTTTGGTTTTTTTGTGAGCCTTCTAAACATAATTCCCCTGAAGACGAAGACTCATTAGGGCCTTCAGGGAAATGACATTCCACTATTGGAGTTTTTTTTTGTAAGCCGCGTCAGTTTGCCAAACAAACGCTGCTTCAAAGGTAAGGGTAGTTTCCTCCCAATTGTTCAATACAAAATTTTTGGGAGCAGGGGAAATTGTGCAAGCCTGCTCCTCGAGCCCGGAATCCGATGCCATCATCACCGGGTGGGTACTACCCTTTTCTGCTACGGGGCCCAGTCCAGATATGACCTCATCTGGGATTTTCACTGCTGCCCAGTCAATGAATGGCAGATCCTTGTCTGCTTCTGTCTTATCGCCCTCAGTCATGGCGAAGAAAGCCCCAGCATCTTCAGAGAAGTCTGCCTGCTACTCAGGCTGTGGCCCAGGCCCATCCGCTGCTCCTAGTATCGGAGATAGGTTATATGGTTGCAAGGTCGGAACAGAAGGCCTCTGATAAGGGTTCGTATTGTGGTATGGAGGCTTGGCCTGATCCATGAGAGGAAATAGTTGGATTATACAAGAGGGTTTTGGAAAACTTTCCTTTAAATGTGGGAATTTTCCTTTACTTCTTTTCTCTCCTTCTTCATGCTTCATCCTTCTCCATCCTCTGGGTTTAAATCCCAATCCCACTTTAGGAACCAGTTTCTTGGCCTTGATTGGCTCCACCATTCCTTGTAAATTTATTCCCAGGCCTTTCCCCGGGTGAAAGTGGTATTTTTCCATCACTTTCCTTACCATTTTCTCTGCAATTGTCCCTTTCCTTTCATTTTTCTCACACCCCCCAGGTATGAAATTGACCATCTCAAATTGAAACGAATGGAACGCAATCTTGTCAACAGTCAAATCCACATTTATTAAGGGTACATCAGGTGACATAATAGGAGGCACCAAGTTCTTAGCTAGGACTGTTATCACCCTTTGCCCTTTTATGTATTTCACCCTTTGGTGGAGCGTGGATGGTATTGCCTTAGCCGAGTGTATCCACGGCCTTCCTAAGAGCAGATTGAAGGCTGCGGGTATATCCATCACCTCAAATGTGATGTTGAAGATATTCGGTCCGATTGTGACCGGCGGTTCAATCTCCCCTAAGGAGTGTGTCTTAGAGCTATCAAAAGCCCTCACTATCCTCCCATTCTGCTTGATCTTTGACTGATCCAGACCAAGCTTGACAACAGTGATTAACGGGCAGACGTTTAATGCCGACTCGTTGTCAATTAAAACCTGTGCGATCATACTGCCCTTACAAAGCACTGTGATGTGCAAAGGGTCAACATGGTAACACCCACCTGGGCTTATCTCACTTTCGGAGAAACTTATCACATTGTGTGACAAGATTTGACCAACCATTTTGCCTAGTTGGTCTGAATCGATGGTCTGGGATACATTTGCACTCTGTAGCACCCTTAACAATGCGTCCCTGTGCTTTTCAGAATTCAGCAAAAGACCCAGTATTGAAATCTGGGCTGGGACTTTGTTTAGCTGATCCACAAGATTGAATTCACTCTTTTTTATTATTTTTATGAGGTCTAATGCCTCATTTTCTGCACCCTGGGGGTGTCTTCTCCTACTTTTGTTTTTCCCTTCAGTTTTCTTTTTTCTTCAGTTTCTTTTCTCTCTCTCTCCACCTCTGTCTCTTTTTCTTTCTCTACTCCTTCCACACATTTTCCCGACCTCGTCATGAGGTTCACCTCCTCCTGGTTCTGGTTCCTGACCACTGGAATCGTAACCGTGACTCCCTCGCTGTAATTCCATGGTACAGCTACTTCATAATAGGCTAGTTTATGGACATTTACTACCAATGGCTGGAGTTTGGACTGGAATGTATGGGCCGGTCTGGGGACACTGTAGGAAGCAGGAATGCTTACAACCATGGGTTGGAGTTTGGACCCAGATGTGGCTGATGGAACTGAAGAGGTGACGGATGCAGTAGTGGGGTCGAGGTTGACGTCCAATGGAGCCTTTGATGGCTTGGCTAGAGTATAGGTGGGTGAATCGCAATTAAAGACCAAGGGAGGCCTTGCAATTTTTATTTGGGCCATAAGAGAGGAGCCCCGGTTCAGGAGCTAATGTCCTTAGGAGCATTATCATTTTTCTAGGAGACCACATTGACCTCCTCTTCTTCTGTCTCTTGAAAAAAATGGACCTTGACCGAGGTCCCCACAGGAGCTATAAGTTGAGATGGGTCAAAGGCCCTTCTCATGGTGGATATGGTAGTGATGGAGTTGGACAGGCTTGCCCCATTGTGGTAAGGCAGAGGGTTCTGCCCAATATCATTTCCCGACGGGGCAGGTGCAGAAATGTTAAAAACCAGGGCCTTCTGATCCAACAGATCCTAGACCGCGTGCTTCAGAACCCAGCAAGCATCTGTAGAGTGCCCTGGTGCACTCATGTGGAAGTCACAAGTGACTGCCGAATCGAAATTCCTCCCCTTTGTGGCATTCGGACTAGGCTCCTTTAAGGTCACATATTCCCCTTTCAGTAAAGTTGGCAGCAGTTGGTAAAGAGATACCGGGAGAGGCATGAAAACTCGGTTCCTTCTTACTGCTAACCAGGCCTCCCTCTCTTCCTTAGTAAAAGTCCTCCTTTGGTTTGCAGGCACGGAGGGGGAGAAGTTGACATTGAGTGGGGTCTAATATGAGTGCTGGGCCTGTTAGGCCTGCTGGGGTGTAGAGATATTGACATGGAGCGGTTTCTTGGCGAGAGGAGCCTGTACCAGGTTTACTTCCCCTTCTTTTTTGGCTCCGTTCTTCTTGAACCCCGTTCCCTTCTTCTGTGCCAGGAAAGCGGAGGAATCAGATTGCCCAGTCAAAGTAGAGTAGTCAATGAGCCTTCCTGACTTGACCCCCTCCTCGATCCGGTCTGCCACCTGTACCAGGGCTGCAAAATTGGTGGTGATCTGCCCCACCAAATGGTTGTAGAAGGGCTACCCTAGTGTGCCCACAAACGTTGAGATCTAGCATGGGCGGCCTAACCTCAGAGGCAGCCTCTCTCCACCTCTTGGCATACTGCTGTACAGACTCATCTTTCCCCTTGCTCATTCTCATCATGTCATACCAGTCTGGCACGATCTCAGAATTGAATTTATACTGGTCCAAGAAGGCGTCAGCCAAGTCCTTCCACCCTCTGATCCTTCCATGGTCCACCGTGGCAAACCACCTTAAGGCTGACCCTGTCAAACTCCTCTGAAAAAGTTGGATCAGTATGCCGTCATCCCAGCCAAACTGGCACAAAGCCCCACAGTACAGTTTCAATTGGCTCATTGGGCAACTCGTGCCATCGTATTTATCAAAGTTCGGGCACTTGAACTTGGCCGGTAAGCATACATCTGGGTACATGCACAGGTCGTCGAAGGTGGTGCCTCCGTAGCTGTTTCCCCCCTTTACCTCCTTAAGTTCTTCCTGGATTCTCTCTATCTTGTGCAAGAGCTTTCTTTCCATTTCCTCCCTAGCCTTCTCTTTCTATATCTCCTTTTCAGATTCCACAGTGTTCTCCCTGATCAAGATAGGTTCAGGAACTGGCTCAGAAATGGGTTCAAGCATGGGTTGATCAGGAGGTGGAATGTATGCTTGAAGTGGCGGTGCTTGATGTGAGGTTGATGCTTGATGTTGGGCCTGAGCCGCCAGTAGGTCTCCTAGCATTTTGGCCAATCCGGCCACTTGCTTTTGCAGCTGAGCAAAGTCCTGAGCAGGTACGGTGGCTTGAGCTTGATTCTCCTCAGTATTCATTGCTCGAGCTTTGGATCTGGTCAAGGAAGCAATTATTGCAAGTAAGTGTACCTGGGGAAGGAAAAACAAAGAAACATGTCAGCTTCCATTTAACTTGAGTCACACCCCTATAAATGTAGACAAGTAGGTTAGGTGAACACAAGTCCAGATTTATTTGTTTTTTTTTTTATTCTTTTTTTTTATATTTCTTTTGTTTTTTTTTTTTTGTTTTTGTCGGAATATTTTAGGGCTTCCAAGTGTCTCGCAAATGTTTTGATTTGAAAAATATCCAACCAAAGGCCTCTTGGAATATTCTAAGGCTTCCAAGTGTCCCACAAATGTTTTGATTTGATTGATAAAAATAACCAACCAAAGGCTTCTTGGGATATTCTAGGGCTTCCAAGTGTCCCACAAATGTTTTGATTTGATTGATAAAAATAACCAACCAAAGGTTTCTTGGAATATTCTAGGGCTTCCAAGTGTCCCACAAATGTTTTGATTTGATTGATAAAAATAACCAACCAAAGGTTTCTTGGAATATTCTAGGGTCTCCAAGTGTCCCACAAATGTTTTGATTTGATTGATAAAATTAACCAACCAAAGGTTTCTTGGAATATTCTAGGGCTTCCAAGTGTCCCACAAATGTTTTGATTTGATTGATAAAAATAACCAACAAAAGGTTTCTTGGAATATTCTAAGGCTTCCAAGTGTCCCACAAATGTTTTGATTTGATTGATAAAAAAAACCAACCAAAGGTTTCTTGGAATATTCTAAGGCCTCCAAGTGTCCCACAAATGTTTTTATTTGATTGATAAAAATAACCAACCAAAGGTTTCTTGGAATATTCTAGGGCTTCCAAGTGTCCCACAAATGTTTTGATTTGGAATGGTTCTTGTGATCAAACAAAGGTTTTTTTTTTTTTTGGAATATTCTGGGGTTTCCAAATGTCCCCCAAATTTTTGATTTGAATGGAAAAAATATCCAACCAAAGGTTTTTTTTCTTCTGAATTTTCTCAGTTTTCAAGTTCAAAAGCTTGATAAAAACATGTTTGAATTGAATTGGTATCAAAAAATATGACACCTTGGTTCTCTCTTTGATTTTCAAAATTAGGTTAAATCCTAGAAGAATATTTTTTTGTTTTTGTTTGTTTTTTTTATATATATATATATTTTTTTTGAAAACATTTTTACATTCTCTTTGGGGTGCCTAAGGATTATCCACAGTGTTTTAGGCATTTTATTCTAAAAATTTGGGCTGAAAAACCAACTTATACATTTTTTGAATATATCCAACATGACATGTTGGCTAAGGCTATGGCTTATTGTATCCGATAACAATGATCGGATACACGCATAAGCCTTTGTAACCGACGAAGTATATCGGATATGAATAAAACTCTGTTTAACCCACCTGAGTTGTTGGTTAATGCCGAAATGGCCCTTTTTGACTCATTTTTTTCACCAGATTATGTTATTTTCATTCCCACTTGATATTCACCTTGACTTGGCCTTTAAATCTTGCCCCAAATTGGGCTTTGACATCATTCTTGCTAAAATTCACAAATTCATGAGAGTACTTATACCCTCCAAAGTTACACACCAATTGTTGGACTTTGTACACTTGGTTGCCTCTTGCTTGGACTTTGGGTAGGATGACCTTTATTGAGTTGGAAACTCATCCTATGGGTTACACCAATCTTAGGCTACAAACATTTTTGGGAAAAATTTCATCCCAAGCATATGGACACCATGGTTTTTTAATTTACATAAAGATAAAAGAATACATGGCTTTACCTTGCCACCTTGTGTTACCTTCAATATGGTATTCATATTATACCTTGGCCTATGAACATGCAAACGGCCTTCCCACATTTACACCCAATTCCCCAAACGCAATTGTGTACTTTTAGCTGAAAACGTGTTTCTCCACCTTCAAGCGTATGGTTTTTGGGTTTTGGCTTAATTGGCAACTTAGAACTCAAGTCTAGTGATGCCCGGAATCGAATCACAGATCCCATTGTCATCATATCATTGACTCAAATTCTAAGGTGAATGTTTTCACTTTTGCTTTCTGAAGTAATCGACCTCGGTGCGCCAAGCTACCCACATTCAGGTTCAACTTCCTATAGGTAATGGGTAGGCTGTGCAAATAGTTTAAAATGCTCAAGTGCATTTAAAATTGAGGTACATTCACAACGTCCCAGCCCCTTGCCACTCTTTTTTGTTGCCATGCATAGAATTTCAAGCCAAGGCATATGACATTATATTGAAAGCAAAAACACGAGCAAGCAAGGTAGTAAAAGCCACTCAATATGCACACAATTATCACATACCCAAAAAGTAGCATATAAGCATGTTATCATTTTGTACCAACAACAAATAAACCATGCCAAACATGCTTGAAACCCAAAAGCATTCCCTACATTTCAGATTTCATGCTCTTTTTTCATGCTCAAAGTGTGTCATTTATACCCCAAATTAAAGGCCTAAAAATATAGCACCTAAGCATTTTGTACAAGGAGCATTTGAATAGGGAAAACATGCTTGAAAACTCCTCCAAACATCTACTGAATTCTGGGTCTGAAAGTTCTCCTTTTCATGCTCAAAGTGCCTTGTCCATGACCAAAGGTAAGCCTAAAAATACAGTAACTAAATGCATTGTTCAAGAGTTGTTTTTGTTGGGGAAAACATGCTTGAAAGCCCCCAAAATGGCTACTGAATTTCCAGATTTTTTTTTTGGTTGCTCATTGCTTTCATGCTCAAAGTGCATCATTTATATCCCCAACCAAAGCCCAAAATACAGCCACTAAACACATTGTTCAAGAAGTATTTAACTAGGGAAAACATGCTTGAAAGCCCCCCCCCCCCAAAATGGCTACTGAATTCCTAGGTTCCATGGTTCTCATTTTCATGCTCAAAGCATCATTCATACCCAAATTGAAACCTAACAAATAGCAATTAACAATATGTTACAAGGGGTGTTTTAATTAGGGAGAATATGCTTGGAAACCCCAAAAACATTCATTAAGTTCCTAGATTTCATGCTCAAAATTTTTCTTGATCAAAACATGGTATTAAAACCCAAATTAAAACATGTTCTCATAAAATACAACAAAATGTGACTTTCCCTAAACATGTTTCTAGCCTCCATGCATACATGCCATATTCTCATGGGAATTTTAATCATACAAAATTGGTTTAATATACATCAAACATACCAAAATAAACAAAACAGCAAGCATTCAAGAATTAAAATAAAAACATGAACAAATACACAAAATGGCTTAAATCCACAAGTCCCCAGCAGAGTCGCCAGTTGTGAGACATGGGAAAAATCACCAGGATGATTTCCTCTCCGTCAACACACGGGCTCAATGTAAAATGGGAGAGTCGTCACCATCCAATTTTTGAGGTGCGAATGAACACCAAAAGATTCAAAAATAAGCAAAAAGAGCTAAAAGGCAAATACTTGAGTAAAAATAACTCTACTTGAAAATCAAATCCAGAGATGGGTAAGGGGATTAGATTATGAACGGGGGAAGGTGTTAGGCACCTCCATCCACCCACACAAGGTGGTTGCCAAGTGTTGTTCATGCTGAAAAATAAGAAAGCTTGCTAAAATCATTAAAAACCTTGAAAAAAGATTAAACAAATATATGATATTTTCACATGAGAAATCCAAATGAATTCCAGATCCCCTTTTATATCAATATCACTTCTGGAATATTACCAATAGATGGAAATCAAAGCAAAAGTTGTACAAAACCAAGTTGAGTCAAATCTGGAAAATTCGGTAAAAGATCATGCCATTTGTCTTGAAATCATTTAAATTCAATTTAAATTGAACCAAACCAAATCCATTTGAAAGAATATGGTAAATAAGAGACTTATGCAAAATTCCAATTATATCCGGTTGAAATCCTAGGAGTTATGCTTATTTTAAAAGTACTGTTGGAGATAGTAAAAAGTGGCAAGTGGGCAAGTTTGGAAACTTATTTAGAAAAATCGGCTCCATATAATTCCATGAAATTTGGTGTGAATGAAGTCCGTATGGCCATATTTCAGATGAAACTAGCATCATACAAAAATCCATTCGGATGTGTCTTGGGTGATCTCCCGAACATGCCCCAAGGTTCACAGGTTTGCCCAGAAAAGTGCCATTGAGCAGTTCTGAGTAAATCTGTTACGAACGACACAAATGGAGTCAAAAAATTATGAAACTAACTGTATTTGAAACTAGACTCCCAAAGGAAAACTCAGAAACAAGAATCATTCAAATCGGACTTAAAACGAACACATGGCGTTCAGTCGAAGTGACAAGTTCCATATTCAGACCTGAACTGACCTATCAACTTCGACAGAGAGGTGTTGAAACTCCGCTTGATAGAAATTAATGAAATTTTACAGGCGTAAACTAGACAGCCTCACCTTTCCCATGGCTTTGGAATCACTCCAAAATTCATCCGGACGATGAAGTCACGAGTGTCTGAAGTTGGGGTACAGTTGCTGTCAAGTTAAGCCTTTTTTGAAGAAAATCATCTCAAACAGTGATAAAGTGTATGGAGTCCGTGTAAGATAAATCAAAACCATTTTGAAAAGATATTGAAGAACCTCTAGGAAGAAATGGGGCACAAGTTCGGCTCACCATCCTCTCCGATTGGAAAGGATATGCCAAAAACCCCAAAATTGAGCAAAAGTGCCCAAAACCGAGAGGTTAGACCTAGAGGCCTTCAAGATTTGAAATAAACTTGATTGAAATCGATAATGAATATTCCAGAATTGCTTGGGGCTATTTATTTTAGATCTACCACAATGACGATAATAGATCCAAAATACAAGCCAAATCTGACAAAACAAGTGCTATGTGTGTATGTGTAAAAATCCGCTCTTTAACAATATAATAACATATAGCATGCACTTAAATCAATCAAATGGGGTTCTAAAACAACATAGGGTTCCGTTCCATTATCGTTTCCGTTAGTTCTCTCTCCCCGTTAAACACGGTTCTTCAAGATAATCTTGGGGTACTTTGAATATGAAACGGTTTTCATAGAATCAAAAGGCTTATTCCAATCAAGGCTCTAGCACTAGGATCAATCCCCAGTCTCGTTTCCCCTAGATCCCGCCTTCACGTTTTACGGCTAGGGAAGTCTCGAGGTACTTTGAGTAGGGGAAGGGTTTTCACACACATCAAAGAGGCCTTATTCTACATAAAGGTAGAAGAATAGATCTAGATCTAGAATGTAAAAACAGAAAAATAAAGAGAGGTTTTAGGCTTACCTGGGCTTCTGGAAGCAAGATTGCAGCGGTTCCCCTCTTCACTCGGAGCTCTTTGATCTCCAACTTCTTGGCAAAAGTTCTTGGCAAGAGTTAATGGCCATTTGCTTAAGGAGGAGCCTCCTATTTATAGGCAAAGGCTAGGGTTAGGGTTGGTTGGATGGTAGACACAAACTAATGCCTAGAGCCCACCAACCTTAACCCTAAGGCTATTTCCGAGATTTCCACTCCTTTAATGAAGGATATGATGGTAAAAAGTGAAAACTCTTGGAAAACCCTAATTTTGAGCAAAAAACATGTATCCGACATATCAGGTCGGATACACGAGTGCCTATATGTATCCGATATATGATGTCAGATACATTAAAGCCTGCTTGTATCTGACAACTTATATCGGATATGCAGAAGTGTGCTTGTATCCGACCTGAGTTGTCGGATACAAAGAAAAATGCCTATTTTCCCAAATTTTATGCTGGTTTCAAAGGAGATAATGATTTTTGCCAATTATTCATCATTTTTTAACTGTGCAATTTGGGGTGTCTACAACTAGTACATTGTGATAATCAGGCAACAATAGCTTATACAAAAGATCCCAAATATCATTCAAAGACCAAACACATAGATACAAAGTTTAACATTGTGAGAGACATGGTTGCACAAAAGGAAGTGAACTACAATATATTTCTATGGATAATATGATCGCGAATCTATTTGCTAAACCTAATCCAAGAGATGCATTTATTAGACATGTGAAATCTTTAGGTCTTCGTAGACTTTGATGCACTTAATGATTTGACCAATGAAATATTTTTTTCAATTTCCCATTTGGTGTTCACATATGCATATTTTTAATTTAATATAGTTAATACGCACGTATGCATATATATATATATGCATTAATGCTTAGTGCATATGATTAGTTCATTTTCTTTTAGAAATGTATATTAGACAGACATTAGATTGGCCTTATCACACGGACAATCGCCTCTATGAGTTTGTGTTTGTTAGAGATGAGACAATTTTAAGCGTAATATATTGTAAGCTCAAGCTTAAAATAAGAATTGCCTTGATAGTAAATCAAGATGAGGTCACTATATTATATTTTATGACCGAAGGTGAATAAACCCACAATTCACCTTGTCTGTTTTAAATGCATGCCAAATGTGAGCTCTGTATTAATGAGAATGAAAGTAGAGTAGTGAACTTGAGTTAAACACTAAGTGTGTCTGAACTATCATCTGTAAGATATTTCATATACTGAGAATCAACATATGCTCCATGGGAAATGCAACGCCCTGGTTCTGGATCAGTTGTCCAACCTCGAAGAGTTATTGTATGTGGGCTAAAGCAACTAAATTCCAGAATAATTTAAAACTTTTATTCATGCCTTCATCAGAGTTATTATGCGGAACATAAAATAAAATTCAATTACAATCAACCTTAACTTTTACAAGTAACTTTTGGACTCATAACTAGTTCACATCTATTGGCTACTCTTTTCATAATACCCCAATGCTTGTCGACCTCACCAAAAGTACCTGAAAAATAGGGAAAACCGGAGTGAGATATAAATCTCAACAAGTAGCAAGATGTATGAAATAAAACAGTCCGCTTTATATGCAAAATAAGGTCATGAGATATAACAATAAAACCAAATCACAATAATAATATTCAAAGCAATCATCAAACTAAACCACGCATATATGACATCACGAGACTAATGAACTGAAACCACTTGATAAGCTACTCCTGTTCCCAAGTTCGCCACCTCACGATTTTACATGATATGGAGCCGAGATACAGGGTCATCCATCCTCCGTCAACCATCAATGCGGATCACCCCCGAGATACACGGTTGGCTCGCGCGTACAATCCAATCTATCCAATCAGGGGAATACCAATCCGATCATAGATATATGGACACTAGACAATACATGGTGGATACCAGTACATGTGCAAGCTACGAATGAACTACAAGCACAATCAAAATATAGCTCTCAGGTGCGAGTCACAAGTAAACTATAAGCATGACTAATATAGAGCACCTGTAAGCTGATGTCTCATTAAGCGCACGATGGTAACCCAAGTAAAACCAATGCCGAGCTACACGGCTAAAGACTAGGTCGAGGTACACAACGGGTCGGGAATGCTGCAGCACAACCAAATACAGGAAGGCCTCGTCGAGATACACGATGGGAGCATAAGTAGAAGACAAGCTTAACTGACAAAGATAATTCCCTTTCACTTCCTAACTAACTATGGATCCACACTAAGCACTGCCTGCTAGACACAATGCACAACCAAAATATATTTAATAATAACTTGTTTCAAAAGTAAGATATTCTTAACAATAGAATAAATTACCAATCAACCATAAACATCTTATCCCAAGAAACATGAGAGGATTTTTTTTTTTACCACTCCGAGATACACGGAGGAAAAACAATGATTCTGCCCATTTATGGATGAAACCATATGCAAATATTCAGAAATATAAGATCGAAAGTAAGAAATTGCTCAAAACTGAAATTAAATAGAAAACACCATTCCAAACCTTAAAAGCATGGTATCTTACCAAAATATGCCCAATTCCTTGATTAATTGCCTAAAAAGTTATTTATTAATGTTAACATTCTTAGATTACTTGTATTTAAGTGTTAGATAACTTACTTAACAATATATTAATTCTTACATAGATTCATCTCCTAGTTGGTTGTTATTCAAAACATTTACTCAATAATGTCCAAATTCTCCTCTTAAAGAACCTAAGGTGTCAAAACTTATTAATTTTGATATTTAGTACATCCAAAGGGAAATTTAGCTCTGTAGTGAAGTTTAGGAATATGGTATATTAACCAAAACCAATTCTAAATAAGTTAAGTCCACTTATTACTTCATAATACCTCTTTATAGTCCATCTTTACATTCATCGTCCCAATTTAATATTCTTTTGTCCAAATTGAATTCCGCAACTTCCTACATCTCAAATTAACCTAATTACAGGTGTTACAACTTTAGAATTCCAAGAAAAATCATTAAAAATAGATTTGGGCACAAAATCCCAAAATCTGAAAAAATTTGACAGAGCGCGCTCGACACTGTGCTTGAGCAGCCTGTCAAGCATTCCTTTCTGGGTGATATTTTACTTAGTCGCTCAGGAGCCCGCTCGAGCTCGGGAGGGCACTTGAGCGTCCTCTTGGGCATTGGTGAATTGGTTCTGTTATTTCTATTTTAAAATACACAGGTGAAGTGCATGAAATAATGCACGAGCAGCCACTTGGGTGCTCGGCCAAATTTCACTATATTTCTGGGTTTTCTGATTTCCAAAATATACAATAATTTTTATAGTTTTAAATTGTTTCTAATAATCCTATTTTCATTCTAAATTACTTCTAAGACAATCCTAATCTATTGTCAGTAATTATAGTTCAATCTAAAATTTCTCACTTAATTAAATCTCTTATAATCATCACTTTTCTTGATTTATAAAAGTGTATGAAAGCAAAACCATCATATAAAACTCTTAACTTTTCAAAATAAGATCTGAATCAAAACAACCCATGATAAAGCATCTAAACTATACAAAAATCATGCAATTTCTCTAGTTTTCAAAGGGTTTGCTACTTGCCTTGACATGTAGAACCTTTCTTCCAAGAAATCCGAATGTCCACTGATTTTTTGAGATTAATCGCACCACCTTAGACTTCTCCAAATCAAATCTCCATCATTTAGATTGAAGTTCTACAAATCAAGAACATAATCTTCAAATTTGAGGCCATTCCAACGGCTGGATCTCTTTAGATCTTAATTTGAACATGGCTGGTCGGATTTTTGCAGAACTCCTTCATAAAAGACATTTTTCTTCTCTCTATCTCTCTTTCTATTTTTCTCCAACCCTATGCACGAAATTTCCCTCTTCTTTTCTCCTCTTAATTGTCTTTAGGGAAGGTTTTGGGTTTCCATTAAGTCAATCATGAGGAGAAAAGAAGAGAGAAAATTCGTGCATAGGGCTGGAGAAAAATAGAAAGAGAGATAGAGAGAAGAGAAAGGTGTTTTATGAAGGAGTGCTGCAGAATTCCGACCAGCAATATTCAAATTAAGATCTAGAGAAATCCAGCCGTTGGATTGTCTTCAAATTTTGAGGTTATGTTCTTGACTTGTAGGACTTCAATCTGAACGGTGGAGATTTGATTTGGAGAAGTCAAGAGTAGTGCGAATAATCTCAGAAAATCGGTGGACATTCGGGTTTCTTGGAAGAATGATTTCACATGTTGAGGCAAGTAGCAAACCCTTTGAAAACTGGAGAAATTGCATGATTTTTGTATGGTTTAGATCTTGCTTTGAAAAGTTGAGAGTTTTATAAGATGGTTTGCTTTCATACACTTTTAAAGAAATCAAGAAAAGTGACGATCATAGGAGAATTAATTAAGTAAGAAACTTTAGATCAATTTATAATTACTGAGAATAGATTAGGATTGTCTTAGAAGTAATTTAGAATGAAGAGATGAATCAATTAGAACTATAAAAAGTAATTAATTTTAAACCTAGAAAAGATAGTGAAATTTGGCCGAGCGCTGTAACGCCCCGGTTCCGGGTCAATTTCCCCAGACCCGAGGTGTTAGTGAATGAAGGTAAAAGCATCTAAATCCCGAATAATTTAAAACTTTTCATTCCTTTTATTATCAAAGTTGTTATGCGGAAACAATTTCAATTATAATAAACTCAATATTTAGAACTTTTAAATTCAAGACAGGTTCACATCTACAGACTACCCTTTTACAAATATTCCCAAGCTTGTCAACCTCTCCAAGAATACCTGAAAAAATGGGGAAAACTAGAGTGAGAATAAATCTCAACAAGTAGCAATGTGCATGAGGTAAAACAGTCCATAATTTTTACAAAATAAGCCATGAGGTAATACGATAAAACAAAATTACGATAATAACATATATAAAGCAATTAACAATCCAAACATATGTGACATGACAGGACTCATGAACTGAAACCACTTAATAAGATATTTCTGCCCCCATTGTCGCCACCTCATGACTTACATGATAAATGGAGCCCGCACATACAATCACTTTCATTTCCTCTGTCAACCATCAATGCGGATCACCCCCGATAAACACGGATGGGCTGGCGTGTACAATCCAAGTTAATAACAACAAACCCGCAACTGCGGAATGAAAAAACCATATTAAACTCACCTGATTAGACACAGCACTCAGCCTAACTACACACATATGCACCCACCACACTATGGATGGATCTTTTTTGTTTTGCTAATAGATGCATGGGGTGACGCGCATGAGGGAGACTGTGTGGATGATCTGACTTGAATGATTATGAATGTTCTCCTTCACAAAAACCTAGACCTTTCTAGCAGCCAATCTTCTGTTCCGATGAACTTATTTTTGAGATGGTATTAGCCCCACACTCCTGTGGCTTGTCGGGGAAAGTAGGGTAAACCCATCTCCCCAAGTTTCTGGATTCTTTAACGCCACTGGTTTCTTGTCATGGTACGCGAGGGTCTAGTACTTGGCTCAGACCCTTGTAGGCGATGCCCCGGGCTGGGTACCCTTCCCCACCTATTACTTCTGAATACCCTGCAGTGCATCAATGTGTTTGAATAATGAATAAAATCGATTTAAAACTCAAGAGTCCATTAGGGGCAACAATTCCCACCCTTTTGCATCGAACCGAGTGAGCCCTAGAGCATGGGCTGTCTTAGCCCTAATTTAGAAAGCTAGCCTAACTTTGATCAGGGGAACCACCCTAGATCCATGCATTGAGTCCCAAGAACCGTGGGCCTTGACCCATTGAGTCCGCAGGAGGCACACTAAGTCCAAATTAGTCTTCAAGCAGATGAAAGCCAACCAAATCAGAAAAGGCAGATGAAAGCATGCCAGATCAGAATAGGGGTAGGGAAACCCTAGATTTAGGACTTTTTCAGCCTACCCTTGTGAAATCAATTGTACCCTTGTAACGCCCTGAATCCGAGTTACGTAGTTAAACCGTAACACATCTCCAGAGGGTAGCATGTAACACAAGACCGCAATATCAGAGTGAAGGAAAAACATGAATATAACAATAACTATAAAACAGAGTGCACTAAAATAATTTCAAATGAAATGAACTCACATGCCAAGTAACTACCTGCAAGTATCTCTCTCCAAGAGTATCTGAAAACAAAACAAAAACAACGGAATTAGATACGAATATCTCAGCGAATAGCATATGCATGCAGAAATAGTTATCATTGGTTAAAAAACATGCCACAATAAATAACCAGCATGATTAAAGCAACCAAGACAATTTCCAAGTTGAAATCCAAAACCAACAATAGTTTCCAATGAATTCAATAACAATACCGATAACACATCGAAAGGTCAATGTCATGACTATTGTTAAATTGGTTAATTAACATACCAAGGAGACATCCACACCTCTATGTACACAGTTCCGGCCTACTCAGGGTTTCGGAACTCTGAAATGACAGCCTACTCAGGGTTTCGTCATCCAATGCCGGCCTACTCCCTGGGTTTCGGCATTGACAACCAGGCCTACTTAGGGTTTCTGGCTGCTCTACACAGGTCGTGGTAACACACAAGGCCATGCAATTACACTAACAAACAATACCATCACATTACTAAGCTTGACAAGGATCCAGGTGAAGCTAAACCAAAACCGATTAATCACGCATCAAACTCAACACTACAAAAACAATAAACCAACACTGGTCATCATCATGTATAACCCAATACTACTCATCAAATGTCACTCCGAACCAGAACAGCAACTCATGATATCTCAGTAAATATTCCAACCCATAGCACATTTTCAACTGATAGTAAAGTCCTTTTACCCACACCAAGATAAATTTTTACAAATATAGTTCAACACCTTGAAATCAAGCAAACCCAGATTAAACAAATTCACAATCGGAAAACAATATAAGACATAAAGAAAAACTAATCGTAGTGTCAGGAATAGCAAAATCACCTACTAACAGTCCCTCCATTATCACTTCGGAGCTCATAAAATTATCAAAAATTTTGACTAAAGGATTTCCGAATTTTTTTGAGTAGATAAGATACTTTTATTTTCCTAATCTAGTCTTTGGTTAAGAGATTAAAGCCTCACAGTATCAAAATTTGGCTTGGATTGGTCAGACGCACCCTTATGAGGAATTTAGTGGGTGCGCTAACCGCAAACACTTGGCGCAAGGTCGGCACCAACTCGGCGGAACCGAAAAACTCACTCGCGTTGAGTTCACGTCATTGGCGCCAGGTCGGCACCAACTCGGCGGAACCAATAACTCTCTTGTGCTGAGCTGCCGCTGAGGGCCAGGAGGTTGGTGGCAGCTCAACGGATACCCCCTTCGATTGACGAGTCTCTGTTAATGCAAAAACTCTATGATTGACCTAGTTTTGAGCCTCTGTGACAATTTCCCATGCTTCTACCATTCCCAAAGGATGTTTAAACATGGTTAGAAATTAATCTACAAACATTGGTATTACACCCCAAAAATTCAACCAAAATCTACGATCGAAACTATATTTTCCCGAACGCATGCATTATGACTAAACTTGGAGATCACAACCAAAACACCGGATTAAAACGATGCTACTCACATGTATTGAGGATTTTCTTCTAGCTTCCAACCCTTCTGATAATCTCCTCCGAAGAGCAAGGCTTATCTGCCAATGCCCTAGGTCCAAGACAGCAACCAGATCTAAATACCTCTGAGTTCTGCCTCTGGTTTCTTTCCCCAGAAACCGAAATTTTTAACCTAGCAATCTATTTATATGCTTCGCAAAACCCCACCCTTAACCTAATTTATTTACTGCTCGTCTTGACTTACAAATTTTGAAATCCCATATTTACCCTCCCCTAAGGTTTAGGATAATATTATTTCTTTGGTTTAAAATTTTTAATCACTTATTAATTTCAATTTACTATTCACCCACTTAAGTTTAAATAAAAATTCAAATTCCCCTTTGTTATTCGATAGCCCAAAATCTCCACTCACAAGTATTTAATTAAGTCTACTAGTAAATCTTTTAAATTAATTCTATGAAAAACTGGGGTTTTACAACCCTTTCCTAGGGTTCCCAACAACCCTGGGATCGAACCCTTCTTTTAGCTTTTTTCGCCCTTGCTGGCAAGTTGTAAATTGCTCTTCAATGAAACAGCAGAGACTCTTCCGAACAGATGAAAAGACTGATTTGGATCTAGATGTGCTTCCTTACACAAGTACGTCTAGGAGTCATGCCTTCACTGGCACTAACCCCTTTTACGATTGCACACACATTTCAATTCTGTTTGTATATTTTGCTTGATACAATGTCTGAGGATGGTAAGCCTTGCAACACGTGCCCTTACCTTCTTGCACATGCATGAATCATTTGCACATCACAAGTGCACCCATTTCCACACCGACACATTAGGTCAAAACTGCTTTCAAAAATGCACAAAAAGAACTTTCAAAACCAAATCGCTGCCAGGCATACATCAAGTGCCATAGGGCATACATTGAACTGCTTTTTTCATGAACAAGGCCATCCACGGCATGACATTCGGAACCACTGCACTTTGTTCCCCGGCTTTGCTATTTCATAGCATTTGATTTCAAAATTTACCAGTCATGGCATCATTTCAGGTTCTTCCAAACCAACCTTTCAAAACCACCGTGCCATCAACGGCATGCTCACGGAAATGTTCAAGAAACCATTGTGCCATTCATAGCACAGTCACCAGAAACCTTCAAAAGACAATCCCAAAATTTTCAAAACCACTGTGCCAGCCACGACACAAATCATAAAGCTTTTCCAAAAATCCATTGTGCCATCCATGGTACCAAAACCAAGATTTCGAAAATCACCCTGTCATTCATGATTGCCAAATGCGTTTTGTCATCCACGGCATTCAGTTTGAGCTACCTTTCCCATACACGGGATAGCACAGCTCACCATAAGCCATACACAGCATTCAGTTTGAGCTACCCTTCCCATACACGGGATAGCACAGCTTACCATAAGCCATACACGGCATTCCTCCTTAAGCTACCCTTCCCATACACGGGATAGCACAGCTCACCATAAGCCATACACAGTATTCCTCCTTGAGCTACCCTTCCCATACATGGGATATCACAGCTCACCATAAGCCATCCACGACATCCACCCTTGAGCTACCTTTCTCGTGTTTGGGATAGTATAGCTTCGGCTACCCTTCCCATACATGGGATAGCACAGCTTTCAAGATGAAAACCCTTGGGCTACCCTTTCCATTTCGTGTTTCCCAAAATCTTAATTCAAAGCCATTTCGCGCTTCCGCTAATGGCTTCGGGACCAGTTAATCTGCACAGACATGCATTATATTTCATTATAATGTGCATTCTTTATACTGACTTGTCTATTTTCAACCCCCAGGTACCAAGATTGCGTTTCGCAGTCCATACCTCCTACGTTCAAAAAGAAGATTACAGATGGATCCTGCTGAAGAACTTGAGCAAGCGCCACCTCTCCCGCCTCATGGGCAAGAGGACTTGGAAGGCCACCCCGTGATCGCTGGTCTTAATCAGCAGATGGCCAACATGTCCACCATGATGACTGCCATGATGCAGCAAATGGAGAGAATGCAGGCGCCACAGCAGCTTGTACAGCCACCACCAGCGGTACCTCCGCCACAGCAACCGATACCTCCGGTACAACAGCCACAGCTAGAACAGCCACCACCAGTTCTCCCGCAGTTGAACCTACAGCCGCCAGAATCACAAATCCCACATCGTTTGCCAGGCCAACCAGAGCAGCCCTTACAGATTCTAGCACCCCTGGCCGTACCACCTCAGCAAGTGATACCGCAAGGAATGGGGCACGAAGAAGAAGAGTGGTACCGAGCACGGGAGGCAATAGGTGTCTCAGCCCAGGTGCAAGCAGATGTGCAAATGCTAAAAGAGCAGATGCGGAATGTGAAACAAGGTCCTATGCTGAAGGAAGCCTCGTTGGACAGTCTAGGATTCTTCCCTAATCTGCAGCTTCCACCAAAGTTTAGATGTCCAGACTTTGTGAAGTTTGACGGAAGTGGCTGCCCACTGTCGCATCTAAGGGCATACTACGGGGATATGTGCCAGTACGCCTACGATGAGAGAATTATGGTCCAATTCTTCTAGCGTTCATTGATAGGCTCAGCACAGAAATGGTTTGCCAGTCTGAACAGAAACATGATCAAGACTTGGGACGACCTAGCTAGTACATTCCTTGAACACTTCAAGTTCAACACGGAGGTCTTGCCCACTCGGATGGAGTTGCAGAAGATGACCAAAAAAGGTACTGAATCCATCCGTGAGTATGCCAAGAGATGGCGAGAAATGGCCGGAATGGTCCAACTGCCCATGTTGGAGAAGGAAATGGTGACATTGTTCATCTCGACGCTAGGGCAACCATACTATACACTGCTGCTGGGGCAGTTTGCGGCGAGTTTCGCTGATCTTGTGGTGGTAGCAGATAGATTAGCAGATGGGGTGAAGTCTGGAAGAGTGGCTGGCTTTGCAACAGAGCAAAGAAGGAGCCCTACCAGCGGAAGAGGCATGGATAGAAAGAGAGAGGACGAGAATGTCAACTATGTCCAGCAGAATAGGCCCTCCACTTTTCGGCACCCGACAGGAGAGAGAATCAGAACAGTGGTCAGGGAGCGCAATCCACAGGTCGGCCGAGGTGGACCAAGGAGGAATTCCAAGCAAGGTTGAACCGGGTGTTCGCACGCTTACCTTATCCCTTGTCAGAATTGCTGCCAACCCTATTGAAGAAAGGGTACTTACAGAAGAAGCAGCCAACTCAGCAACCGTCCAACAGTCGCTCCTACAACCCCAATGAGTATTGCGACTACCACATGGGAGCCCCCGGACATCATACCAATCGCTGCTGGGAACTGAAACATGATGTCCAGGATTTGATCGACAACAAGCGTATCTCAGTTGATCCCCCGGTATCGACTCCTCCCGCGGCTACCACCACGAACCCTCTCCCTGACCACAATCAGGCGTCTTCAAGTGGCACCCGCTGAACAAGGTGGTAAAACTGCAAGGCAGAGAGCAATCCCGAAATCCAAAATCATCAAGTCTACCTTGACCAGGATAAGTTGAACTTTGCTTTTTGCACCTAGTATCCCTGGTAGGAGTGTCTGTTTTGTAAATATTTTAAATGCTTTTTACTTTCATGCAAGCTTTGTAAAAAACCTTTTGAAAAACACAAAAAGAAAGGAAAAATACCTTTTGGAAAAAAAATACAAGTGAGTGGTCAGTGATGACATTGCTCTGAGACCATACCCTTTCTGGCAATGACCACGATCATGGAAAAATTGCTGAGTTGTTCAAAGGTGTCTTCAGCTGGGTGCAGTACGCTGTCCCATGAGGACCTTGACTGAGCCAAAGGCAATTCCTTCCTGATCCAGACCATGATTTTCTTCCTAAAAACCTACCTTTGCAATAGGGCAAGTGATCCTTGAGAGAAAAGAAAGAAAGAAAGTGAAAGTGCAAAAACCAGCTAAGGGCCTAGGCCAGCTTTAACATCATGTCTCTAAGAAAGGATGAGAGGCCATCCTTCATGCATCCTTGAATTTTAAGATCCGCTAGTCAAAACACTTTGGGCTTGATCGTGTTGTTCAAATACCCGTGTTGTGTCTAGCCACCCCACACTGGGGCAAAGCTACAAAAAAAACAAAAAGGATAAATAGATTCTTGAATAAGTTTGCATGAGCATTCCAAGTTGTCACAACTCCTGCAAAAGGATGAGAGGCCATCCTTGCTTTATTTCCCCAGTTTTCAAAGTCATATCTCTAGTCAAACCATTTTGAGCCTAATGTTCTTTCTTTCAACCCACTGAGTCATGAGCCCTAAATCTGGCACAGAAACAAAGAAGAGAAAAAGAAAGAAGGAAATACACTGGGACTTGCTAATCAAGGCAAAAGGTCAAGATGATCCCAGAGCAAAGGGAAGAAAAATCAACAAAAAAACTGATAGAGCAAAAGCAAAAGGAAAAGGCAAAGGTCACGAAAGACCTCAAAAGGAAAAATGATGAAGGAAGGTGAAAAGGTGGCAGCAAAGCCCAAGCAGTCAAGAAGAGGGTAGGACATGACTCGACCCATTTACAAAGAACCTTTGAGCCATATTCCCTTTCTGTCATGAGCTAAAAACCCCAGCCTTCGTTTCGTCCTATCAAAAAGTCCTTTCTGATTGCAGAAAATGTGACAATGGGATTCATGCAGATCTATGATGAAGGAATCTAAAAAGAAGAATGAGCTTTTGCAAGACACAAAGCAAAACCTGAAAATGAAAAGATAAGAATTTGGGCCTTATATCCCTTCATTTCTTAGATTTAAAACCAAGCCGATGTTTCGTCCCAATGTAAAGACCTCTCGGATCTATGGGACATGATGTACGAATCGGCCAAAACCCGTAAACTGGGACTGGCACTAACCCAAGGGAAAAGGAAAAGGGAAAAACCCTCAATTGCAAAATACTGAAACCACCCTGAAGAATTGGGTCAAGGTGAGAGAAAAACAAAAACTGGGAAAGGGGGGACACCCTTTGAAGCACCCTTCATCTTTTCAGCCTTTGTTGGCACGAGCCAAGAGTCTCATGGGATTGTGTGTCGAGCACACCGTCCCGAAACACCTCGAGCTAACAAGGCAATTCACCATGACCGTTGGTCTCGCCTCTCTTTTAAAATCACTTGTACAAATTCCCAACAAAAAAAAGCTTTTGAAAATTGTGTCATTGCTTACCTCTGTTCAAATTTCAGATACCTCACTGCTTTGTGAGAATTTTGTAGGCCCAGGCAAGGCAAAAGAACCAGGAGTCAAGAAATGTCAAGAAGCCAAGAACAAAAGAAAGGCAAAACAGTGGAAAGCCGATGCGGTAATATGCCGGCAGGGGGAATGGCGAAGACTTCCTCTGTCCCTAAGCTGACTCTTTTTCCCAGCGGAATGTCCAAGAAACCTGAAGCTGTATGTCAAGACCATGCCCAGTCTGAAGAGGTTGGTTTTGCAAAAGAAAGACAAATGCAAGAAGGCTTCCGCAAATGCTCAGTGGAACGGCCCTTTCAAAAGAAGCCCCAATGTTTGCCTAAATGATGATCTCCTCCTCGGAACAGGGAGGGCCTCCACTCAGAAAGACAAGAGCCGGAAGGCCGATCAACTCACACCCGACAAGAAGGAGCTGAGTCATGCAAAAAAAGTGAGATGGCAGGGACTCCCACCAATCCCCAGTGGAATTACTTCGAACTAGGAAGCCCCTACCTTATTAAAATGGGGACTGGCAGAAGCACCCTCCCCTCTGGAAAAGCAAAAAGAGACAAAGAACCTCTCAAGAAAAAGAAGACAAAAAAAGAAGAAATCTTCGGGCAGGATGGCCCCATTTGTAAATTTTTCATTTCCCACTTTTGTAAATAGAGTAGGACAGGTGTGTGGGCTCCCTTGAGGCACCGAGCAGCGCTGAGAGCACCTCCTCGCCAAGAGCATCTCCTCCTTCTTCGTTCCTTCCGGTCCTTAATCCAAACCCTTAAAAAAAACTGTCCTCAAAAGTCCCAAGTCTAAAAATCTGAAATCTGAAATCAAATCCCAAATCTGAAATCTGAAGTCACCTAAAAGTTGTAATGGAACAAACAAGAGAAAGAGAAAACTGTTGAGTGCCTTGCATCAACGTCAAAACGGGTTGATGAGCTTAAGTCCAACCCCATCCTTTTTAATTTGGATCAAAATCAGAAGTTGCTCCCAGAAGCCCGAAGTGGGTGAGCAAACTTCGATATCTTAGTGGAAACCAGTTGGTGTTTTCACTGCTTTGGAGATCAACGCTTGTTGTCTCCACCCCCTTTTATGAAAATCCAAAGGATTTAAGCTCATCAATCACGTCGACAGAAATGCTGGGCGCAAAAATAAGGTTCTTCTTTTTCTTTGCCGTTCATCCCCAAGGTGACTCCGGCAAAGAGGGACTGCTGTAAGCACCTTATTTTTGCACCCCTGGAATTGCTGAAAATGAAAACCCTGGCAGAAAGTCAAACCCCGAAGGGACAAAAAGTTGACTTTTTGATCAATAGAAATTTGGCCACCTTGCTTTATATCAATGGATGGAGAATCTCGACACGATTCCAACGCAACTGAGTTTGCAGGAATCGGAGTCCGGATGAAGGTTCTGCAGGCGGTCAAACTTGGGCGAAGCCAAAAGTTGACTTTCTGCTAAAATCCGATCCAGAGGCCTTGCTTTATATCATTGGATAGAG